>LPNX011131350.1:347343-480526 GCA_001517045.1 Pseudotsuga menziesii | reverse complement strand
TATACTTCTTTCCACTACGTGTTCGTCCAATGTCATCAAAATCACTTTCAAATTCTTGTGACATTACTAGCTTTACTTATTCATCTGAGACTAGATCCATTGCTCCTTTTTCATATAGCAGCATCTTAAGGGACAAGTTTAGAGATATTAGGTACTTACCGTGATATCCTCTGAAGAAGTATCATTCGGCTGCACTGAAGCTCTTTCTCTGGTCAACTGCAAACTCTGTAACGTAGCCTTCTAGCACACTGGTAAGCCAGAAGTCCACTGCTCTCGTAATCGGATTGTCAAGGTTCTGTACAGTCTGAATCAGCTCCGGTGTCCAGACGATGTTTCTTTTCTTCTTGAATGTGTTCCTATCTGTCAACTTGGATAACCAGTCGAAAAGCTCGTTTCCGTAGGTTACAAAAAATATAGCGTGTATGTCTGAAGCGATATGCTTCTCTAGCCAGGCCTCTATGCTTAGTCTCGGACTCCTATTCTCTTTCTTGATGAACTCCCTTAAGTATGAACCCAGCCACTGGTGAAACTCTTCTCTCATAGGATGCCAACATAACATCGACTCCCAGTCGTTCAAACCGGCAACGGAACCATTTGTTGATTGCATGGGCAGACCCGGGTTTACTGTAATTAATCAACAATGACCCAAACTCACTGGCCCTTTCGGCAACAGACCGCGAAGCGATCTGAAGTCTCACCCGAAGTGAATCTAATGGGTTGGCCAAGACTCAAGTGTCTTGGATGTGGTTCTGAGCATCCTACTTCTTCTTTCTTACTCCTGCGCGCCACTAGATCAACCAGCTCTGCGCATCGCACATCCCCTTCTACTCGCAGCGCTTCTACCCGTGCGATGCTTATCCTGCGCAAGTCGCACGGTTTCCTCTCGCGTCGCACAAATCCCACTTACTCACAATACTTCCAACCTTATCGCATCTCTGCGCACCGCGGAACATCCAACCTCTCCCCAACGCTAATCCCTCAGCTCGCAGTATCACGCACCGCAGCTCCTCTGCCGGTGCGATATCGCCTCTCTGCGATATCCTACCGCTCCAACTTTGCGCTCTTAGCGTTGACTGTGCCGATGTGCGAAACTCTCCTTCTCAGAAGTTATATTGTGATTAAATGGTCATTTAGAGACAGACGTAAAGGCGTCTTTTAAACAGCCTGCTGAAGTACTTCAACTTATCTCTATCTTCTTGTATTATCATGAGCTGAACAATACATACATTCACTTACTGCAACTAACAGTACATGCATAATAACCGGTAATCAACAAGCAAATACAATCACATTCATACAACACATAACACACAGGTTTAACGTGGTTCACCCCTAGGATGGGAGTTACGTCCACCAAACTGTGCTTCTATTATATATCTTGAGGGAAGTTAGCACAGTCTATTGCACTGCATATGCAGCGCGAGATCTCTTCTAGATCTCTGGCCTATCTCTATCTCTATGTTGCCTTTCTTTCAATATATCCTTCCCTCTCTGTTCTCTCTGCGGATGGTTACATACAGACTCAAATGACTCACAGACAAGCTAGGTGTCTGGATTGTTACAACGCCGTCTGTCTGACTGATTCCTGAGTCTACAAAATTATCAACTGACCATCTAACTAACTGACTGATTAGCTAACCCCTTACAATACAAAAATGCAAGCTTTTATAGACGGCCCGAAGGTCTCGCCATTACAACACTGTGGGCCTGTCCCAACAGTAAACCCAAACCCTAAATAGTGACAGTCGGTCCTCTCTGTCCTTGAGGTAGCCGCTTCCCGACACACCACAGCTCTCTGCAGTCTTCCATGCTTCCCGGTACTGACCATGGGTACTATGCACCGCTTCTCGTTCTGTCCTTCGCCTTCAATGCTTGAGCCTCATTGCTCCTTCTTCTTTATGAGGGTCATTGAGCCCTCCTGTCTTCCGCCGCTGCCTTCAATGCAGTGGTTGAGCTTTCTTCTCTCGGCCGCTCGGGTACTGTTGCCTTCTTTGACTTTTCTATCCCAAAAGTCCTGGTTTCCGGCTCTGCTCTCTAGCTAGAAACGTGCTACGTCGTCGTAGCTCTACCCTGTCTTCTTTTCCACCAAAACTTTATCTCTCCGTCAAAACTAGCAGCTTCTTCTGTAGCTGCGGGACCCTGCTCCAACAGAAACCCAGCTTTAGCTGGGCGGCATCATCATATCATAGTGGCTATTGATTACTTCACAAAATGGGCTAAGGCTATGCCTACAGTTAAATTCGACAATGATATAGCCACCCACTTCGTATTCAACCAAATTATTACTCGGTTCAGAATTTCGAAAGAGCTTGTCACTGACCATGGATTGTACTTTTAGAATCGTATGATGGAAGGGTTGGCATCAAAGTTAGGGTACAAACAAGAGCATTCCTCCTCTTACTACCCTTAAGCGACTGGACAGGTAGAAGCAATGAATAAATCACTCAAATCCATTCTCCAACGAACCATCACACAGAGCAAGAATAATTGGCACATCATGTTATATCCTGCTTTGTGGGCGTATAGAACCGTTGTTAAGACTGCCACGGGTTTTTCTCCATATCAACTTGTACATGGAGTGGATTCGATATTGCTGATTGAATTCGAGATTCCTTCTTTGAAGCTAGCTGTAGAAATCTTACCAGACACCTCACCATTGGAGGAGCGTCTGGTCCACCTTGAGCAACTGGATGAGCAGCGTCGAGATGCCTTGGTGTCTCTAGAAGTAAATAAACGTCGCGTAAAGGTCCAGTACAATAATTCTGTCCATCCAAGGAGGTTTAGTGAGGGAGACTTGGTCCTTTTGTGGGATCAACCAAAAGAACCCTTGGAGGCAAAAAAATTTAACCCCATGCGGTGTGGTCCTTACGTCATCAAACGTGTGTTAGAGAAGGGCGCTTATGAGTTAGTGGATTATGAGGGAATGGCCTTGGCGGAGCCTAGAAATGGGCTCTATCTCAAGAAGTACTATGCATGATTTTCAGCCAAGGCTGGTTATTGTATATTATTGTACAGTTTTTCATCTTTAGGTCTTTTTTCTTATAGTGATCAGGTTTGTGATTAGTTTCCATTTCTTTTGGCAGATGTCAATGGAATCTTCCACCTACATAGGATTCGCGGATGGTGCGAGCCGCCACACTCAACACTCAGCCTCTACTGCTTGGGTGATTTATACTCCTATGGATCAGGTATTGTCTTCAAGAGGTGTATGTTTACAGCCATCTTCAAACAATGTTGTTGAATATAGTGTCGTTATTGAGCTTCTACGGGATTCCATTTCACATGGCATTCTCTCTCTTGAGGTATGTCTTGATTCGGAGTTAGTAGTGTCACAGCTTAATGGTTTGTACCATGTTAGAGATTCGACGTTATTAAGAAGATTTTTATGTGTGAGATTATTAGAACAACAATTTGACAATATAACATACATACATTTTCCAAGAATTAATAATCAAGTTACTGACTCATATGCTAACTACGTGTTAGATTGGAATTTGTTTCATACACGGTAAATTCATCATAAACAAAAAATTTTACACATGTAAATAAATAAACCGATCATCATAAAAATTTTATATAACATCGAAAATGTGGTAATACATAGTGTCATGATACAAAAATGGGGCTCTCGAGCCACCAAAATATAATACACAGTAATACAAAATGTATAACTCCCAAGTATCTAAGCCTGTGGAGGAGGAGGGGGGTTGTGATCATGGAAGGTTACTACGGCTCTAGCTAGCCATCGAAATAGTCGCACCCATGCTCATGGTACACCCACCACCTGGCACTGCATAGCCTCAGGAAAGTCCTCGACTTGTGCCATGGGAACTCTGTGTGTTAGCCTCATAAAGTTGGTATGAATGCTCTGGAGTGTTCGCTCCGCATCCACACCCATGATATCATCTCCTCTTCCCCTCCATTTGTGATGAGGGAAGCCTTCAGGCTGCTGTGGTCCCACATCTGCATGCAAATGGTATATGTCACTATGTATTGTCACCCAAAAAATATGTCTTTTGATTTCATATAATCAGAAAACACAAAAAAATTAAATAACTCAAAAATTTAAAGAGAGGGTCGAGATTCGTTACCTATGTCACCATATGTCGATCCTGGTGGTAGCGGCATGTCTGGGTCCCCCCAGAAATCAATCCCTTCATACGGGTAGTCATCGATGGAAAATATATGTCGTCGCCACCACAGAAAGAACTCAGCTGGATAGGGGTTGGACACCCTACCTCCCCCCAGTCTGCGCATTACATCTGCCCAACGCCGTTGGGTCGGATCTCGAACCCCATGAAGAGGAACATCAACTCTGGGGCTCAATCCTGGAACACGCTCGAAGAAAAACATGCTCAGTATGCTGTTAAAACTGAAGTTTCGCACTCTACCCATCTTACACTCACTGAGCTGATGTTTCATGTTGCTCAGTAGTGTAGTGCTCCAGTCATAGACCGTGGGTCTCATGCACTCCACTGCATAGAACATCAGAGGCCGCGAGGCCTGGTGGAGTGAATCCAAGCCTGCTATCCTTCCCAATGTCAGTAGGATGGCCTTTAGGCTCAGCACATGTATAGAGTTGGTTGGGATATGACTCCCCACCTTCTCCATGTCTGGATAGCAGTACACCATAATGTACTCATCTATAGTCAGGCCACCTCTGGACCCACTGCGAGAATGAAGATTCACTACTTCCCCCCATCGATAAAGTCCATTAATAAAGTATATGTCATCCACCTCTATGGTGAGGGACATCCCATCTATCTAAAAGGACTCTGAGTTTGGATCCCAGTAATCCACCAACATCGTCAATAGTCTTGGTTTTTCTCTTAAGCCACCAAGACACCAAAACTTGTAGAGCCCACATGCACGTAGCGCTTGTTGAGCCATTAGATCGGACCTTACTGCCTCCTCTACATCACCATGTTCATGCTCTCTCCATTCTAGGACCATCCTACACAAAAAATGCAAGTTTTCCCATTAGAATACTCAAAAAACCTCATGCACAGCTACATACGTGACTGTTTACAGCCGCGTATGTATGCGACTGTGAGGGAATTTTCCATGTATATCAAGCCCTATATGCAGAAAAACCCTCAATTTCCGCTTGGGCCACAGCGCCCTTTTTAGATTGGCCTAAAAAACTTAAATGACCATGGAATTTGATAAAAATTGCATTGAAATGGAAGAGAAGAGCATGGGTAAGTACCTAGAAGAAACGGTAGTGGATTTCTATGGCGGGATCTCCTGGAATTCACTATTGAAAATCTGAGCTCAATTGGGTAAAAATTTCAAATGTTTTATAATGTTTTGAATTTTTTACTACTTATAGAATTTTTTCAATTTTTTTCAAATTTTTACCCCCTTTCCTATAGTTTGGACCATTTCTAATCATTTTGGACCGTTTTTGACCTAATTCATGATGTAGGAGACCTTTTTGAGTGTCATTTTAGCCATTGGATTGACCCTTTCGTGCCAATCTCAAGTATCATGTCTAAACTGGCATATAGGTTAGGTTTCATCACCATTTACATTTTGCATGACCTTATGACCATTTCATCATAGCCTTAGGTACGAACCCACTCTATTATGTCACGAAACCTTCTTGGTATTTTAGAAGTGGCATGGTATGAGTGGTAGAGCTTGACCTTACATGGGTACCCTAGTCAGCACCTTATCTGGATTTGGTGCCCATGCTGACATTTTGTCCTTTAGGGTGTGGAAGTTCGTTGTATAGTACTGCCATGACATTTCACAAGAGCCTCATACTCTTCTTGATCTTTTGCTGGCCTATTTCCCTCAGGACTCCTGTATGTGAAGTTGTAATTGCATTATCATGAGCTTTTCCTGCCTTATTGAGCTTTATGCTGACTTCCTTGACATTGTGTTTCAGACATATAGCCCGAGCTTGTCTCATGTCTAGCCATGCAATGCCATTTTATATATCCTTTACAGCTAGATTCCCTTTTTACCGGGAGGGGATTTTCCCTCGAGTGTCGATATCCTATACATGTGTCCTTACATTGAGAATAGGTATGGTCGACTGCTTGGAAGTAGTTTGTTTTCCCATATGACACTCGTCTCCTCCTAGTCTGTAACTATAAAGCAGTTTTATTCTTTTTCAAAATATTTAAATATTTGAAAAAGTCCAAAAAAAATCAAAAAAACCAAAAAGCCGAATAAGGAAAGATGTTATCTTTAGCAGCTTTTGAGTCATGTCACCTTCAAATAGAGCACTGTGTATCACATCCATTGGTTGGATTTATAGTTTGAATTTAGGAGCTGTACTCGTTTATTTGAGTTTATCTCCACCGACTGGTTAAGCTTCTAGTCCCCATGGAGCCTCTGTCGATGCCTCCTGTGTCGCAGAGATGTCCTAATTTGTATATAGAGTCTATGCTACCTTTATATAAGTCACCATACAACATTATGCTCTTGTTCGAAGGAAGTTGAAACCTGAGTAAGCCATTCCTCAGTTATCTTGACTTCACATGTCAGCCATTCCTTGTACAATTACTGGTTCGTGCACCTTATGATCGAGTCCTTCCACATTATACAGCTTTACTGAGTACCTCGTGTTGGATGATGGAGGATGCCTTAATTCCCTCCTTCTAACGGATTTCATCCCATCGACTTCAGATCATTGATTCTGGGATTGGAATCTAGAGTCAGTTTGAGTGCCTTGAGACTTGCAGTCATCAGTGGTAGGTTCTCTCGCCATCAACAGTCTTTGGGAATACATCAATGTCCCTTGATCGATGGATCCTCTCAAGTGTTCGACCTCAACACATTTATTCACACTCGTTAGTTTGCACTCTAGTACCTTGATTCCCATTTTCATTATTGGTGGGTGATCTCACGTTTGTTAACGGTATACATCAATGACCGGTAATCAGACCATGGACTACTATGTTCGACCTCGACACCTCTATTCGCATAGTAGGACATGTACTCATAGTGGTTTGTGTAGAAGACCTTCCATATTGGTGGCATCTCTTATATGCTACCTCCTTGATGGTGCCAGTGTTCATGAGATTTCAGCTCTCGTGACTTGATTCTAGTATATGTCAAACATTTCCAGCCATTATGGAGATCTTGATCCATTATATATCTTCAGCCATTATGGAGATCATGGTCCTTTGTATATCTTCATCATGGAGATTCTAATTATTTATATTGTACGTGGCAATGACCACTTATGTGATATCTTGTATCATGCCTATTCATGGCCATTATACTATTATGTATTCAGGACTGCTATATGTATTTGCAGTATGTGCAGAGTTGTATCATTGTACTATGCTGATTGGGTGGCCGGTATTCCATTTGGGATCCTTCATCACTCCACTTCTGGGATGGACTTATAATGTATTCCGGCCATCGTAAGACCCCTCTAACCTCACACATTAGGGGGCATCTGTTATAGCTAATTTTACCACTCCATGTGAGTCACACTTGTATGGCCTTCCCTTGTCCCTCTACAAACTCCTTAGACCCCTTGGACCATTTTTTGTCCTTTGATGTTTCCTTGACCATCCCTAAAAACATGTGAAAATTAATACATGTGACTTTTAAACCTATAATTGCGTATATACACGGGTGACCCCTAAAACCGCGTACATCAGGATGTGTGCATAATCCAAATCCTTTTGGATTTTCCTTGACATGGATCTGACTCACTTGACTCCTAGCCTTGCCTATGCCTTGAGATCGCCCGGATTCGACCTTTCATTACCCCTTTGAAAATCTATATAAGGAACTCTATGGTACATTGAAGGCATATGAGAGAATTGAGAGCAAAGAAACTATAGTCCATTTTTTACGGAACTTGTGCTTGAGTCTGCATCCCTTTGTCCCTTGGAGCACATTTTTGTTCTTCCCAAGCTTTCCTTTTCTTGTGAGCTTGCAATCGAGAGATGGAGGATTGAGGTGGTGGAGGCCCAAGTGGGGGATTCAGTTTCTCTGATTTGTAGACGTGCCGACAAAGGTTGTATCCATTGTAATCTCTGATTTTATATTAATAGAAATATCTTTTCCTGTCCAATAATGTATGTTTGAATGAATATTTTATCCATGGGATGATTTCAAATGCTTATACATTATTGATCATATATGCTAGAATAGATATAACACCAATATATATAGTATGCTTGTATTGTTTACTTGTTGTTGAGGAAGTAACCTATCAATTCAAGCTAAAGTTGGAAATCTCAACGGGGATCTACTTCAACCATCTGGAATAAGGTAAGACGTCTGATACTTTAGTGTTAGATATTTAATTTCTATTGCATATTGGAAAGGATTGATTTATTGAGTCAAGTTGTCTATTGTGGTACCCCAAGCCATAGGAATTTCTCTCTATAACACTCGCTAAAGTATAGAAAAGGTCGTCTACATTGACGCGTTTACCTCCTTTTCCGGACCATGTAGACCATCAATTGAAAAGGACCTCCTTGGCACACTCAAGCCAAGACCATTCCGCTCTACATACTTTTATGCTTTCTCGGGAAGAGGGGCCGAACTCTATGATAAAGCTCACCACCGGTTGTCATTAAGCTCTTTTCTAGCCGTCTCAACAAGAAAATATTTCCAAGAAAACTTGGTTTCGTTCATGCTCGTAAAATTATTTGAATGATCGTCCAGCTAGTATAGGTTGAACCTTTTCCGGACTGATTGGACTACCAATGGTAAATAAGTCTCTCATCCCCTTCAGGATGGGCGAGCTCTCCTATGTATACTTTTATCCTTTTTGGGCACAAGATACTACCAACAAAAAAGATACCCCACTGGAGTCTTCTTCGTGCTTTCAGACTCTCTAAAATTGAAAGCACCATCGAGCATTTACTTTCTTGGGCTCGCCAAAAATCCACGAGATCGTACCACAACGGTGTCCCTAGACACCACCCCATAGAAAATAGTTTGGAAGCATCCTCAAATTGGGTTGCCTTTGTTCAGAGTACTCTGCAATGTATCTTCCTTGGATCCCATCAGTATCAAAAGTATCCACCTCCTCCATGTATTTCCCATCTGCAGTGACATTCCCGGTATTACAACTATGATCCCATTCCCTTGAGTCAGTTTCATTTGTTGTTTGGTCTACCCTGCCGTTATACTCTTAACAAAGGAATTTTGAGTTTCCCACTCCCCCCCTGCCCCTGTTCATTTCTTTCCCTTCCCTCCCCCCCCCCCCCCCCCCCCCAATTCAGTGAGTCAGTTCACAAATTGCTTCACACCTTACAGTTTTTTCCCTCGCGCTCCTGGTCACGGAAACATCATTGCCTTGGCTAGGGGAAAGTCTTGCTCTCTCAACGACAACACACATATTCCAGAGGATAGACCCAGAGGTCCCTGTACCTTTGTTTCATTAACATCGTCAATGAGTTCCTTGGACCACTTGAGATGAGTCCTTAGTGCCTCTTGGGATGGTTTTTTCTCACGTGCTCGACTTCAACTCCATCATCGCACCATTGAGATTCATACAGGGCTTGTTCCGCATAGTACTTGGTTGAAGACCCCAGATGTCACCTGACTCCAGCACATTGGTCAGTCCACTTGAGGGACCTAAACAGGTCATGTCCCTTGTGATTTCTGGGTTGCGTTTGAGACAGTGCTCAGAAGCCCCAGCAGTGCTTCGATATACCTTTATGATTGATACAACATACTTGTACCATAGAGACCTTGAATCTCAATCAGTAAGTCCACACAACTATGTACCAGACCCAACAAACCATCATCCATGAAGATATAGCATTCCATGAGAATGTGATGGGTCCAACACACTATATCAGTATTGTATTCAGCCTCACATAGAGGCAGCCATCATTGTAACATCAGTTGTATATGATCGGCTCTTGTATTTTAGAGCATAGATCAAATTATTCTTTTGACATTGTCACGAACATGGGGATGCCCACCTTGTCCATATACATGTCACACATTTATTGTATCTCACCCATTGATGGGAACCAAATTAATACAAAAACAAAATGTGACCATGCCCCAGCCTTGGAAGCACCACCTCTGCACAGCAAATCCTATGATGTCCATCGGCCATACGTTGAGCTCCTGCCCTCACACATCAGGGGGAAATATGTTAACCCAAAAATCCCCCACTTAGCTCTCAGTGGCCTACACCACCCAATGACACCATCTCACAACTCGCATATCACTCCGTTAGACCCCCACAACTCCAAAATAGCCTAAGGATGAAGAAAAAGGGCTAAAAACCCCAAAAATAAGCCCAAAATATCCCCCTAGGAGCTAGAGCCCTCAAAAAGGGGATAAAACCCTAAAAGGGGCTAAAGTTAGGGCAGAAGGGGCTAAAAGCCCAAAAAAGGCGCTAAAACCCTGACCAAGGGCTTAAAACCCTAAAACCCCTTGGAAAAGCTATAAAAGGAGGGTAGGGGGTCACTCTCAAAACTCTTCTCCCATTGCCTATTGTTACGCTGCCCGTGGATGCTTTTAGACCTTTGCCTCTCAAACCACCCACACTCCCTCTCCTCCATCTCCATTTCCATTTGAGCCATTGCTCCCCAACCAAGAGAGAGGCTTCCACAAGCTAGGGCATGGTGGCCCATTCCTACTAGAGAAGGTACACTTGTGCTTTCATGTTTTTCTTCTTAGTTATTTAATTTTCTTTGATTTCTAACCATTGTTTTCATTTGCAGGTTTTGCTTAACATTGTTTGCAGGTTTTTCCATTGTAGCTTAGGTTTATTTTGTAGGTTTCAAAGGTGGAACCCTAACCCATTTTGTGCAGAGGGGTTCAACAGTGCTCCATTTGCTTCTTATTCTTGTTTAGATTAGCTTAGTGTTAGTTTACTATTCTGTCATTTACATTTCCATTTCATTTTTCAGCATTTACCATTAGCAGGAACCTACCCTTCTACCCTATAGGCAAAAGGGACCCATTCCTGCCCCTGTACCAGGGAGAAATCCTTGCTACAATATGGATTTGAATGGAATCCCTATAAGCTACCCAAGTTCTTGACAGTGAGAATTCTAGAAATGGAATACATCAGATAAAGACTCTTATCAGATGATATGCATTTTGGAAGTGTGAAACAAATCAAATATTTCCATATTCAAAAATATGTGGGCCCTTTCCAAATAAGATCTCTAAATGCTGTACATTACCTGGAAGGATTTTTAGAGCATTTAAGCTTGGAGAAAGCTAAAGAAATTTCCTATGACCCCTATGGAGTATTATCAAAACAAAGGAAAGAAAATAAGAATGTAGCCTATGAACCACCTCCTAGACCTGACTTAATAAACATTTCTAATAAGAGTAGCTAGGAGGTGGTTGAACAAATTCCGAATGAAGAAGTAACTTCACGCGATCCTGAGAAAACAACATGACAAATACAAGGGAAGATGAGATGGAAATAAATGAAGCTACATTAGCTACCCAAACTAAAAAAAAAGGATTGATTCAACTAAATAGGACAAAACATTATCCATAAGATAAATTGAAGCTGAAGTGTATCAAGAAATTAGTGATATAGACAAAACAACGATGCTGTTAGGAAAAATACCAACCATGATGATTCCTTATCCATCCTTAAAGTTCACAGTGCTCCAAAAATCTAAAGCAATAAATCCAACATGACCTATACTGGTGCAAAGTGACCTACAATCTATCTACAAGTCAATTATAAAGGGAAGTGTACAGAGTGTAAATGAAGACATGCTACATGCTATTCCTACTAATACAAGGATTTTGACAGTTGTAGATAGTTTCATTAAAACTTTCAGATATTTAGTAGTTTATCCCATGATGCAAATGCCTACGAGTCTGAAATATTATATAGATACATAGCATGTTTTAGACTGGTCCTTGTTTAGTGAGCTTGATAAAGTGGACTTCTTCAAAGAAGCCATTGATATGATTTGTGCAAAGGCGGTAAAAGATACTAAGACATAGAAAAGGCTCAGAGAATATCTCAATAAAGTAGGATATATCTTAAAACCTAAGAAGTGGACAACCAGAGCTAAGCCGGTGACTATCAAAGATTGTGAGGAGAATATAGTGAAATTAAGTGCCAAACCAAGTGATGATTCTCAAATAAAGTATCTGATAGCAAATAAAGATAATGAAATTGCAAACTTAAAGAGTCAGCTAAAATTACCAAATGTACACCTAGTACAAACAACTGAAATTCATCGAGTAGAAAAAGAGAAATAGTAATTATTAACTACCATAGCAAAATACAGAGCCTGTGTAGAAGAAAGAGATAAAAATATAAAAGAATTGAACTCGTAGATAGTGACTATGGAATTCCAAGAAAATTATAGAGCACAAAGTGTATCGGTATCCACTATACCAGTAGAAGTGAGAGACAAGGTACATATGCAGACATATTCATAGCAAAACATCAAGGAAAATGTCACCCGGCAACCATCAGCTGAAGTGGTTTATGTAGAAGCCATGGAAAAAGATCATACCATAATTGAGCCAACTAAAATTGAAGAAAATATTCAGACTAAAATAAAAGGGCTTGAGGATGATTTCAATTAGAAATAAAATAGAATTGTTGAACTAGAACATGATGTCAACAAGAAAGATGATTACATCACTGACTTGAAGAGAGAAATTAATGATTTAAAAGGACAGGTCACATCTCTAAAGTTAGATTCTCAAGGACAAGAATTGCTAAGAAGAACCACACATTAAATCTAGGAGAACATTTCCCAAATATTTAATGAGCAATGGGAATTCATGAACCTGATGATTGCATAAACGAAGGTGTATAGATCCATAATGAATGAAATAAAGAAGGTAAAAGAACCATTGGGAGACAAGCATACACATGATAGGAAAACCATTGAATACCTAAATAGTTTAACCAATATGGAGTTGGAAGACTTGCAGCTGATCAATAGAACATAGGTAATAATGATAGAAAAAAAGATGATATCAAATCATTTAAATCTATGTTTAATGGAGTCACAAAGCTTGTATGTACTCTATTGTGGGATTTAAATGCATAATTATTTTCAAAAGAGGAATATATGAACCAGTTAAGAGAGAAATGAAATGAAGATCCTGAAGAGGAACTAGAAGGAGTCATTAGTGGCAATCAAGCCTTCGAAAGAGTAAGACCTCCTTACATATGGACCATATTGAAAACTATTTTTAAATAGATGGGACCACTCACTAATGAGAGGAATTTCAAAGTAGAAATAGCATTGGATAACCTCAAGGATAATAACATACCAATAGGTAAAGTCTGACAGTTGGTAGTGAGATACCATAAACTATATTTACCACCCCAACATCAACAACCTGATCGATATGCCCCTGGATCATATTCACAAATGCAATATCAAGAAACTCCTCCCATGCCTCAGCAACATATATAAGCACCACCAACGTAGCAGTACATAGGCAAGACAACCTCGTTGGAATTCATGCCACCTAAAGGCTTAGTACAAGCCATGGATCCTACATTCAATGAGATGATGGAAAGAATGAGTCAATTTGGAATTCCATTCCTCTAGGTAAGAAAACCATGCGTGGCCAACAATCACCAGTATGAGGCCCATAAGAAAGGCGGAGGCCTCAAGAAGAAATGAATATTAGTTTATGTAAATGTAATAATTTTGATGTAATAAAATAAATGGTAAAAATATATTACTTTTTGTTACAAGTCAATTCATTCACAAACTAAATTCAGGCACCTTTGAGCTCTATATAATGTAAGATCAGTATACAAGAAAAATGATGGAAATTTCATAACTAGAAGTATTATTTCTTATATTGTTGAGTCAGCTGTATAACTTTGATGATGTAAATATTTTGATATGAGATTAAGATAATGAAGCTATGCATATTGTTTCTTCTAACTTTGTTATTGTGTACCGATCTGTTTATGAGGATTCATGAGAAGAATAATTACATGAGTGCAATATCATTTGTTATGGATTGAGTATCATAGATGTTCAGTTCATGATTAATGGTCAGAAATTCAAAGTTATTTTGGCTATGTGTTTATTTTTAATGCATTCCATATGGATATGTGTATGGAAGAGTATGTATCTATTGATTTAATGGAATTTTTTTATGCTCAAGATAAATATCCCTCATGTTCTCCCTCTCAAATCTATAAATAATTACTGAATTCTGCTAAATACATCTTAGTACGCTTGAGTCCTTTATTTCTTAAGGAAATTCACCCGTCAGTGCTTCCTATTTCTCAAGTTTTGTCTTCATAACTTCATTCATAATCATTTTCCTTTGTATTCCGCCTGGCTCCATTAATTTTCCTTTTATTTCCAAATTTTATCCACATACACTGATAAAGAACATGGGCATTTAAAAAAATATTATGCGTAATTCTTAGCTGAGGATGATAGTTTGCATATTATTGTACATTTGCATAGTTTAGTTTTGGTCTTCTTTTGGCGATTGAGTTTGTTGACTTGCTTCCATTTTTTGTGGAAGATGTCAAAAGAGTCTTCGATATATGTAGGATACGTTGACGGTGCCAGTCACCACACCCTAAACTTAGCTTCGACTGCTTGGGTGATTTATACTCCTATGGGTCAAGTTTTGTCTTTAGGAGGTGTATGTCTCCGGCCTTCATCGAACAATATTGATGAATATAGTACCATGATTGAGTTATTGCGTGATCCCATCTGTCATGGTATTCGATCTCTTGAGGTACGTCTTGAATCGCGGTTAGTGGTATTACAGTTAAATGGCATGTATTGTATTAGAGATATGACTTTATTAAGAATATTCTTACGAGTAAGGTTGTTAAAACGATGATTTGAAAACATTACATAAATTCACATTCCAAGAAATTACAATCATGTTTCTGATTCATATGCAAATTACGTACTAGATTAGCATTTCATACATAGATAATGAAGAATTCACATCACATTCACACATGTAAATTTAATAACTGATCATCATAAGTATTTTTCATTCAAAATATAGTCCAAACACTCGTGTCATAATACATAATGTCATGATACAAAAGTGTGGATTTTGAGCCTCCAAAATATACTACACGATAAAAAAAATGTACGTCTAAGCCTCTAAGCCTATGGAGTAGGGTGCTGATCATGAAAACAAATGACAACTCTAACTAGCCATCTGAATAATAGAACCCATGCGTGTGGTGTTGTAGTCATTACCGAACCCACACACCTATTTTGGTCAATTTTGGCCTAATTAATCACTATCCTAAGTTTACTGACTCAATTGGCATCATCATCAACAAACCATGACATCAACATGAGCACACCCATGCCCTCCTTCGATCAGGGAGGCCAACTAAGCCTTCTCCTTAAATCAGGGAGGCCAACTAAGCCTTCTCCTTAAATCAAGGAGTCTAACTGCTCTTCCTCCTTCAATCAGGGAGCAATTCTGGGCTGATCTGAGTGTCATAAGTGCACAAAATAGTTAACTGAATGTTGTTTCACCTAAAAATTAGTTAAGATTAGTTGTAAATGAACCTCCCTTATGTCATTGTCTATTTTGGGATGATTTGGGTGAACTGGAGTGAGTTAATGCGCCTCCAACAACTTTTGATGACCAGTTTTAGTTCAGTTCACTTCATCAAAGCTAACTTGAGTTAATGATGCGCTACCACCTACTGATTGACATGCAGTGACATGTACTTAAGTTACTTTTAGTTAGACTCAGTCATTCTTACACTCTGATTCAGTTAGGACTCAGTTATAATTAATCATGGCTAGATTCGTGGTTAATTGGTGTGTTCAGTGTGGCTAATAGATAGTTAAGCTACACCCATCCATTCAATTTGAATGACCTCTAGTGAATTTGAATTGTCTCCATTCATGCAAGTTTGCATGACATTGTATTATTGATTTTCATTCTATTATTGATTATACAGATCTGCAAACTCCTATTGCAGTACCATTATGTCATTTCATTCCTAAATTGTCTTGAATATCTTGCAAGTCTATGCTTTGTCTCAATATTACTGCGACAGAATTTAATATGGTATCAGAGCCATGGCGGGATGAAGATATTTCTTCAATAAAACATGTTTTTGATGGATCTAGCATGCAAAATTGAGCAAAAAGATAAAAAATTCTATCACTGCACCAGAAGCCAAAGGTTTACGACATAAATCCCCAAGCAAAGGAATTGTTGATCAAGCTTGCTTCATCAATTAAGCTGGGTGTGATGAAAACTTGAAATTTGTATGTTGTTCGACCTTACAGTGCCCTTTTTGTGTTGATTGAAGGTTTTTACAGGTTCTTTACTGCATTTGCTACAGTAGCTTCATGGCTTCTTCTCAGTATCCCCTTACTCCTTTCAATTACCACCAATGGAAGGAGGATATGGAGATTCAGCTCCATTCAAAAGGGCTCTACTGGGTCACAATGAACACAAAAACAGAGCCTAATGCTAATGCAGAGAAGGTAAAATACTTGAATAAGCTGGATGAACCTTATTGTTGCTTATGTTTGTCTATTTCCAAATATATTCTCTTCCAACTCACAGGATTGAAGACTCTAAAGGAGATTTGGGATCAGCTCACTTCTTTGTTTGATAAATAAGATGATCTATGGATCTATCAGCTAGAAAATGAGTTGATTTCCCTGAATCCAGGTAGCTACGAAACTATGAATGATTTTTTCACTAAATTCAATCACTTGGTGCTCTAGTTAAAGTGGTGCAAGGTTGAGAAGGATGATGATCATCTCATCCTAGCTATTCTCTAAAAACTTGGACTAGATTATTCAATCTCTATTTCCACATTCCATATTGGGAAGCTAACAATCCCAAATTGGAAAATTCCTTCCCTTGATTCCTTCATCAAGACCCTCACAAATGAGCATGACAAGCTTGTACAGATGGGGATCATTAGAACCTCAAAAGATCAAGCACTGTTTGCTTCGAGGCCAAAATATTCGAAGGATAAAGGAAATCAGAAGAATCAAAAGGCTAAATTTGATGCTCCAAATCCTAAAGAAAAGAACCAACATCAAGAAGAGTCTTCCAGCTCGAAGAAAAACAAGAACAAAGGAAACTAAGGAAAATATAAAGTCAAGTGTTCCTATTGTGGCAAGGTATTCCACCCTGAAAATTCCTGCATGAAAAAGAATCTTTAGGAGATGACTTCTCTTGTTGAGAGAAAAAATATCAATCTTCCAGAGAGTGTTCGGAAGAGAGATAATCAATATCAGGATACCCAGTAAGAAAGAGGACATGCTCTCATGGTAAGCACATCGAATCCCAAATCTCTCCTCATAGACTCTGGAGCTTTGAATCACATGATGGAAAGCAAAGAATCCTTCTCATCCCTGGACACCAAAAAAATAATTCCCATCCACATGGGAGATGATTCTCAGATCATTTTGAAAGGCAAAGGTATTGTAAAACTTGAACATTGAAGCTTTTTTGATGTTCTATATGTACCCTCCTTGGCCTCCAATATTTTGAGTGTATATCAAATGACTCATACCAGAGTGCCGAAGAGAGTTACTTTCAGCCCAAATGATGTTGAAATCAGTGAGATTGCATCTGAGAAACTTGTTCCAAAAGGCATAGAAAACCATCATGCTAAGGCCTATGAGTTTTCCCTATTTCTTGCATATGCAAAGCCCACCACTCTTCTTACTCATGGGAATGAGGTTAGTAGAATATGGAATGAGATATTTGGTCATTTGAACTTCAAATACTTGCAGAAACTTCAGAAAAATTCCATGGTTGAAGGCCTCCCAGCCATCAAAACTTACGGTGGAATTTGCAAAGGTTGTATTGTCGGCAAACACCCTTAGCACAAGTTTGATAAGGGAAAGGAAAGTTGTGCAAAGAGTATTCTAGGGCTGATTCATTCTAATTATAGTGGAACCATTCCTACTACATCCATGAGTTTTTCACGATATGTACTTACCTTCATTGATGATTTCTCGAGACACACTTGGGTTTTTTTTCTAAAGAAAAAATATGAAGTTTTGGAAAGATTCACCGAGTTCAAAGCACTGGTTGAGAATGCCTCTGGGAGAAAGATAAAATATCTCAGATATGATAATGGATGGGATTATATCAGTTATGAATTGCTTCAAATATGTGCTGATAGTGGGATCCAAATCCAACACTCCGTTCCTTACACACCACAACAAAATGGTGTTGCAGAAAGGAAAAACCGGGCCCTCA
The DNA here is from genome assembly GCA_001517045.1 of Pseudotsuga menziesii. NCBI lineage: Eukaryota > Viridiplantae > Streptophyta > Pinopsida > Pinales > Pinaceae > Pseudotsuga > Pseudotsuga menziesii. The sequence continues at coordinate 462,385 of LPNX011131350.1, read as the reverse complement.
AAGAAATGACTACCTGCATGCTGGAATCCAAAGGTTTAGCTTCTAATCTATGGGATGAGGATTTGAATATTTCTGCACACATTTATAATAGAGTACCTCACTCTTGCATGAAAGGAAATACTCCTTTCGAAGCCTATTTTGGACACAAGACAATGTGTCAAATTTCAAGGTTTTTGGGTCTACTCCATGGGCTCGAATTCTGCATGACAAGAGGAAAGATTTACAACCACAAAGTATTGAATGTTTGTTCATTGGATATCCAAAATAATTTAAGGAATTCAAACTTTATAATATCATAACCAAACAGATATTCATTGAAATAAGTGTCCGATTTGAAGAGCCTCTCCAAGAGGTAGAACTACTCGAAGAAAATTCTGCTGAAATTCCCTCCTGTTCTGTTGATCATTTGGGTGATGAAAGTGGGAGTGAAGGCTCTGATTTTGCAGATATGATATCTGATATCAGTGACAAAAATATATCAGGTTTAGAATCATATTATGAGATTCCAAATCATCTCCCAACTTGGGCCAAAAAGACACTCTCCTCCGCTGGGCAAAACATTGTAAATCCTGTTGATCCAAGAAGAACCCGGTCTGATTTTCAAAGAGTAGGTTTTGCTCTCTCTTGTCATGATTCATTGCTTTTCAAGACCTATTATTTAATTATTGCGTCAGATCCTAATTCCTTCTACCATGATCGTAAATATTCGAGATGGAAAGATGCTATGGACGAAGAGTTTAATTATCTTCAGAAAAATGCTACTTGGGAGCTATTTTCTCTTCCACCTGGGAGGAAATTAGTTCGATTCAAGTGGGTGTTTTAGAAAAAGGTTGGTGGTTATGGTACAAAATGAAATTAAAAAGAAAGGATGGTTGCAAAAGGGTTCTCCGAGGTCCAAGGATTGGACTATCATGAGACATTTTCACCAGTGGCAAAGATGGACTCCATTAGGCTAGTGTTGGCCATTGCCGCATCCAAGCACTGGGAGGTGCATAGCATGGATGTCAAGAGTTATTTTATTCATGGAGACCTAAATGAGGAAATATACATGAAGAAACATGAGGGGTATACATCATATCCTTATTTGGTATGTAAGTTGCAGAAGTCATTATATGGGTTGAAATAGGCCCCACGATCATGGTATGCCAAGATGGATTCCTTTCTGCTCTCACAAAACTTCCAAAGATGCAAATATGATCCTAATGTATATTTGTAGTAGTATGATGGTGTTACCACCTAATATGTACTTAGTGGTTTTTTATCAAGTGATCCTGGTGAACCGGACAAGGATAACTTGTTCGGACATCAGAAGACCTTTGGGAGTACTTCTGGGAAGTGCTTGTTGTACTATATCACATGTTCATACCCCATGGGGGAATTATAATAAATGTTCTAGAATGATAATGTATGTAAAAGACTCAGTCTCTTAGAATTTATTTGTCAATACGATCAGCTCAGGGTGTTTTTTCCCTTGGTTATTATTGGTTGTTGAATAAACGACTGATAATTTATGAGTTTTTCACTCCATACCTCCAAAGTTGGGGTGGTCGGCTTGGCATTCAGGCCTACTGAGGTTATTAGAGTCTATGTTTCAAGGTATAAACATGCTAGGCATCATGTCAAGTCATATGAACATGTCTAAGTCCCCCTAGGTTTTTTCAATTTTTCATTTTTTTAAATTTTTCAGTGTCTTTTATTAAAATTTAATTTTTCCAAACTTAGGCTATTTTTTAATAGTTTAATTGGAAAAATTGATTTTTTAATAAAAGTGGGACAAATAATTAGTTTCAGTCATGTAGGTGCTCATTTTCAAGATAGGAGCACCATGTAAACCCATGGACCCACTATTTCCTAGTTTTGAGTGATTTTCCATCACTCAGGTCAGAAAGCCCCAAAAAATCATTTATTGATTATTTTAATTAATAAATTGATGAATAATGGAGCAAATCCAAAATCATAGATCAATGGATTCTCAGCCAATTTGATTGAAATCAGTCAGATATGAACCAGATTGACTAGATCTGGGAAATCCTTGACTAAAGGAGGTGATCAAATCATATCCAGAGGTGATCTTCAGCAGCTTTTATGGGGAATTGTGCCCTCTCTCTCTTCTCCACACATGTGGGCTCTCCTATGAGATCTATGGACTAATGTGTTGGTTTATGGGTTGATGTGTCAGCTCAATCAAGCCCCTGATTGACAAGTAGGCTCAGTTCAGCTTCAGATCTGCATTGATTGACTCTCCATTAGTTGATTTGATCTGTCTCCTTGGGATTTGCGCCCCCTCTGGCATGGATCTCCTGGTTTTTGTATAAATCAAAGCACAAGAAACTTCTTCCAAGATAGTTAGAACTAGGATTGAGGTGTTCTTGCTCTTGTATTGTATTGTTTATTATTCTGGAATAAAGAAGCTTTGGAGGCAAGATCTATGGTGTAATGCTCTTCATGTGTGGATGGTGATTGTCAAATGCTTATGAGGTATAATCTGTGTTATTTATCACTGTTTTTGTTGGTTAATTGTTGGACTTGAAGGAGAGAGCTCCATCCTATTAGGGTAAGAGTTTATTGTAGTTTGATTTATGCACTTACTGTTGCTTGTTTCGGATCTATTGGATTTGTATGTATTTTAAGTTTAATTGCATGCTTTCCAATTATCTCTTCCAGCAGCACCTATGTTTTAACCATCTGCTTGTGCAAGGATTTCTAAGTTGCAGGAGATATCGCTTGTAGAAGAGGTTGAGGTGGTTTGCATCTTCCTCATCTTCAAGATCTTCTGAATGACATAGTCCCTCGGTGTTCCACCAAAGCATACTCCAAAGCCCAACATTCCCAGGCTTCCAACACTCTTTCTCTCTCTTCCTCCTTCAAAATCTTAATTTCTCTTCAAGTTGGTTACTTTTAAAGAATATTATTGCTTAGATCCCTCTCACAAAGAAAATTACATATATATCTAGTTAGTAAAATCCTTTCTTAAGTTTAGATCTCAGTTCGGTTTTGCATATAAAGTCATATTTTAAGAGATCTAGCTGAAATTATCCTCTTTTTTGCAAGCATTTTAAAGAAAATTTGTAGCTTGCTTTTAAGGTAGTTTCCTTTACTGTACTTTAAAGTTTCATATTCTGGAATAAAAGTACACATCTCATTGGCTTCCCAAACAGAAATCCAAGATCCCAATGAAAACTTGATTTCCTTGGTTCCTTTTCTTGCAAAACTAGATTACCCCAACTTAACAAATTTTTACTCAGTTTTTTTTTTTGGTAACTAGTGTGGTGACTCAAAACACTTTTAAAGCATGTTTGGGAACATTTGATTTTACATGATTTCTATTTTTTAGCAGGTCTAACAAAAAAGAGAAGGAGACTGTACCCAATTTCCGACTCTTGGATGAACCAGAGCTTCCCGGAAGCTTCCCCCACCGCTATGTTTTAATTCTAGCTTGTTACAAGCTTGTTGTAAGCCTTTGGATCCCTGATAAGAAGGAAAAAAGTGCATCAATTTCAATTTTCTGATATTTTAAATCACTGCTAATAAAAATAAAAGGTCCTTTCGAATAGGCTCTTTCGAGCCTATTCACCATCCCCCTTGGGGGGATTTGCGTCCGTGTTTTTTTGCTTTTCGTTCCTTTTTTTGTTGCAATATAACATAGTTCTAATCTACAGGGTAGTATAATTTGATTTATTATCAATTCCATATTCCCTATCTAAGGTTTCAGACTAATTTAATACTTACTCCACGACTTCCCGATTTACCCGAAAGGGGAAAGAGATGCATGGTAGGACTAATTAGAGAATCGGAATTGTGTATCTTGGTTCTCTTTTTCATCAACTATTTCTTCAGTTTTAATAAAATTAACCCCTCCTTGATTCCCTGATTGAGATCCACTTGGATCGAAAGAGGTTCCTGGAGGGTTTTCTTTTTTAACAAGAACACCCATCTCAAAATTTACTAAAATTGACAAGACTCTGGTGTGTATGCTCTACACTTGGCTGCAGTTCATCTTATTAGTCAAGCTATATCAAAAGCATTTGAGTAACTAGAATAATTAGGATTCACTCTCCCAAATTGACAAACCATCAGGTGAAAATCCAACACCTAGATCAAACCATTACAGTGGCAAAATACCCAAAGGAAGCAGGAACTCCTGAAAAGTGACCTCGAGGTGCCGATCTCTGTTGCACCTGTGGGTGCATTATGAACAATAGCCTTAGAGACTCCATTCAGCCCACATATTCCTTGTGGGTAGCCATGATGGTTTATTTTTGGACATACTCCAAGTACTCTCGGGTATATCTAGAGTCCCCCCCCCCTTTTGCCTAATTTTAATCATTTCATATTTCACATTAACTTAAAACGTACCAAGAGGCAATCACAAAACATTCACTCCAAGCACATGCAAGTACAATGATTATCTTTTGACTCCATTTTAAGGCACTGGTTATTTTGTTGCTATATATATATATATATATATTGTGTCTCGGCATTGTGCTTTTGTGCGCTCTTTTTGTATCTTGTCATCTATGGTTGTTTATGGTTAAATTTCAAACTCCTAAGTAACTCAGTTTAACATCACCATAGTAAATATTTTTTCCTTAGTAACTTAATAGGGTCTACCACCCTTGGCTTCGTTAGGAGTTGAGCCTAAACGAAGGAGTCAAGAACAAGGTGACAGCCTTGACTCGAGATTTTCCCCCAAGGACACACCGAGTGGTTTGAAAATTTCTGCCACATGACCCAGGTGTGTGAAAGGCGTCAACACTTTTTGGCGCCATTTCCAGGGATAAATCATTTTATTCCCGAGTACGACTTAGCTTAACTTTTTTCTAAACAACTAAAAAGATAAAAACTTTTGATTGATCTAGTCTTTAAAAAACATAAAAGTTAAAACTCAATCCATCTGGCGACTCCACTGTCTAACATCCCTTCAAGAATTTCTACCCAAAGAAACCACTAACAATTATTCAATCATCTCCCTAATCTCGAAAGGTTTATTAGGGAAAGATTGAATAGGCATACTTCTTGTAGAAACCTTGAAAATTTAGGAGACCAATCCCTCTCAGATATCCATCACATATTTATAGAGAGTCATACCTTCCAATCTCAAGTAATGATGGAATTTTACAAACCCCTTGAATTTTCTCAGATAGCAGGTAATCCGCATGACATTATAAATGATGCTATCAAGAAGCTCCCCATATTCCAGGGAAATAATGCCATCACTGCCAAGTCTCACATCCGAAAGTTTGAAAAGCACCTGGTCAATTATTGCAATGATGTTTCCCATAACCATGAAGATGTCAAAATGAATCTCTTTGCTTTATCCTTAGAGGATGATGCTATGGAATGGTACTCTGACCTTGGTGATGATTCATATAAAACTCTTAATGAATTCCTAGAGGGTTTTAAGAAGAAATGGGGGGAAAAGAAAGAACCAAGACATCTACTTGATGCCCTTCATAACATAAAGAAGATAGAGAATGAAACCATTAATGAATTTAATACTAAGTTTAGGCATGTGGTTGCAGGCCTCCCTAGAGAAATCAAGCCAAGGGATGCCTCCATCCTCATATCTTACATCGAATCTTTCACTGGTTATTTGAGGTACCAATTAAGGGACAAAGAGCCGGCCGATTTAAAAATTGCTCAGGAATTGGCCGAGAAAATAGAAAAGAATATGCAGTCTTCAGGTAAATCCAACATTCCAGGTTACACTAGGGGAAACACTTCATACAACAAAGAGAAGGGAGAAGCTGTTGAATTAGAGGAAAAGAAAACCTCCAAAGACCCCATGGAAAAGGTAACTAACATGATAAAAGAATTGGTTACTCGTCAAAACCAAATCATGGCAAATCAGTCTACACAACTGAATCATATTCAAAAAAGAATAATCAACATGGAAAGAAATAATGGACCTAGGAAATTTCAGCCTAAATAGAATCAAGTGTATCAAAAAAAAGCTCCTCAACAAGAACCTAGGATTTCAAACCAATTAGACTCAACTAACCTGGTAGAATAATTCATTCCATGGTGTAGAACTTGTGATCAATTCCACCAAGAAAGCACATGCTATATAGCAAACTAGGTTATAAAACATGGAATGGCTGAGGTCAGTAATCAGGAAAAAACATCAAGTGAGTCTTATCATGTGTACATGGTAGGCCAAACATACCATTTATCAAACCAGCATTGGCAATAGGCCATGAATTACAGTTACGAGAAGGATCTCCTTTCCAAATTTTATGGTGTAATGCCTTCTCCGGAAACAATCAAGGAAATGAAGGAGGCTAGATTCAAGGGTGCAGTGTATCAAAGAAAGGAGAAGCCATCACCGTCTAAATAGTACAAGCCAAAGGTAACTGCTCCTCCCCTCCAAGATCCTCTTTTTTTCCTTGAATCAAATTTTGATATGGGAGAATGGATAAGTAGTGCTAAGATTCATGTTTATGCAACTGATGTCCTTAAAATTCCTGGTCAAAAGGAAAATTTGTTGAAAGCCTTAGAGGATAGTCAAAGTAAAGCTCACAATATTGTCAAAGAGGATCCTCTTCCTAATAATAATGCTATATTTTAAGCTAAACATATTGAACCTATAGATATGCCTATAGTCCTCAACAATTTTGATCCGAGAAGAGAAGACCACCCACCTTTTTATGTCTCCCTCTTAGTTGACAACCTCCTCCTTCATAACTGCATGTTAGATTCAGGTGCTTCATCAAATTTCAGGGCAAGAAAAGTAATGGAACAACTAATTCTAAGGGTCACCTGACCCTACCACAATGTTTGTGTTATGGATACAAGAGAATTTGAAGTGGTAGGGCTAATCTTAAATTTACAAGTTAAATTGGCCATGTATCCTGATGTCGACATGTCGATGGATGTGGTAGTGATAGATGTTCCAGATAATTGGGGTATGTTGCTATCCAGAAAATGGGCCACAACTCTTGGTGGGTACATTCAAATGGATTGGACATATGCTACTATACTTGCATTAGAAAACACTAGGGTGATTCTCCACAAAGAGAAGCTAAGGAAATGACATGTAGAAAACCCTAAGAATCCCGGAAATGAATTTGTTCATTTCACTGATAACTTTGGAAATTATGCCATTTTGTCAAATTTCATGGCCCCTGTTAATGAAAACATTAAAAATGAAAAGATAGATGAAGTTTGGAAAATATACTTCGATGGGGCTTATTTTAAATCCGGAAAAGGTGTGGGCATCGTGATCATCTCTCCTTTAGATAAAGTCTACAACTTTTCTTTCAGCTTAGAGTTTGAAGCATCAAACAATGTAGCTAAGTATGAGGCATTGCTCCTAGGGTTAGAAACTGCCAAAGATATGGGGATAAAGATGTTGAACATAAAGGGTGATTCAGATTTAGTTGTCCTCCAGATTAAAAATCATTATCAATGCAAAAATGACAGACTAATAAAGTATAGAAATGCCACATGGGACACTATGGAGTGGTTTGATGCACTCAACATTCAAAAGATCCACAGGGAAGTGAATGGGTTAGCAGATAAATTGGCAATAGCAACATCCACCCTCCAGCCATCAGATGAAATGATTAGTGGGAACGGAAATATGGAAATTAATTTCAGACCTTCAATTCCAGATAATATAGATCACGGGCAGGTGTTTAAGGATGATGAGCAACTTTTGATATTCATCCACAATCTACAAGAGTTTTAAGGTTGCAAGATAAGTTATCAGCAAGAGGGTAAAGAGTATCAGGAGTGCGAGGATAATGTAGGGAATCACATCCCGAGTGACCTTATAGATTTCAAGAATCTCTTTGATCGACAGGATCATCATAAAAAACAAAAAGAAGAAATAAAAATTGGGAATTATATGGAAATAAACATAAGAACTGAAAAAGACCCCAAGTTAATAAAAATTGGAAAAGGTACTTCGAAAAAGGAAAGGAACAATTTGATCAACTTAATCAAAGAGTATAGAATGTGTTGGCCTTTAGTTATGATGAGCTTAAATCCTATCAGGAGGATGTGTTTCAACACACTATTCCCCCCACAGAAGAAGCTAAGGAGGTCAAACCTTTCCGACAAAAACTTAGGTGAATAAATCCTAAGTTGGACCCCATTGTGCAGAAGGAACTTTAGAAGATGTTAGTAGTAGGGATCATAGCACCTACAAGACATTCATCTTGGTGCTCCAACTTATTTGTGGTCAGAAAGAAGAATGGGTCAATTAGAATATGTGTAGATTTTAGAAATCTGAATACATCATGCCTCAAAGATAATGACCCATTACCTGAAATGGAAACATTGCTTCAAAGAGTAACATGATCAGGAATGATGTTCATGTTGGATGGCTTTTCCGGTTATAACTGAGTGTTGGTAAATAAGGAGGATCAACATAAGACTACATTCACCACACGATGGGGTACCTATAATTTTTTAAGAATGCCTTTTGGCTTACTGAATGTAGGTTCCAACTTCCAAAGAGCCATGGATTTTTCCTTCAAAGAACTTATAGACAAAATAATCGAAATATATCAAGATGACTTAACTATTTTTTCAAAGGAAATATCTGACCACATAAGTCATCTTAGGCATATTTTTATAAGATGTCGGAAATATGGTATTTCCTTGAACCCCACCAAGTCAATCTTTGGAGTTCATGAAGGAAAGTTGTTGGGGCACATCATTTCTAAGGATGGTATCAAGGTTGATCTTGAGAGAGTTGATGCTATTAAGAAAGTCCCCTTGCCTCAGAATCTAAAAGGTCTCCAGTCTTTTAATGGTTAGATCAATTTCATAAGAAGGTTCATCCCAAATTTAGCAGAATTAATGAAATGTCTACAAAAGTTATTAAAGAAAGGTGCTAAGTTTGAGTGGACGAATGAAGGGAAATTTGCATTCAAGTATATCAAGGATGCCATATCCATATCCCCAGTCTTGATCAGTCCAGATTATTCCAAGGAATTCTAGATATTTTCCTTTGCCTCAGAAGACACCATTGTCGGTGTTTTGCTTCAAAAGAATAAGGAGGGACAAGAGCAACCTATAGCCTTTATGAGTAGAGCCTTGCAAAATTCAGAGTTGAAGTATACCACCATGGAGAAACAGGCCTACGCTCTTGTCAAGTCCCTTAAACATTTCAGAACTTATGTAGGTTACTCCAAAATCATTGGGTATGTACCCCATGCAGTTGTCAAGGATATCATGTCTCAACAGGACTGTCTAGGAATCAGGGGTAAGTGAGTTTCAAATATTCAAGAATATGATTTGGAGATAAAACCTACTAAGTTAATTAAAGGACAGGGTCTCGCAAAGATGTTGGCCCAAGGAAATGAAAAGGCGTTCGGAATAATCTTCCAAAATAGTGATTCAGAACAAAGTGTATCAGATGAGCTTCAGAGATTAGAGCAGCACCCTTGGTACATCAACATCATATTCTTCCTCTGCAACCTTACTTTCCCCGATCACTTGCTTGGCTAGAAAAGAAGGGCATTAAGGTAAAGGGAAACTAAGTATTGTTTGACAAATGATGGTTTGGGTTGGAGAAACCTCGATGGTTTGATACTTAGATGTGTTGATGAACCTGAGTCCAAAAAACTCATGGTTGAGTTCCATTCAGGATTTTTTGGTGGACATTTTGCAGAAAGAACAACCACCCATAAAATCCTTAGAGCAGGTTACTATTGGCCGAACCTATTTTCAGATGTGCACAAGGATTTCAGAGTTTTCCCCCAGTGTCAGTTATTCACCGAAAATCAACAAATGAAAGCCTTGCCTTTAAATCCAATAGTAGTCCAAGCCCCTTTCCAACAGTGGGGGCTTGATTTCATCGATAAGTTCAAAGATAACTCGAGCAATGGTTATTCTTGGATTCTTATGGCCACTGATGATTTTACCAAGTGGGTAGAGGCGATACCCACCAAGAAGGAAACCGATGCTGTAGTCATGGATTTGTTAGAAGATAAGATTATCACAAGATTCAGTGTGCCAACCAAAATCATCACGGATAATGCCCCGTGCTTTCTTTCCTCTGAGATATCATCTTTCTGTTTCAAGTACGGCATTGTCCTATCCCACTCATCCAATTACTACCCCCAAGGAAATGGTCTAGCTGAATCAAGTAACAAGAACTTAATGACCATAATCAAGAAAATTGTGGGTGACAATAAGAAGGCTTGGGATAGCAAGATCAAATTAGCATTATGAGCCTACAGAATCACCAAGAAAATTCCAATTGGGAGGAGCCCTTTCAAACTGGTCTATGGCTTAGATGTCACCTTACCAGTCCATTTAAAGCTTCCAGTTTATCAGCTTCTCCAGACCTTCAGCTCAGATTAGGAGGCCATTTAGAACAGAATAAACCAGTTGATCGAGTTAGATGAAATTCAAAGAAATTCCCTTGACCAAAGTATCAGAAACTCAGACAAGGTCAAGAGAACCTTTGACAAGTCTACCCAGCCAGGATCCTTCCAAGTAGGTGACATAGTGTTGCTTGGGGACAAACGACGGGAGAAACCTGGGAAACATGGAAAGCTTGAAAGCTTATGGTTGGGACCATACATCATTGAGTAAATAGCAGGAATGAATTCCTTCTATCTAAATGACCTAGAAGGAGAAAGGTTGAGCTTTCCAGTGAACGGTTTCCTCCTCAAGTTATTTTTCGCTGTGATAGTTTGATGCCTTTATTGGCATCGGTGGTTTCAGGGCCAATTTCTAAACCTTTCCCTACATGTATTTCCAAATTTTATATATCACGTTGTTGTATCATAGATATTGTTGTATTATAGTTATTTTGTACCATGTTTGAAAATTTTCCTTTGTATATTAGTTTTGTAAAATATTCCCTTTTGCACATCATAGACTAATTGTGTACATTAGTTTGGTTTTATAGTTAATTTTTTACATACATGTTACTGAAAAATCTGTAATTACTATGCAGGACCCAAAGATTCTGGAGTTCTCACATCCTCTCCTTAGAACTGAAGATCAGTCAGAGAATGTGTCCCTATATGGATCGAGAATGTTACCACCTAAGTTGTACTTAGTGGTTTTTTATCAAGTGAACCTGGTGAACCGGACAAGGATAACTGGTTCGGACTTCAGAAGACCTTTGGGAGTACTTCTAGGAAGTGCTTGTTGTACTATATCACATGTTCATACCCCATGGGGGAATTGTAATAAATGTTCTAGCATGATAGTGTCTATAAAAGACTCAGTCTCTTAGACTTTATTTTTCAATTCGATCAGCCCAGGGTGTTTTTTCCCTTGGTTATTATTGGTTGTTGAATAAACGACAGATAATTTCTGATTTTTTCACTCCATACATCCAAAGTTGGGGTGGTTGGCTTGGCATTTAGGCCTATGGAGGTTATTAGAGTCTATGCATCAATGTATAAACATGCTAGGCATCATGGTCGAGTCATATGAACATGTCTAAGTCCCCCTAGGTTTTTTCAATTTTTCATTTTTTTAATTTTTTCAGTGTTTGTTTATAAAAATTTAATTTTTGCAAAACTTAGGCTATTTTTTAATAGTTTAATTGGAAAATTTGATTTTGTAATAAAAGTGGGCCAAATAATTAGTTTCAGTCATGTAGGTGCTCATTTCCAAGCTAAGAGCACCATGTAAACCCATGGACCCACTATTTTCTAGTTTTGAGTGATTTTCCATCACTCAGGTTAGAAAGCCCCAAAAAATCATTTATTGATTATTTTAATTAATAAATTGATGAATAATGGAGCAAATCCAAAATCATAGATCAGTGGATTCTCAGCCAATTTGATTGAAATCACTCAGATCTAAACCAGATTGACTGGATCAGGGAAATCCTTGACTAAAGGAGGTGATCAAATCAGATCCAGAGGTGATATTCAGCAGGCTTTATGGGGAATTGCACCCTCTGTCTCTCCTCCACACGTGTGGGATCTCCTAGGAGCTCTGTGGACTGATGTGTCAGTTTATGGGTTGATGTGTCAGCTCAATCAAGCCCCTGATTGATAAGTAGCCTCAGTTCAGCTTCAGATCTGCATTGATTGACTCTCCATCAACTGATTTGATCTGTCTCCTTGGGATTTACACCCCCCCTGGGCTGGATCTTTTGGTTTTTGTATAAATCAAAGCACAAGCAGCCTCTTCCAAGCTAGTTAGAACTGGGATTGAGGTGTTGTTGCTCTTGTATTGTATTGTTTATTATTCTGGAATAAAGAAGCTTTGGAGGCAATATCTATGGTGTAATGCTCTTCATGTGTGGATGGTGATTGTCAAATGCTTATGAGGTATAATCTGTGTTATTTATCACTGCTTTTGCTGGTTAATTGTTGGCCTTGAAGGAGAGAGCTCCCTCCTCTTAGGGTAAGAGTTTAGTTTGATTTATTCTCTTACTGCTACTTGTTTCATATCTATTAGAGTTGTATGTATTTTAAGTTTAATTGCATGCTTTCCAATTATCTCTTCCAGTAGCACCTATGTTTTAACCATTTGCTTGTGCAAGGATTTCTAAGTTGAAGGTGATATCGCTTGTAGAAGAGGTTGAGCTGGTTTGCATATTCCTCGTATTCAATATCTTCTAAATGACATAGTCCCTCAGTGTTCCACCAAATCAGACTCCAAAGCCCAACATTCCCAGGCTTGCAACACTCGTTCTCTCTCTTCCTCCTTCAAAATCTTAATTTCTCTTCAAATTGGTTACTTTTAAAGAATGTTATTGCTTAGATATGTCTCACAAAGAAAATTACAAATAGATCTAGTTATTAATATCCTTTCTTAAGTTTAGATCTCAGTTCCATTTTGCATATAAAGTCATATTTTAAGAGATCTAGTTGAAATTATCCTCTTTTTTGCAAGCATTTTAAAGAAAATTTGTAGCTTGCTTTTAAGGTAGTTTCCTTTGCTGCAATTTAAAGTTTCATATTCTGCAATAAAATTGCACATCTCATTGGCTTCCCAAACAGCAAGCCAAGATCCCAAGGAAATCTTGCTTTCCTTGGTTCCTTTTTTTGCAAAACTAGATTACCCCAACTTAACTAATTTTTAATTAGTTTTTTTTTCGGTAACTAGTGTGGTGACCCAAAACACTTTTAAAGTGTGTTTGGGCACATTTGATTTTAATTTATTGCTTTTTTTATCAATTCTAACAAAAAATAGAAGGAGACTCTTATCAATTTCTGACTCTTGGATGAGCAGAGCTTCCGGGAAGCTGCCCCCACCGCTATGTTTTAATTCTAGCTTGTTAGAATCTTGTTGTAATCCTTTGGATCCTAGATAACAAGGACCAAAGTGCATCAATTTCAATTCTATGATATTTTAAATCACTGCTAATAAAAAGAAATGGTCCTTTCAAATAGGCTCTTTCAATCCTATTCACCATCCCCCCTGGGGGGATTTACGTCCGTGTTTTTTTTGCTTTTCGTTCCTTTTTTTTTGCAATATAGCGTAGTTATAATATGAAGGGTAGTATAATTTGATTTATTATCAATTCTATATTCCATATATAAGGTTTCAAAGTAATTTAATACTTACCCCATGACTTCCCAATTGACCCGAAAGGCGAAAGAGATGCGTGGTAGGACTAATTAGAGAATCGGAATTGTGTATCTCGGTTTTCTTTTTCATCAACTGTTTATTCAGTTTTAATAAAATTAACCCCTCCTTTATTCCCCTATTTATATCCACTTGGATCGAAAGAGGTTCCTGGGGGGTTTTCTTTTTTAACAAGAACACCCATCTCAAAATTTACTAAAATTGAAAAGACTCTCGTGTGAATGCTATGCACTTGGCTACGGTTCATCCAATCAGTCAAGCTGTATCAAAAGAATTTGAGTGACTAGAATAATTAGGATTCACTCTCTCGAATTGACAAACCATTAGGTGAAAATCCAACACCTAGATCAAACCATTACGGTGGAAAAATACCGAAAGGAAGCGAGAACTCCTGAAAAGTGACCTCGGGGTGCCGATCTCTGTTACACCTATGAGTTCATTATGAACAATAGCCTCAGAGACTCCATTCAGCCCACATATTCCATGCGGGTAGCTGTGATAGTTTAGTTTTGGACATAGTCCAAGTACTCTTGGGTATATCTGGAGTCCCCCCCCCCCGTTTCGCCTTATTTTTATCAACTCATATTTCACATTAACTTAAAACGTACCAAGAAGAAATCACAAAACATTCACTCCAAGCACATGCAAGTACATTGATTATTTTTTGACTCCATTTTAAGGCATTGGTTATTTTCTTGCTATATATATATATATATATATATATATATATATATATATATATATATCATGTCTCAGCATTGTGCTTTCATGCGCTCTTTTTGTATCTTGTCATCTATGGTTGTTTATGGTTAAATTTCAAAATCCTAAGTAACTCATTTAGTTTAACATCACCATACTAAATAATTTTGTCTTAGTAACTTTATAGGGTCTACCCCCCTTGGCTTCGTTAGGAGTTGAGCCTAAACGGAGGAGTCAAGAACAAGGCGACAGCCTTGAATCGAGACTTGCCCCCAAGGACACACCGAGTGGCTTGAAGATTTCTGCCACGTGACCTAGGTGTGTGAAAGGAAGCAACAGATGGTAATATTCTTATCATTGTATTATATTTTGATAACAGGAAGCACACATGCTTCGATTGCTTTCATAAAAACTGCTCTTCATGATGCATTTGAGATGAGTGATTTGGGGCTCCTGAAGCAATTTTTGTGGCTTGAAATATCACAATATTTTGATGGGAAAATGGTAACTCAGTGAAACTATATTTCAAAAATGTTAATTAATTTTAACAGGGCTGATTGCAAGGCTGCACCATTTCATTTCCTCTTAGGGATCATCCTTGAAGAGGGAAAATCCACTCCACCCATGGATTCCACTATTTACCACTAGCTGATCGGAAGATTGCTATACTTGATACATTCACGACCTGATATTTGTTATGCCATGAATGATGTATTAAGATACATGCAAAAGCCTCATGAGCTTGATTGGAAGGAAGCCAAGAGGATCCTTCAGTACATTCAGGGCACAAGATCCTACGACATTCACTATTCTATAGATTCTGAGCTAGAGTTAGTTGGTTATACAGATTCAGATTGGGCAGGGGATTCCAAAGATCAGAAGTCCACTTCCGGGTATGTCTTTATGTTTGGTGGTGGCCCCATTTTTTGGTATAGAAAAAAGTAGGCTGCCAATACATTGTATTCAACAGAGTCCAAGTACAGGGGAGCAGTGAATGCTTGCATCCAAGCTGTTTGGTTGCAAGGAATTCTTTCAGAGTTTGAGATTGGTAGTGCTTTGTCCATGGTCATATTTTGTGACAACCAAAGTGCTATCAAGATATCCACAGATCCAGTTACTAGGAAGAGGACCAAACATAAAAGAGATACACATGCACTACATTCGGGAGTTGGTGCATGACAGGACCATTGTTCTCCAATACTTCCCTACAGATGAGCAGATTGCATATATCTTCACCAAGAACTTTACTAAGAAAACATTCACTTACCTATGTTCACTATTGGGGGTGAGTTCATCAGGGTGATCAGTTCCTTCTTTAGTGTTCATCTAAAGGATGGTTTTTTCACACTGGGTTTTCCCTCTTTCCTCACTTAGCATTTTATTTCAGCATTTTAGAGTTACTTTATTGTACAGAGTGACCTATGGCCTTTGTTGTTGTGGCCTTATTATTTCATACATTTTATTTTACATCTCCTGATTTGTGAGGAATTCAAACCACCAAGTGAGTAATTCACATGATAGGAGAATCTAGGAGTGTTAGTGAAGCTCAAAAATCAAATTTGGGTGCAAGAATTATAAAAAACAATCAAATTACAGATAAATTACACACACAATGTGAACAGAAACAAGATAATTTTAGACTGTCTAACCATCAAAATTGTTGTTATTAGGTATATAATACATCATAGGATTTTTGTCATGCTTTGGAAGCCAATTGTGAGCATACAATTCAAAATTGCAAAAATGGCATAAAACCCCCCTAGGTGGGCCAATCATGTACCAAATCACCTGAAACTTCCATGAATTGCTGAGTTGACATGGATGATGTGTTGTGGGTCAATTATTACACCTTAGATAGTGTGGGTGTGGAAATTTGGGTGGTTTAGAGTCTCAATGCAACATTGAATGCATAAAATCAGGCCAAATTTGGGCAAAATCCCACTCTAGCGTTCCAGGTCAACTTAGCTGACCACATCCAATGTATAAGAGTGCACCAAAAATGATGGAGGTTCACATGTGGCTGGTTGACCGAGCTAGAGTGCCCATGTGGGTGTGAAAGCCCCAATTTGTCATTGCATATGTCCAACTAAGCACCCCTAGTCCACCTCATAGTGTATTAAGGTACTAATTAGTGTAACTAAGGTACTAATCATGGATTACTATTCTAACATGAGTATAGCTTAAGGGGGGGTGTTGGAGTCATTATCCAACCCACACACCTATTTTGGTCAATTTTGGCCTAATTAACCACTATCCTAAGTTTATTGACTCAATTGGCATCATCATCAGCACACCATGACATTAGCATGAGCACACCCAAGCCCTCCTTCAATCAGGGAGGCCAACTAATCCTTCTCCTTCAATCAGGGAGGCTAACTAGGCTTCCTCCTTCAATCAGGGAGCAATTATGGGGTGATCTGAGTGTCATAAGTGTACCAAATAGCTAAATGAATGTTGTTTCACATAAAAATCAATTAATTTGAGTTGTAACGGCACCTCTCTCATGTCATTGTCTATTTTTGGCTGATTTGGGTGAACTGGAGTGAGTTAATGTGCCTCCAACAACTTCTGATGACTAGTTTCAGTTCAGTTCACTTCATGGGAGCTAACTAGAGTTAGTGATGTGCTACCACCTACTGATTGACATGCAGTGACATGTACTTGAGTTAATTTCAGTTAGAATCAGTCATTTATTGCACTCTAATTCAGTTAGGAATTAGTTAGATTCAATCATGGCTAGATTAGTGGTTAACTGGTGTGTTTAGGGTGGCTAACAGACAGTTAATCTACACTCATCCATTCAATTCGAATGACCTCTAGTGAATTCAAATTCTCTCCATTCATGCAAGTTTGCATGGCATTGTAATATTGATTTTCATTCTATTATTGATTATATAGAGTTGCAGCCTCCTATTGTAGTACCATTATGTCATTTCATTCCTAAATTGTTTTGAATCTCTTGTAAGTCTGTGCTTTGTCTCAAGACTGTTGTGATAGAATTTAATATGAGGTACACTCACAGCCTGTCACTGCATAGCCTCAGGCAAGTCATTGACTTGTTCCATGGGCACTTTTTGTGTCAGTCGGACAAAGGTTGTGTTGATGTTTTGGAGCGTGCGCTCTGCATCCACACCCACTATATCATCACCTATCCCCCTTTGATGATGTTGAGGGAAGCCGTCTGGTCGTATAGGTCCAACATCTACATATACATGACCAATATCAATATGTATCACCACCAAAAAATATGCTTTTTTATTTCACTATATAAAAAAATACAAAAAATTATATAATTCAAAAACAAAATAGAGTTTGGATTGTTACCTCTATCCCCATATGTAGATCTCTGTGGAATAAGAATGTCAGGATCGCCAGAGAATTATATCACCTCCTAGGGGTAGTCATCTATAGCTATTATTTTCCCTCTCCACCAGTGGAAAAAGTTGGGTGCGTAGGGTGTAGCCACTCACCCTCCTCCTAGCCTCCACATAAAATTGTACTAGCACAGTTAAGATGGATCCCGAGCACCATGTGGAGTGATGTCCACTCTTAGGCTTAGCCATGATACGCGCTCAAAGAAGAATGTACTCAAGATGATTGCAAAACCAAAGTTTCACATTCTACCCATCCTGCAGTCTGACAACTATTGTTTCATGTTACCCAACAATGAGGTTCTCTAGTCATATATAGTGGGCCTCATGCACTCCATTGCATAGAAAATCAATGGCCTAGAATCATGATGTAGAGATTCCAATCCTACAATCCTACCTAGTGCTAGTAGTATGGCCTTGAGGCCAAGTTCTAGATCAAGTTCTTCGGGATATGACTCCCAACATTTTTGTGTCTGGAAGGCAGTAAATTGCAATATACTCCTCAATTGTGAGGCCACCTCCAACCCCACGAGCTCGTATATTGACTACCTCCCCTCTCTCGGATAGTCCAGTGATAAAGTAAATATCCTCAACCTCAAGGCTGAGGGGAATCCCATCAATATGGAAGGTATCCATATTCGGATCCTAGTAGTCCACCAACATATGAAGTTGTCTTGGCTTGGCTCTTTATAAGCTACCAATATGCCAAAACTTATATAATCTACATGCCCTAAAATCTTGTTGGGACATCATATCACCTTAGACAAACCATTTCACATCTTCATGTTCGATTTCACGCCATTCCAAAACCATCCTGCACAAAAACATGAGAGTTTCATGAGTTTTCACCTCAAAAAATGGTAAACACGGCCTTGGACGGGATTGTTCCTCAAACAATTACGTATATACATGGAAATCAAATGATTTTTCATGTATATCGAGCCCTATACGCAGAAATCGATTGATTTTTTGCGTGGGTTGAAAACACCAATTTTAGAGTGCTTCGAAAATAAAACTTGGCCACTGAAAATTAAAAGAAAAACATTAAAATGAAAGAGGACGGGATGAAGAATTACCTGGTCCAGACGGTTCTTGATTTCATGGCTCATAGCTCCTAGAATTAGCATTTCAAGTTTGTGTTTCAAAAGCACTATGTGTGGTAAAAATTCCAAATGGTATGGTAAAAATGAGTTTTTTACTATTTTACAGATTTTTTTTGAAATTTTTACTCACCTCTCTATAGTTTGGACCCTTATTGACTATTTTGGACTGTTTGGCCTAATGTTGTGGTGTAGGTACCTTATTTGAGCGTACTTTGACCGAGACTTTGACCCATTCGTAACTATTATAGGTATAATTTCTATTAGCACTCAGAATTGCACACGAGGTTGTGTAGGGTGAATCCCAAGGTAACAACAGAACCACTTTAAGAAAGGGAGTTGGTTTCTTCATTTCTAGAGAGGGATCTCTCACAGTTTTTTAACAGGGCTAGATATAAAAACAAAACAAAATTTAGATTAAGTTTGTGTTTTAAACAAAGGAAGCATACATTGGGATATGGAGTCACAAATATTTAAGAATCACATAATTGTTTGCAGGTGAAATTAAACAAAGGAAAGGTAGCACTCGGTTACAATAATAATGTTGTTGGTCTGGTGATAAAGAAGAAAGAATGACAGTCCATTAACGTGCAGCACCGAATAGATGAATTCTAGATTAACTTTGGATCAAAGGATTGGTGGATATATAAAATAGATAGCCATAGCATTAACATGTATAAATTCTTAAACTATTACACACTCATTCCAGATATGAAAGAAAACATAATGGCAAGTTCAACAAGAAGACATGCACATAGGAAAGGAAATTATAGATTGTAACTACTAAATACATAGGAATATTTATAGCAATAGGCCAGCATTGGACTCTGTCATTTTTTTATTAAGGGTAGATCTCAAAATACATAAATCAGAACGTCACAGGTTCCAACCCTGTATTCCTCTATTGAGGGTATATTTATAGTGTTAACAAGATCCTGAGACCAACCTCAAAAACCTAAAATCAATTACAAAATCAGGAATCAATCCTAACAAATTTTTATTTGGAAAATTCACCATGATCATAAACAAAATAGGAAAGCATGTTGGGACACACATGATGGGCCAAAATGTAAAATTAAACACTTGGAAACTATGCCAGCTATATGAATACGATGGCTCAAAGCACTTTACACGGTCTGCAACCATTTGATTCTATGCATGCATCTTCACCTATGAAATTGCTTCAGGACCATAAATCTTACCTCAAGATTCATTCTGGGCCGTCGATCTAGGGTCTACGTACAACAGAAAATGCGCTGCTAACTTTCCTTGACCAAATTTCTATCTTTTCCGTCTTCCATATTTTCCACTTCTGCCTTTCCGTTTCTACCCTTTTGCTTCTACCTTTAGCGAAAATCGGAATGTGGATCTTCCAAATTTCTTCACTGGAACTTCTCCTCTTCCGCCTCCACATTTCCTCTTTTTCCCTTCTGCTTCCTCCTTTCATGGAAAACAAAATGCGAAAAGTGATTCGTAATATTCTCAGAGCTTTGTTTGGACCTTTTCGCTTCTTCCTTTAGCGGAAATCAGAAGGTGGATTTTCAAAATTTAGTGACTGCAATTCTACCTTTTCCTCTTTCGCCATTTTCTTTTCGCACTGTCAATCTTGTGCAATATTTATCTGAACCATAGACTTTGTGCATCGCAAAAAGTGGGATTTTGAATTTTCACGACCAAATTCTTAAGTTTTCCTCTTTACGATCTCCGCCCCTCTGCTCTCTTTCGGACCATTGATCTTCGCGGAAAATTTTTGGCCTGTCGATCTGGAGGATCATGGAATGTGGAACTTCAACCTTTCATGATCAAATTATGAAGTTTTTTTCTTTCCGATATCCGCCCTTTATTGTTTTCTGAGCCGTTGATATTTAGCGAAAGCGCTCTAAGCTGTAGATCTTGGAATGAGGAAGGCGGAGGTCGGGTTTCCCAATTTTTGTAATATGAAACCTTTCCTTTTTTGTTTTTTCCTTCTGATGGACCATTTATCTTCAATGGAAACTTTCTGGGCCGCTGGATGTAGGACTGCGGAAGTAGAAGTTGGGTTTTATCAACTTTTGCTCCCAAGACTTGATTTTTTCTCCTTTTCACTCCTTATTTTTTCCTTGGCATAAATGATTTTTGGCATTTGATCTTCTACGCTGTACATCCCAGCCGTCCATTTACCGTCATCATTTAGCTAAGCATGGATTTATTCATTTGGATGTGATTTCAAGGTAAAAAATCAGAATTTCTTAAGTATTTGGCATTTCGAATCTAGAAATGTCCCTTCAAACACTTGCAGACCTTCATCAACATTCTTCAAGGTCCTATGATATGCAATTTTACAAACCTTATTCCTCCTTTTATTGACCAAATCCCTTAACAATTACTTAGCCCAAAAATGGTGCTAAAAAATGGCTCCAACTTGGGATGCTATCCTCCCTGTGAGGTAGCAAAGAACCCCGTAGACCAGGTGCCAAATCATTTAAGCTTTTCCCAAGATTTTCTGAAATCCGCAACATGCTCTGAAAATAAAAACTGAACTAATGTTGAAACAAACTAAAAAATTACTAAAAAGAATGCTCTCTATGTCGATCCTATTCATACATAACTACCCTACTTACTAAGCATCAATGCTCAGTTAAGTAACTTCTAGCTTCCAAAGAAGCCAATCAAAAAAATGATCCCATAAACCAATTTTCTCCTCATGCTTGATACAAAACAAAGATGGAATACTTAATGGAAAAAGGTTATGATAAATAAATTGATCTTTACTATAGAGACATAACCAACTATTACCACTACAAATCTTCTCCATGTATTCTTCCACTGGATCATGAAAACCTGTAAAATTTTATGTTATTTGTTTTCCATGACAAGGCTGCTCCAACTGCAATTCCTCTAGCACCTTGCCAAAAGGTTCTTCAAGAAAGCCATGCAAATAATGCTACTAACAATTTTCAAATGAGACATCAATTTCCTCATCTAAGATCTCAGAATTTTAAACCTGATACCTTTCAAGTATTTCAAAGGAAATATCATTGTGTTCTTTAATAGAATCAAGCAAAATAATTTCTGAATTTGAAAAAAATAAAGAAATATCCCATTTGCAATACTCTTCTTATTCAATAAAATAAGGTTAAATGCACTCTTCTTGACATTATGAATTGGAAAAACATGACGATACATCCCATTTAGGACCCTTGTCTTCTTGGTGATCCAATCTATCCGTGCAGACTACTGGTACTTGAGGTGCACCATCTAAGTGGCCATCTTCACATTCATCATTTATAGGCATGTTGAATTATTTCTCAAAAATATCTCTAACATAATTTTCAACATGCTCATTGCATTCTTCATAAGGAAAATTAGGGTAACACTCTTCAGGTACATCACTAGGCTTATTATTTTCTTGCTCATCAAAAGAAGGATTAGAATGTAGAGCAGGTTCTAGTTGTTCATCCTTCCCATTTCCTTCTTTGTGATTTGACATCTCATGGAAAACTACTGTTTCTTCCATAGGATAAGATTGATTGCATGACTATTTCCCTTTTCATCATCTATTTATGAACATGTCATATCCTCAAGTTTTTGTGCTTCCTTAGAGATTTTAAGCATATGTATCAGTAATTCAAATGAAGCATAACATAAAGGAAAACTGTAATTTTCATCACACTCACTATCTTCTTTGTTTTCACCCTTTTGACCATGGATTGTAATGCAATTTTCTTTATTAACTTGACCCGAACTTACAAAATCTACAGTTGGGATTTGAAGAAATTGGTGCTACAAAAAGGGGCTTTCTGATTGAACAGGGGCATCCTCCTCTTGTGGAAAACTTTCAGGGGTTAAATGATATGAGGAAATATTTGATTTACAGTCCCAACTTATTTATTGGTCACACAAATATATAGAAGAATGCTGCAAACTATCATCAGTTTCAGGGAAGAAAAACTAGCTGGTGGAGTTAGGGTTTTAGCTTATGTCAACTTCAGTCAAGGAAGACACTACCAACTGTTGGGAATTTTCTTGAATGTCAGGGAAGTAGTTTTGTATTTCCTTTTGAGCTAAGTATTCAAGTAATATTTATAAAACCTCTTCATCCACATACTACTCATCACTTTATTCATCTTTCAGATTTTCAATGAACTCTTTATAACGTGTGCAACAATCTTGAATTGATAGCAGAGAAGGATACTGATCTTTGAAATGTTCATCAAATACTGTATGAAACTATTTAAGGGAGGATAAAATTACTGATGGTAATCCCTCATACCATTACCTTGCATTTTCTTCTAAACTAGCCATGAACATTTTCATTAAAGAATTATCACGCAATTCAACCCCCAACTTATGCATATGCTTATGAAATCTAAACAAACGAATGCCAGCATCATCACCATTTTGATATTTGAATTTTGGAAGATATGTTTGCCAATCTACAGGAGGTATTCAATTTGGAATACCAGGAATGTGAGAACGATTCATAGGAGCATACTTTACAACTATAGAACCCATCTTGATGACAGAGAAACTAAATCAACTCCTCAAAATTTGCAACCCCTTTGAGAGTGGAGCTTCCATAGAACATTATGAAGACAGGATTCTTCACATATGGAGTCTCCAGGTGAAAGAGGCACAAACTTCTTGATGTTTGACCATTGTTCACCATCAACAGTTACATCTAAAACTCTGTCGTTCATACCGAGGAATATTTGAACCCTCCTCCCTGTATCGGTCCTTCTATCCGTTGATCTCCCTAGTGGAGTCACCTTCCAGAAGCTTTAACTGGAGTCGCCAAATCCTATACAACCTATATTAGTCTATGATCAACTTCTCAACTAGGTCATAGAACTAAGACAATGTCAGTTTCCTAGGGTTGATTTGCACTTTCGTTTCCCGGCAACGGTGCCAATTTGTTACCACTCAGAATTGCACCGTAGGTTGTGGAGGGTGAATCTCAAGGTAACAACAAAACCACTTTAAGAAATGGAGTTGGATTCTTCCTTTCTAGAGAGGGATCTCTCACATATTTTTAATAGGGTTAGATATAAAAACAAAACAAAATTCATATTAATCTTGTGGTTGAAACAAGGCAAGCATACATTGAGCTATAAAGTAACAAATATTCAAGAATAATAGAACTGTTTGTAGGTGAAATTCTACAAAGGAAAGGTATCACTCGGTTACAGTCATAATGATGTTGGTCTAGTGATAAAGAAGAAAGAATGGCAGTCCATTAACATAGAGCACAAATTAGATGAATTCTACATTAACTTTGGTTGAAATGATTAGTGGATAACTAAAACAAATAGCCAAAGCATAAACATGTACGAATTCTAAAACTATTACACTCATTCTAGAAATAAAATTGTTAGCACTTGGTTCACACCAGTGCTAAACTTTGAAGGGGATTGTAGATGGGATTAGTTACATTTTGAGCTGAATGGCTGACAAAGGGGATAGGAGAAATTAAAGAGCAAGGCCAAAAAAGTAATGAGGTTCTATAGACTCTAAAAATAGACAACGCAGGCTCACCGCAGAAGCAGATCGATGACGGAGAAAGTTTCACCAAGGAGAATATGCACGGTCCATAAGGCTGTGGAGGATGATGAATTATGTTCCTCCCTTCAGATATTGATGACCGAGATTCATAGATGCTCGCAATCTATACTGGAAATTAGTTTCGCAGTGACAACATGCATGGCAGTTAGCAAGATGGAGCACTGTGAAAGGTAGTAGGACCCACACATTCAAACGACCAATATCTAAGGGCACTCCTGATCTATGGTGGATACAAGTTTCACGAGAGGAAGGAGCACGAGGTTTAACTAGGAGACCCACTGTGAAATCCATAAGCCCTCACAGTTAGGGAAGTGCATATCTGACAAAGATTTAAATCAACTGTCCCTGAAGATTTCATGAGGGAAAGGTGTAAGGAAGTTAACAAGGGGAACAATTGGGAAATCACATAAAGGACCGAATCCTGCGACGACTGATCTCTTGCGTAGAGGAAGTCTATGGCCAATATCGATTTCACATAGCGCAAGCTGTGTGAGGGAACATGATTAGCGTAGATTTAGTTAGGTCATGTATGGGGAGATAAAGCAGTTATAGTTGTTCTAAAAACATCATTTTCAAGTAAGTGATTGTGCCTCTCAGACGTCGAATTGTTGTTTTCGATTCAGCATGTCGAAGACCCTTCATTTCCTGTAGTAGATAAAAAATCATAGCAAATATGCCACACGAGGATTTTGTTATAATTTTAATGATGACTGTAGATTTGATTCCCAAATTTTGTAACAGAATTTAGATCTATTTCTAGGTTGGTCTCGGGAGCCATAGCACTATAAATATGTCCTCAATTGATGAGGAAATGGTTGGAATTTTCACTTAGGAAGCATTCTGCTCTTGTTTTTGTTCGTATAACTTTCTTGGAAGAGTTAATGAGAAACATTCTCATGTGTTTCTAAGATTCATCATGGTGTTCTACATTCAGTATGTTTTCCTGTTTTATCATGATCATTTATGTGTATCTCTGCCAATGCACTCTAGTTGTATATGAGGAATTCACTCTCAGTTAAGTTCTCCTCGTATCAGAAGTTGCATTTGTTATGTGTTGGTAAATGTTTTGGAATTCATCTTCTATGCTCCATTACAGTTACTAGCCTTTGCTGTTTATTCTACTAAAAGTGGTGCAAGAGATTCATCCGCAAATAGGTGCCTCTTGCTTCTCTGGTATTTTTGTTCTTGTTCCTATCACCCTTTCAAGATATTTGATTGTTTGTGACACTTAATTTTCCTCAGAGTACAAAGGAAATTCCCTTTCTCATTTTTGTTATAATACCCTTGTTTGATTCATGTTTCAACTCCACTTCCAAACGGTTATTCCTGTCTATTTGTTTCACCATCTTTAAACCTGTTAACACCTACTATCATCAGAAATCTAGCCTTCTGTGAGCTATTTAAAGCCATATATATATGTGTGTTTCTATTTCTATGACAAGAGACAGCCCTCTTTGACTATATTAGCTAGAATGCAGTCTAAATGTTGGTTAAAATGGTTACCACTGTGACTTCCTACCGTAACCATAGGAAAATTACATGGTGCTAACATCTTGGTTCCATTGCCAAGGAAATAGTTGCCACTATCTCTGTAATACCATGGTTTTAACCCCACTTACATTAAAAATACATGATACGTATATTGTAAATAATCTTGGTGCGGAGCTAAAGGCCAAGGCCCCACCATAGATTTGGTTATGTTGTGTTTCTATTTTGGGGATGGTCACCGATGGTATATCAGGACATATGACATATATTTAATTATGGCATCATGTAAACACACATTTTAATTAAATAACCCAACCAGCTATGTTCGTGGAAACTAAAATGAGAAGAGGCATGATTCCAAAGGGTAAGGAAGGTGAATGTTGAACATTGATTCATGGGGAAATCCATGTTTCACCACCACCCTTAATAAATCCATTGTTAGTTGGAGCGATGATTGGCTGGCAGGAAAACCACCACCACACCCACACCCACTCACACTCTCCCCACGACGCATCTGTTGGTCTGTCCACTCACCAGATCGCAAGTCTGTTCGTCTCCTCTCAGGAGAGCCAAGTTAAAAGGTTCCACATTCCATTGTGTGGGGGTTCAGTTCCTTTATGCCTCACCGATTGTTGGCTTGCGAGCATGCTAGTTCTTCCTCATGAATTTGAAGGCTTGCGTATCGATTTATTTCCTTTGTTCACGTAGATTCTATGTCTTTTTCCACCATTACCAGGCTGCATAATGTTCTATCATTTTTTTTCCATTGTTGAATCATGAGTTGAAGACTACTACTATATTGCTGGGTTGTGACCATAATTTCCTTCCACATTTTGTTTAGCTATGTCTTTTTCCATCCTGCACAGTTTGGGAGTTTTGTTCTCTTCCCATTTTCCAGTCTGTGCAGTTACTCTAGCGATTGCATTAAGGTTCGGTGCTGAGGGTTCATAGTGTTGCGGACTGTTGTTTGTCCATGAACGATTGGCTATGTTTTCCCTGTAAAGCTTGTCTGGTTGTTTGGTTGCTTGCATGAAGTGGTTTTGTCCATAGATTGTCTTGGATTGGGGAATGAGGGCCTGAGATGCTTGTTAACCTGGTGGTTGAGAACCACACAGGCAGAGCCGATGAGCTGGT
Source organism: Pseudotsuga menziesii (assembly GCA_001517045.1). Taxonomy (NCBI): domain Eukaryota; kingdom Viridiplantae; phylum Streptophyta; class Pinopsida; order Pinales; family Pinaceae; genus Pseudotsuga; species Pseudotsuga menziesii. The sequence goes on along the minus strand of LPNX011131350.1, from coordinate 435,534 downwards.
TTTCTTCTCCCACAACCCCTGAATAGCACTGGAAGGGATATTAGGGTCTGAGGGACTGCGTTGCAGAGAAAGGACTGATTTCCTTGTGTTGGGTGTGTGTGGGTTGTTCTAGAATCCAGTCTAGTTCAGTTGTCGGTGCACCATCTTAGCATTAGCCTTTCCCAGCTCCTAGATGGCATGATAAACCCAACTTTGTTGTCTTGGCTGATCCATTGTTCACCTAATAAACCCAACTGTGTTGGCTTGGATAAATTGGGTACAGTTGGGGTGTTGTTATCCATGGCTATGTGTAATCCTGTTAGTTCCTTATTCCTTGGGGAGTCATGCTCGGCTCGGGGGTGGCAGCGTTGCTGAGAGATTAAAGAGCACGCGGGCCTATGGTTGAGTGGAACATTGTAGTGACATAGCTGGTTGCAGAACAAGTTCTCTATAAGATAAGTACTCTTGCCTAACTTGTGTCTACAATTATATATTTACTATTGATGAATGATGATATACATGTTAAATGTTGATATATATATGCATGAATGTGGATTGATATGTTTTGCTTCCATTGTGTATATGAGTGATTATGCTTCGTAAAATGTTTTATGTTTTAAGTATCATGCTTCAGCACTATAAGTATGTATGTTCATGTTCATGGGGCTAGACGCCCAGATGATTTGACGTATAGTAGTGTCCTTTTCGCCGGTCGGAGGGTCAGGGATGTTACAGTGTGGTATCAGAGCTCTGGTTTCAGAATGGGCTTGAATGGGCCATGACAGATCAGATAGCAGAAGCAATTTTCCTTCTGTCCAGCAGTAATAAGAAAATTGTGACAGAAAAACCTCAACTTCAAAATTTTATAAGTGCCAGAACTATCGGCTCATCGGATCACTTAGTGGGAAGGCCACCCGACGGATAGTTGATCCGATGGCCGATGCGGCGGAAGACTGCGGAGGAAAAATTTTAAGTGTTTGGGCATCGGTACATCACGACACTTATATGGATGGATCACCGATGCTTAGCTGATTGACCGCTACTATTGCGGATGGCTAGACCACTATGCCTCCAATGGGTAGAGCTTCCGACTGCCGATGGCGTAGAATTTTTGAAATTTTTTCTAAGTGTTGAATTCCTCGGCCATCGGAGCATGTTAGTAGTATGCATCACTGATGAACAGTGGAAGGAATTACATGATCTACATCACCATTGTGGGTAGCTAGAAGACTATCCTTCCAGTGGATAGAGCCTATGACCACCGACGACATAAAGAAAGTTTAAATGTTTTTCTAGGGCCCGAAATCATCGGCCATCAGAAGGAGATAGTGTTTCATGCATTCGCCGTTGCGAAAGCCTAGAGCACTAGTCTTCTGACAAGGAGAAGCTCCGACTACCGATGCCGGTCAAAATCAGTTCTTCGATCGGAAAGCATTAGCGGATTGGACCGCCGATAGGGAAAGGATCGAAGATGATGAGCCACCGTTGCAGCTACTGATTGAACTAACCCATTGATGCTTTAGTATTCCACTCGCTGATGCCGAGGTGTTAGTGTATTATGGAATCGACAGAGTCAGTGAAATATAGAGAAATTTTTTGCCGACAGAAGAAAAAAGTTTCGAAATTTTGTTTAAGTGTTGAAATCATCGGTGGAAGTTAGTTGATGAGACCGCCAATGGAAATCGACAGAAAATAGTTGATCGAGCGCCCACCATTATGGATGGCTAGACCATTACCCGTCCGACGGATAGAGCCTCCGACCACTGATTGCGCAGAATTTCTGAAAGGGAATGGGATTATCGACGATCAGAGGATAATAGTCGTTGACATCACCAATGAACAGAAGATGGAAGAACCGATGCCGCGAAAGACGAGGCAAGAAGAAAATTCAAAATTTTCTCTAGGGCACGAGATCATTGGCCATCAGGAAATGTTAGTAGATCGGATCATCGATCAAAAAAAATTCAATGAAGGTGACCTACCATTGCGGTTTCTTAGTTAACTATCCCTTAGATGCCGTAGTGATTAGTGCTTCCGATAGCTGAAGAGAAGAAAATTTGAAAATTTTGTTTAAATGTAAGGATGTCGAAAAGTTATTCGAGAACAGTAAAGGTTTGAGAGCTACCATTGCGGTATTATAAGACACTATCTCCCCAATGGTTAGTAGGTCCAACAACCAATAATGTCTGTGAAACCTGCATATAAATCGCTTTCCACCATTGCGGCTAACTAGGAGACTAACCGTCCAATGCAATAGCGTAGCTGATCGCCGACACAAAAAGGAGGTAAGTTGCCACTTGGATCACCGCAACGACAGGAAAGGTAGTGACTTGGATCGTCGATGTGCAGGGGTAGTCCTTTCTGATGGTCGATAGGCTTGTGGCCGTGGAAGACACAGGAAGTTTATTGGCCACCGTTGCGGAAGCTGAGATGACTAGCCACCCAATGTACAAGACAACCGACCACTAATGCAGTGCATAAGCTGGTTTCCATCGTTGATTCGGTTCAGAAAGTTGGATGTGGATCCGACGCAGAGGAAGGGAATAGAGCAATGAATCACTGATGAAGAAGTGGGATCTAACGAAAAACATGGAAAAGTTGAAAAAGCATCGAAAATTTGTTAATGGTTGAATTGTAGATCGGAAGCTCAGCCGGTTCACCCACGGAAATGGTAGAAAGATCATTTTTTGTCGTTACAGCTGCTCATAGGACTACGCGCTTGATGCACAGTCAACTTGATTGCTGATGCATATTGGAAATGTAGTTCTTTTTACCACCATGGAATCATAAGAATAGCTGGGATGAGGTCCAATTAGGGCCTAAGGAAATTTGGGTTTTTTGAAGGGATTTCTCAGCAGTTTTTCGAGGAGTTTTTAGTGGATCTAAGTAGATTATCAATGGTCACAGGGATGAAAAGAAATAGGGAAAATTCTGTGTTTTAACATAATTGTTGTTTTATGAAATTTCCAAGAGAAAAAGGTAAGTATTTTTTATTTATATTAATGTATGCATCTAATAGTTTGCTGCTAACACATTTGCAGAACTATAGATAATTTCCAAGAGTAGAATTCTAGAAAGAACAGTGTGGTAAAGCAAGAGGTGTTTCAGTCATGAGAACCCATGATGGGTATGATGCTTGGTATTCTTACAAGTGAGCAAAAGATGCCATGGGAGAAAATGTCTGTAATGGAAATGAGGACATAGTGTCTAATGGAAGGAGATTCCAGGGGACACTATCCGAGGTTGCAGCCACCATGACAAGCTTGGTTAAATCCCATGAAGAGTAGCATCAGTTGAATGCTACCATATTGCAGAGTTTAATAGATTTACAAAAAAATATAGATTATGGATGAGGTACATTAAGACCAGAAGGCAGTAAGAGCATCACTAGGAGAAGAAGAAGGATTTCCAGTGGATTATCTGACTCTGAAGAATCTAGTGGAGATACAAGTTCATATTCTCATAAAGGGAAAAGAAGAAGGCACCATAGGTATCGCTCTCGAGATGAATTTAGGAAAGCTAAACCTCCTACATTTGATGGTGAGATAAAGATGGGACAAGAAGCTGAAGCTTGGCTTCTTGCAAGAAGTACTTTCTAGTGCAGGATTATTCAGGAAACATGAAGGAATGAGTTTCCATATTCAATCTAAATGGAATGGCATCCATTTGGTGGGAACACTTCAAGTAGGTAAAGAATATCAGTGAAAGGAAATTGAAATGGAAACAGTTCAAGAAGTAATTCAGGCAGAAATACCTTTCTAACAGGTATTATGATGACAAGATCAAGGAGTTTCATGAGCTGATATTGGGACCATAGACCATGGATGAATTTGCAAATAAATTCTTGGAATTGTTGAGGTATGTCCGGTACATCATATATGAAAAAGTAAAAATCCAGTGGTTTCTGAGTGGATTTCCTTAAGCTTACAAAGATAGAATTGAGTTCTATGAGCCGAGAACTCTCGAAGAAGCAATAAGAAAGGATAAATATTGCTATGAGCAAAGAAAATGTAAACTTGACTACCATAAGGCATGGAAGGACAAGAAGAATGAAAATTTTTACCAAAGAAAGAGAGGTTTCAAACCTTCTAGGTTTAGGAATCAGTAGAAGCAACCATCCCAAGCTACGAATAATCCTGTTGGAGTGACAGATGGAAAGCCTAAAGAGCCACAATAGAATAAAGGTCCACTCAAATGTTGGAAATGTGAAGGACCTCACTTGCGCAGATATTATACCCTCGAGAATGAAAGTGCAAGGCTAGCTTATAACAATCAGGGAGTAGAAACAGTGGGTCAAGTAGCAAGGACAGTCCCTAGAATTTATGAAGCACTGGAGGACCGCCAGGCAGATCATCAGTCAACTGTGGTTGACATTGCAGGTAAGATTGTTGAACAATCTGTTTCTATTTTTTTTGACCCTGGTTCTACTCACAGTTATATCACTCCTAGGGTAGTGGAGAGTTGTGCTTTTAAGAAGGTAAAGCATAGAAAATATTGGTTAGTTCAGCTAGCCACTGGGAATAAGAGAAAAGTTAGTGACATGGTAGAGAAATCCCCATTGGTCATGAATGGATTGAACACTTATGTAGATCTAAATTTTCTACCACTTGGTTCCTATGATGTTCTCATTGGAATGGATTGGTTAGACGCTCACAGAGTGAATCTTGACTGCTATAACAAGACTTTTGAATGCACAGATGAAGAAGGAAACCAAGTAGTTGTGAAGGGTATTGCAAAGGTAATTTCAGTAAGACAGGTTTCAGCAATGCAGCTGAAGAAGTTTTGTAGGAAACGCTATCAGTTGTATGTAGCTCATATTCTGGAACCAACAGGAGATGAAACTCCTAGGTTGGAGGACTATCAGGTGTTACAGGAATTCAAGGATGTATTCCCTGATGAGATTCCAGGACTTCCTCCAAAGAGGGATATTGATTTCACCATTGAACTTGTGCCAAGATCAGCACCAGTGTCCAAGACACCCTACAGAATGAGTACACCAGAGATGCTAGAATTGAATATACAACTACAAGAGTTGTTGGAAAATAAGTATATCCGACCGAGTGTGTCTCCTTAGGGAGCACCAATTCTGTTTGTAAAGATGAAAGACAGTACACTTAGGTTATGTATTGATTACAGACAGTTGAACAAGGTTACTATGAAGAATAAATATCCTTTGTGCAGGATTGATGACCTCTTTGATCAAATGAGAGGAGCAAAGGTATTTTCTAGGATTGACTTGATGTTTGGTTACCATCAGGTGAGAATCAAGGATGAAGACATTCATAAGACAGCCTTTAGGACGAGGTATGGACATTATGAGTTTGTAGTGGTACCGTTTGGTCTCACAAATGCACCAGCTACATTTATGTGTCTTATGAATAGTGTCTTCAATAAGTATTTGGACAAGTTTGTTCTTGTTTTCCTTGATGACATTCCTGTTTATTCTAAGAATGAGGAAGAGCATGAAGAGCATTTGAGATTGACATTGCAAGTGCTCAGGGAACATCAGCTGTATGCAAAACTGACCAAGTGTGACTTCTACAGGGATAGAATTCAGTTTTTGGGTCACATTAGCTCAAAAGAGGGTATATTAATAGACCTTGAGAATATCGAAGCCATTATTAATTGGTCTACTCCAAGAAATGTGACGGGTGTAATAACTTTTATGGGACATGTAGGATACTACAAGAGATTCATTGAAGGATTTTCCAAGGTTGCACATGCCATCACTTCTTTGCAAAAGAAGGGGATGAAGTTCGAATGGACTTCGAAGTGTGAAGAAAGCTTCTAGCGGTTGAAGAATCTTCTCACCAGTGCACCAGTATTGAAAGTTGCAGACCCAGAAAAATATTTTGTGGTGTGTACCGATGCATGCGGACAAGGGATTGGAGGATTCCTTATGCAGGACAACCACGTGATATCTTATGAGTTGAGAAAGCTGAAGGAGCATGAGAAGAACTATGCCACTCATGATCTAGAGCTTGCGGCCATAGTACATGCTCTGAAGATGTGGAGACATTACTTGATGGGTAGAAGATTTGAGCTAAGAACAGAGCATTGTGGTCTAAAGTACTTGTTTGAATAGCCTACTCTGAATGCTAGGCAAGCGAGATGGCTGGAATTTCTATGTGAGTTTGATTTTGAAATCAAGCACATAAAAGGAAAAGAGAACAAGGTAGCTGATGCACTCAGCAGGAAGGTACAGGAAATGCATGTGGCATCTCTTGGTATTTTCCAATTGAGGCAGCAGATTGTTAATCATGTTACCGGAGATGAATTGTATGAGTAGGTAAAAGACAAATTACAGCAGCAAAGTCTTGAGAAGAGGTATTAGGGATATAAATTTGAAGAAGATCGACTTCTCACTTTTAAAGGAAGAATTTATATTCTGAAAGTAGCAGATTTGAGGAGAATTGTTATGGATGAAATCCATCAAGCTCCGTATTCTGGTCACCCAGGATATCAAAAGACAATTGCTACAGCTAGAAGGCAGTACTTTTCGCCAAGTATGAAAAAGGACATGGCTGAATACATTTCAAGGTGCATGAAATGTCAACAGGTAAAGGTTGAGCATCAAAATCCAAAAAGTTTGTTGTATCCTTTGCCAGTTCTGGAATGGAAATGGGAAGTTATTTCCATGGATTTTATTACAGGATTGCTGATGACTTGGAGACAACATGATTCCATCATGGTTGTAGTAGAGAAGTTGACAAAGGCAGCACATTTTATACCAGTGAAGTCTATGCATAAGACTGATGACATTGCATATATTTTCATGAAGGAGATTTTCAAATTGCATGGATTGCCAAAGGAAATAGTTTCTAATAGAGATGTCAAGTTCACTTTCATTTTTTGGAAGGGGTTGTTTGCAGATTTGGGTACAAAGTTAAACTTCAGCACTGCATACCATCCTCAGATAGATGGGTAGACATAAAGAGTTAACCAGGTGCTTGAAGATATGCTTCGCATGTATGTGATGGAAAAACCAACCAAGTGGGAAGATTACTTACACTTGGTAGAGTTTGCTTACAACAATGGACAGCAGGCATCGTTGGGGATGAGTCCATATGAAGCTTTGTATTCTTTACCAGCTCGGAGAAATTTGGAATGAATCTCTTGACAAAGTTTATCTTGCCTAAAAAGGACTGAATGTCTCTTTTTGACCTTGGTATTGACAGCTGTTGAATTTCCTCCACTCTTACTGGATCGATCTTTACACCTTCAGTTGAGACTATGTGGCCTAGGAGCTTTCCTTCATTGAGTGCAAACTAGGACTTCTTGGGGTTCAATGATATTCCATACCTTCTGCACTTCAGAAATACCTTTCTCAAATGCTACAAGTGGTCATGATGGCTATGAGAGTAAACTGTTAATTCATCCAAATATATCAGCACATATTTATCTTTTAGCCCTACAAAATCTAGCTCCATGGCTCTCTGAAAAGTAGCCCTAGCATTCATTAGCCCAAATGGCATTTTAGAATACATGAAGGTGCCCCAGTGGGTGGTAAAGACAGTCTTCTCTTGGTCATCTAGGTGCACAGCCACTTGGTTGTATCCAGAGAAGCCATCAAGGAAGGACATGACCCTACCCCCGAGACTCTCTGCAGTAGATGTTCCATCTTGGGGAGTGGATAGTTGTCTTTTTTGGAACATTTGTTCAAGTTTCGAAAATCCACACACAACCTGATTTCTCCGTTTTTCTTTCTTACCACTACTAGATCTGCAATCCACTGGGAATACCTGATGGGGATTATGATCTTGGCTTTGAGGAGTTTGTGGATCTCTTTCTCAATCACTGGTAATAGAAGAGGGCTGATGGGTCTCAGCTTCTGTTTGAAATGAATGGTGTCCTTCTCCAAAGGAATCCTGTGCTGGATGATGTTGGTGTCATACGTTTTTAGGTCACTATACTCCCATGCAAAGACATCAGCAAACTCTTTTATCAATCTGGAATATTCATACTTATGTTCAGCAATCAGCCCAATGGATATATTTATTAGTTTTGGATGGATCTGGTTGCTCTATGTTGTGCTCTTGGATAGCAGGATCTAGCTCCCTTTTGGCAGGCTTGAAAGGGACATCATTGTGATCAAACAGTTCTTCCAGTGGTACTAGACCTCGGGATATGTGGTTGTTGGGCAATTGGACAATATCGTGCATAGTCACTTTATCTTTTAGCTTGAGCTGCTTGGATTCCTCCAGGTTAAGGTTTTCCTGGTCTATGTGTATGTTGGAGAATTCATCCACTAACTGAAGGAATTTACTAAGATCCCCATTGTTTTCAAACACCCTCCAAAATTTTACATTGTCTGGAAAAGAGGGTCTGTACTTGACCTAAACATCATAGCTGATCCTAGGGGGTAAAGGAGGAATAAACAGACTTACAGAGACATCCAGGGAATCAGCCAAGTGATTCAAATCTCTAGGAATATATGACATTTCAAAAAACATAAATGAGTCTCTGAGTTTCCATACCTCGTCCCTGTAGGCCTTCAGTCTGATATTTTTCATCTAAAAAGTGTTGTTGACCTACTGTATGATGAGGTCTGCATCCCCAAAAATATTCATGCACATGATCCCCATCTCCTTGGCTGCTTTAACTCCCAGTAGCAAGGCTTCATATTCTGCTACGTTGTTCGTGGTTTTGAAATCGAGCTTATATGATAGGTGAATGTTCTCCTTAGATTGGGAGATCAACATGACCCCTACGCCTGCTAAGTTTTGAGCACTTTCCCCATCGAAATACATGGTCCAGATCATTTTTGTGACTTCTTCGGACTGCGGACGGGTGGGCTCAGTGAGATGAACTGATGTCTACTGATTATCATCTATTTGCAAGATGCAAGATCGAAAATCGGTGTCCACGGCGTAGATGGGGTGATTTACTGAGCGACTCACCTTGCTTATAATGTACACTAGCTAATTTTCCATGTACAGTATCTTAGTTTCTCCTCCGAACATCGGAATGGTGGCGTACGTGAGATCCATCTAAAGGGTGTCACCCAATATTTTGCTCCATCATCGGGACAGCAAAAGACTGAATTTTGGAGGAATATCAGCCACTACGATGTCCATCATTACGCTTTTCGAAGGCAGTTGAGTTAAGTTTACAGCGAGGTCTTTGATGAGGCCCAAGCACTCGACCTTCCTAGATTCAAAGGGGAATAAATCGTTGTAGGGCTTGGTAATGTTGAGGCTCATCTCATCCATCACAGCCTTTGGCATTAAGTTATGAGAGGCTCCTGAATCCAGCAAACAGTTATGGAGGATTTTATCATGGATGTTCAAGGATATATATAATGGTGGGCAAGAGTCCTTTAGGTCTTCGATCACGGGGCCCAGGGTTACAACATGCTTGTCATCTTACAGGTTCACAAAGTCAATGTCAATGTGCACCTTGGGCTGAAGGGAATTCAGAATGGAGGTTTTAAATGCATCGTTCTTCATCAACTCAATTAAAGGGAAGGGGATTTTCAATTTTTGAATTTCAAACTCAAGATTGAAGGAATAATGTAGCCTATATAGAAACCTTACCTCATGAGCTGTAGGTTTTAGTTGGACTTGATCAGGTATGGCTGAAGGTGCTGGTTCATGCAATGCTTTTGATGGAACAGCTACTTTCTTTGGTAAAACAACAACCTTTCTAGCAGGTGCAGCAGGCTGCTTGACGGGTACAGCATTATTTTTGAGTGGAGCAACCAACCTAGACCTCAGTTGATAACCTCCCTGACCATCAGCCTGATAGATAGCCTCTTCAGTGATCTTCCCATTAATCAGGGCTTCTTCGTACTCTGCCTGTGTCATAAAAGAATAGTCCACCTCATCCTCCATGCAGTGGATATTGTCTTCAGCTTCTCATTCTTCTTCAATGAATTCTGGCCCTTCTTCTAATACAGCATTTTGAAATGGAGCTCTTATCCTCTGGTCTTCCCCTTGATTTCTCTCCCTTTTGAGAATCTGAACAGGGGGGTTTCCTCTTCTATAAGGGACAAAATTTGGGTTTCAAGGAGCAAAGTCACTTGGCCCTTTACTCCTCACTAGTAGATGTCCTTGTTCCTTCAATTTAGACATTTCAGCAGTCAAGTTATCTAAAAGTTTGGTCATTTTTTCAATCTTGTTCTCTGATGCCGAACCCCCACTGTAGTTTGTTGGATGCTTTCTCCTGTCTACCTTCCCTTTGACCTTCTGAGATGCCAGAATGTTTGACTCTACCTCTAGGGTAGCATCCTGCATGAGTGATAAGGAGGCAGTCCTCCTTTCTCTGAGAAGTAGGCAAAAGTCAGAGTCAAAGGCATTCGCATAAGTTATCATAGCTGAGGTACCAGTGGGATTAATCTCAGTGGGGATCTTGGTGTACATGTTGTTGAATCTCTTGGTAAAGTTGGAGACAGACTCACCATTTTCTCTTTTCAAGTTGCTGAATTCTGTAATATAGTAGAGGTGGTCTCTCCTCTCTCCCCAATGCTTTAGGAAAACGTCATCTAGGGCCTCTATGCCTGCCACTGACCCAGCAGGAAGTTCTTTAAACCACTTCCTATCCTGGCCATCTAGGCTTTGCACAAAAACTATGGTCCATACATATGCTTGTTCTATATTTATATTTTTAGCATAGCTATAAAAATCCTCTAGATGTTCTTCAGCAGTGAAATCCCCTTCCCCTGTAAACTTAGGCATATACTTGAGGTAATCCCCGGTAGGCATGGCTGCGAGAGGATTTGGAAAAATTAGGGGCACATACCTAGCTACCAGGATCCTTTCCATCTTGGTCAATTGAGGGGTAGCCATATTGGAAATGGGTATGGACAGGGATGTGGAAGGTGACATTGATGAAAATATTTGCTGAGAAGGAGGTGGTATACTTATCCCAGTGGAGTCACCAGGGATTGGAACTTCACAAGCAATAGTGCTTGAAGATTCCCAAGCCCTAGATTTTTCTGATGTATCTAAAAATTTCTGGGAATAAAAAGTTTCAACAAAAGAAATAATAGCAAAAAGATTTCTTGAAATACCTGATGTAGCATTTTGTGCAGCACTGTTGGTCTGTCTTAGTAAAGCCCTAGCTTTCCTCAAGATTTCTTCTAGATCAGAAAAGGGTGTTGCTGGTGGCCCCTTTGGGTTTTATCTGGTACTTGGTCTTCTGGAAGCCACCTTATATCAATGGAGTCGCTAGATAGAAGATTACAACTGGAATAATGTCCAAGCCTTGTCTATCATCAAAGCATGGATCTATGTCGTATCCCAGGGAAGTTGAGCTTCAATCTCCTCTCCTCAGCAACGGCGCCACTTTGTTATCACTCCAGGAAACTCCTCTAGGTTGTAGCTCAAGGATGCCTGGTAACTTAAACTATTTTTTCTAGTTTTTCTGAATTGGATCAAGCTGGATAACCTATATAACCTCTCACTCTCAAGACATGCATGAAGCTCACTCAATCATAATGCTTTTAGTTACAACTTGTTCAATAGTTTGACAAAAAGGTGCAGGGATGGAGAACTCACCAGGATGGCAGACTTACACACATAACACATGCATATAAATGGATAAATCCTACTGAGGATGGTGTTTATAAATAAAATATCACTAAATAACCAATAGGATGACAGCTATCGGCCCTTTAGTAAATCTGAAAATTACCTAAATGCACATTCAGGCAATAAGCACAGTAAAGAAAGAGATGGCTGAACAAATCACAACAAAAGAGCTTATACTTATAATAAACCAAATGAGACGCTTGATAATGGAACAGGCTCATAAATCCCTAGAGTCGAACCTTTATTAATGAAATAATCATTGGCTTTATAGCATTTTACAAAAGTTACAGATCCTGAAAAACTGATCTGTTTACACAAAAATAATTGAAAGTAACAGTTTTTCCAGACTAGGGCTTCAAAACCTTGCTAACTATTTGTTTATCTACTGCAAAAATATAGTTCACTGAGTGAATTTTAATGACTGGAGTAATAGCTGATAACCACCACTGCTAGTTCGCTATGGAATTGCCACCAATAGCCAATGTATCGACGTTTATCTGAAGTGTCCAGTCCTGTTCAGTCTGCCCGACACCATTTCTTTGTTACTGCAATCGCTGATCAGACGATGTTTCCTTTATCACATCGACGCTCCAATCCTGACTACTGTCACAGTTTCGGTGCTCCAGGCCTCAATTTTTCTGTATTTTTTAGTTGCAGTCACTGATCGGAGGCTTTTTCCTCTGTTCCATCGGCCCTCCAAGCCTCATCCTTTTCGTAGTGTCGGCTCCTTAGTGGGCTAACTCGCCGACAATTAGTCTTTATGATCGTCGATGATATTTTATTGTTGTGCTTTGTGAACTTTTTCATTTAGCAAAAGCTGTAGTCTGTTTTTCTTCCACTGTTGCGACTCCGCAGTGAACTAAGACTCCATAATGTCGGCGATTGAAACTCAAAACTTCTTACCGTTGGAGATTTTTCATTTAGTGGAAGCTGTAGTCTGTTTTTCTTCCGCCGTTGTGGCTACCCCTTGAACTATCTTGCTGACAGCTAGTGATTCTGAATTCCGACACCAAATTTTTCATCTGCTCACGGAACCCATAGTCTGTCTTTCTTCTGTCATCGTGGCTCTTTAGTGGACTAACTCGCCGACGGTTAGTGCTTTCAAGATCCGATGCCGAAGTTTTCATTTGCTCGTGGAACCCATAGTCTGTCTTTCTTCCGTCGTTGCAGCTCCGCAGTGAACTAAGACTCTGCAATGTCAGCGATCGGAACTCAAAACTTCTTACCATCGGAGTTTTTAATCCCTCTATTCTCCATAGTGGCAGAACTTTTAGCCACTATCTTCTCCGCAGTGGCAGAACTTTTAGTCACTATATTCTTCAATCACTATTTAAGAATGTTCTGATGGCAGTAAAAAGTTTAGTAATAGGCCTTACCACCAAAGGGGTTCATCTATTGATTGATCAGAAGCCCTTAATCATTATATTCTCTGTATTTGCGGCTCCTTAGGGAACAAGCTCACCGATCTGAAGTCTTCACAACTTCCGATTGATGTTTGAAAAACGTTCCGATGGTGTAAACCATTTTAGTAATAAGCCTATATGTCGAAGGGGTCTTCCACTCACTATTTATCTTCCATTTTTCGGTGGCTAATGAGATGTTATGATCCTCACCCAAGACACCGAAACCACAACTTTGTGAAATTTGCATCAAAAAATAAAGGACTTCAAAATTGTTAGTGATCTTCATATCCTTCATTGCATCATTTAAATTCTTCATACTATCAAAAATAAATTTATTTTATTTGGGAGATAACATGTTGGTTGACCTCGCGAATATTACTTTGGTTTTGAGCTTCCCCCACCTACAAATGTCAAGAAGTTGAGAGAAACGTTGGGGCACATAAGATACTAACCCAATTTTATCTATGGTTATGTTGCAATCACAGATCCTATGGAGTGGTTATTGAAGAAGGATGCAGTTTTTTTATGGAGTCAAGAGTGTCAAGTAAGCTTTGAAATGCTGAAGGCTAAGATGGATTTCTACACCTATACTAGTTTTTCCTGATTGGAATAATAAATTCCATGTACACATGGATGCATCTTCAATTGCACTGGGTGTGTTGCTGGCGTAGACAAGAGAATGAGATCTTCATCACTCGATCACTCTCCCTAGTCAAAAAATTTCATTAGTAGAAGAAAATTATACGACCACAGAGAGGGAAGGTCTGGTGATGGTATATGTGCTACAGAAGTTTAGGCATTACTTGTTGGGAGGTCATTTCAAGATTTTCACAGACTATTCTACTTTAAAATACTTGGTCAATAAGCCTGTGATGGGGGGAAGACATTTCATTGGCTACTTTTATTTTAGGAGTTTTATTTTGAGATCATTGTGAAGTCGGGTCACTTGAACATTGGCTCAAATCATTTATCCTAAATTGAGACATGTGAGGAATCAAAAAACATTGAATATGGGTTTCCTAATGGGAAGCTATTCAGAATTGACATGGTTGATGAGTACTATGAAAAAATCATTCAGTTTTTTGCGACGGGAGCAACGCTCGAAGAGATTAGTACAAGTCAGAAGAAGCATTTGGTCATTAAGGCTACGTATTTCCAGCTAATCACTAGACAACTCTATAAACTAGTACTAGATGAGATCTTATGGCGACGTGTCCTACCACGAGAACAAGGGCAGATTTTGGTAGAGGCACATGTAGTAGTTGTCGGTGGACACTATGGAGGTCATGCTACATCCAAGAAGGTGCTCCACACAGGAATTTGGTGCCCCACTCTTCATAATGATGTGACAGATTATGCGCAAAATTGCGATGTCTGTCAAAGAACTGGTAAACCATCGAGGAGGGATGAGATGGCACTAGTACCTCGGGTGACATTGCAGCCATTTGCTAAATGGGTTGTGGACTTTGTGGGACCAATAAACCCACCTAGAAAGACAAACGGTGTGCATTACATAATTACAGGAACAACCTATCTGACAAGATGGGCAGAGGCTGCTCCTGCTATGGATTGCATCGATGCGACAATAGCGAGGTTTTTGTTCGACAACATTGTTACTCAGTTCGGGTGCCCAAGGATATTGATGCATGACTAGGGGAGTCACTTCATCAATCGCATAGTCAAGGCATTGACAGAGGAGCTTCATATACAACATAAGAAGAGTAGCATGTATCATCTGCAAGAAAATGGAACTATGGAGGCATTCAACAAGGTGTTGGAGCATGTGCTTACAAAGGTATGTAACGCCAACTACAATAACTGGGATATGAAGATTCCAGCAGTATTGTGGGCATATCGTACCACTTTCAAAATGTTGATAGGATAGATATCATTCAAATTGGTGTATGGGAAAGAGGCAGTCATTCCTATGGAGTACATTGTTCCAAGTTTGCGCATAGCAGCATCAACGAACATGGATGATGGAGCAGGATTAGAAGAACACCTAGAATAGTTGGTACATCTCGAGGAAGACCACTTTGTCACAGGGTTTCACCAGCAAGTTGAGAAGGACCGAAAAAAGGCTTGGCATGATCAGCATATCAATAACAAACAATTTCAGCAAGGAGACTTGGTGTTGTTGTACGATAGCAAGTTCATGAAACATCCAGGTAAGTTACAGATGCATTGGCTAGGTCCATATCTAATTAATTCCATTACTTCAGGAGGTGCAGTACAACAACAACAGTTAGATGGTGTGATGCTTCCAAAGCTAATGAATGGTAGCAAGCTGAAGCCCTATAGGATGGGCCCAGAACCACGCGATGCTTGAGTCACTGCGCAATGAAAAATAATGGTTTCTGCATGACATGATAGTTAGAAGGATGGTGCACCAAGGGGAAGGGGATGCCCAAGGAGAGGAGTTGGTATCATAGTTAAGAAGCCATGCCATGATTTCTACAGGGCCACAACATACTCAAATTCATAATAAATGAAGACAGTTAAACCAGTTAAATGGTGGATGACGAATGTTGAGCAGAATCACTGTGTCTTTTCTGTTTTCCTACTTTACTATCTTTTGTGACTCAATTATGAATTTAATGTGCATCTACGACATGAATCTATAAATGATGCTATGTTTCTTTTCTTTCAATGGCATTATCATGTTAGATCGGTTTGTGCATCAATTTTTTACTGCAATTCCATAATGATAATGCAATATATTGAATGATGATGTGGTTATGTTAACACATAAGTTGACTGATTAGATCTATTGGATAATGTTGTGCTAAGTTAGGAAAGAGACACATGGTCATCCTTCACACTGCAGAAAATTGGTTCTGACAACTCTCCCTTGAACATCTTAGGTGAGACTTCATCCGCTCTACGGGTGTTTTCGGATGGGGTAAAACTAGTCTGGTTCAGTGCTCAAGGAGATCACGGTGGTTTGGGTGTCGACAGAGAGTGGACCCCAGTCAACTGGGTTTGTGTTAACGGGTGCATCTCTGCTTCTCAGGCCAATCTGTCTCTGTACATCCAGGACAACAAGTTGATATCATCTCCTGAAGTCTTATGTCTCCTCTAGGTTCATCTATCCCATTTCAAGACAATCATTATCATGTTCTTCCTTAGTCAAAAAGGCGAAGAGCAAGTCAGTGTCCAGCTAATGGATCTCATCCTCAACTTTACTTTCACCATCTTGTTCCACATAATTTTCTTGAAATGGAGGCCTGACAGGTGGATCGGGAGGGTTTTGTTGGTCTCTCTTCCTGTTTTGGAGAATTTTTTGCCTTTTAGCATTCTAATTTCTATTATGTTGCTCTTGATTTTCCCTGGGAGGTGGTCTACCATCCATATAGATTCTCTCCATCAACCTTTCCATGGCTCTCATCATTGTATCCATTCTGGCCTCTTGTGAGTTAGAGGTAAAGGGTTGTTCAATTTTTTTATCCTTTCTTCTCTCTCTTGTTTCTCCCTCATCTCTTCTCCATTCTCCCTCATCCCTCTTCTTCTTTCTGGCAGCAGACAGGTTCACTTCTACCTCTATGGCATCCTTCATCATATCATCCAAGGAGGTTCATCTTCTTTCGCTCAACAACAGGGTGAATTCACTATCAAAAGATTCAACATATTGGACATGGGCAGAACTAGGGGGGTTTAAACTGAGAAGGGATAACATTATCGATCTTCATAAACCTGTCAGAAAATTCTTGGATAGATTCACTCTCCCTCCTCCTCATGGAATGGTATTGGGAGAGATATTGTTTAGTATTTTTCTTATCTTCCCATTTATCCTTGAATGAATCTTCAAAGGCTTGGTATTTCATAATGGAGATGTCTAGGAGATTTTTGTACCATTTTCTTGCTTCTCCAACCAAACTTTGGGAAAAAAGACTGACCTTAACGTCATCATAGCCTACCTCCTCCATATCTATCCAATCTAAAAACCATCCCAAGTGTTCCTCGGTTGAATACCCCCTCTCCCCATTGAATTGTTTGAGCCTTTGGGAACATCCCAGAGGGAGGTCATGAAGAGTGGCTAGAAGAGGAATAGGGGAAAATATATTTTCCATCCTTGGGGGTACAGCAGGGTTTCCAACGGGGACTGATATTGGTGTGACATAAAACTATATGATGTGAAGAGTTGTAGGAATGTGGGGAGTTGAGAAACTGGAAGATGAATGCTGATTATTTTTTGAGGCAGTGGGAGACAAATTTACAGCAGCAGACTGCCTTACGGCAGCAAAATTTAATGGGGCCAACTTAGAGGTAAATATGGGGCACTCTTGGTCAGACAAGGATAAAGAAATCCCGCCCATATACTATGAGATCTCAAGCGACCAGGATGTACGGGAGAATTCGAACGAGGAGGGGTCCAAGATTACTTCAAATAGGTTGGACTTAGACTTAGTCATGGGAAGAACAAGTTCCATTTCTTCACCACAATGCTCAGATATATCATTAATTGAAACATCACTTTCAACAGGTACAGAGAAAGTTTTTTCTAACCTCTGCATCTTATTGGATTTTTGAATCAGGCTCTCTGGATCGAAAATTTCTTGAAATGACTCGACAGCGGGGTTTCTCCTCGTATTAGTCCTTCCAGTTACCATTATTTCCAGTGGAATCGCTAGAGAATACACAACCAATTGTGTGTCTAATACCGGCATCTCAACCAGGTCGTAGAGCTAGGACAATGTCGTTATCCCCAAGGAGATAATAGTGATTATTCCCCAGCAACAATGCCAAGATGTTACCACCCAATGATTTTCCTATGGTTGTGGTAGGAGATCACTGGGGTAACCATTTCAAAACAGTATTTAGACTATATTCTAGACTATACAGTCAGAGAGGGCTCTCTCTTTGTCACAAGAACATTCACATATGCATATGGATTTAAGCAAGCATTCAAAAGGTTAGATATCTTAGGAGAGCAGGATATTTGTACATTTAAAGATGGTAAAATAGACAAAAAAGAAGTACCATTGGGATATGGAGTCACAGCCTGAACATTCAAGGGTTTTACAGTGATAATGATTGGTGCTTTTCCTTTGAAATTTGTGGCAAAATGGCTACACATTTAGTCAAATATCTTCAAGTGGTGGTAGGTGTCACGTCCCCACCCCTCATACCGATGATGGAGAAGACGCGACTATGGTACTAATGCTATCAAACAGGAAATATAGCCACATGAACATAAAAACATAAGCATGCATTGAATTAATAACATATACAGGAGTATAAAACATGCAATATACAGCGAAATCAATAAAATCCATTCAAGCATTCAAAAATTCAACATGCTCATTAATTCACAAAACAAATAGTTTGCATATTTTAAGCATAAGAATAAAAGTAATTCGTTATCTTGTAATTGCGTTGTCGCGCAACTAGATACATCGCTGCAACGTTCCACCCAACCATAGGCCAATGTGCTCATCAATATATGATCACCACTGCCACCCCCGAGCTGGAAATGATTCCACAAGGAACTAAGGAACAACAAGCTCATACACATAGCTGAATACATATAAAACCCAACCAAGCCAAAAATACATTTGGGTTTATCAAGCTACTAGGGAAATAAGCCAATACCATAAGGGTTCCTTGAAATTACTCAACCAAGCCAACAATCTCACCCAAAACACTATCATACCCTCTAACAGATGGGTCTCTTAGACTTACTCAGCCAAGCAAACACTTTGCATCAAACACACAATCAACCAATTAATCAAAACACAGCCACACACAACTGTTGGATATGAGCAAAACATTTATGGGAAACCAAAACGAAATGGATGAGGAGAACAACACCCTGGAACAACAAGTATGCTTTTAGGAAATGTTCTTGTGCATATCCGGCCACCACAAACCCCCAAATTGAAATCAGATCTCAGAAAACATCTCTAAGCATTTTCAAACCAAAAACGACCATCATTCACACCCAAAACAAGAGATATCGGTTCCTTGACCATTGAGAAACAAAAAAACAAATTTATCGACATGGATCAGTGAGGGAAACATCAAGAAATCATGGGGAAAATTCCCAACAAGCTCAGCCTCCTGGGGAAGACCAAAAACGACCTCTTGAAACCCCCAAAACGTGAATCAATGTTGCACATTCACTGAACAAAACAAGAATGGGATTTCCCAGCTACGAAAATGACGAAAACCACAACAAAAACATCTAGGGAGGATCCCAGCCACTGAGTATTTCCCAAATCAAATTCCCAACCATGGGAAAAACAAAGGAAACAACCAAAAATGTGAGGCAAAATGCCCCAGCTATCTCCAACTGCATGAGGAAGCAAACGCATGGGTGAATAATAGCTTGGGAAGGCATTTCCCAACATTTTCTTACCCAAGAAGCCAAGAAAATGTTTTCCCGAAAATGGGTAACTCCCCAAATTCGAATTTGACCTCCATACATTTCCCATCCCAAGGCAATAACTTCCTTCACTGATTTTAGATGACTGGGCATAAAATACAAAAAGGGTGGTTGACAACTTGATGGGTTTTCCCGTTGACATTTGGCCTTTTTTCCATAGGATCAAAGGTTTGAATAATTCCCCCTCCCTATTCCTTATGAAACCATGCCCCCATCTCTTTAACATTGTGATGCGTAGCTAGTCGTGGTATTTTATTAATGTAGCATTTTGCATGGTGTCTCAAACACATTGTGCCTAGCTATAACATAAACCATCGGCATCGATTTTAATCACCGATACATAAGACACTAAATCCATGGTGGGGAATTTTCCTTGAGCTCCACACCTTGATTTAATACAATATTTACATCATATGCAATTTAATACCATGGGGTCAAAACCGGGGTGTTACAGTAGGAGAAAGGAGAAATAGACCAGTGAGGCAAGAGGCACCTATCTATGGATGAATCTCTTGCACCACCTTTAGTAGAGGCAATAATACATGCTAACAACTGAAATAGAGCACCTAACATAGGGTGAATTCTAAATCAGTCATCGTGAAACACATCACAAATGCAATATTTGATGCAAGGAGTGCTTGATAAAATCAATTCCTCACATACAACTAGAAAGCATTAGCAGAAACTTACACAAATGAAAATTATGCAAATAGGAAACACAAACTGAACATGAACACCGTGATGAATCTCAGAAACGCAAAAGAATATTTCTCATTAACACTTCCAAGAAAGTTACAGAGATACAATCCATGGGGGCTTCACTTGTTGACCAATATCCTATCACGTTAGTTCATATTGTGGGTTTTTAAATTATTAAAAATTGAACCAATATATTGCAGGTATTGGGGGGATGAGGGGTTTAAGGTGGGGGTGGGTAGGGTGGTTTATAAGGATAGAGGTATAAAAAGGGGTGGGGAGGAGGTTTTAAGTATTGGGAGGGGGTTTCAACAAAAAGAGTTTGGGTCAATATCTCTGGAAATTAAGGGTATTCTTTAATATCCCACGATCGCACGTGCTATGTGCGATGTTCACTAAGTGAAGTCCCTGTGATACAATCCAGGCATAGAAGGATTCTGAATGAAATTTCCAACCCTTTCTTCCTCTATTGAGGTTACATTTATAGTGTTATGGGCTCCCGAGACCATCCTTAAAACAAATCCAACTTCAGTTACAAAATTTGGGAATCAATCCCGAATCATTATTTGCAAGTCCTAACAAATTCCTGAGGCAGCAAATTCACCATGATTTACACATAAAATAGGAAATATGGAATAATGTGCATGCTGGATTAAAAATGGCAATGTGATGTCCGAGACGTAGCCCCACTTGACTCAAAACAGTGCTTCAAGGAAACTCCAATGGTTTTACTCTCCCAGATGCAATATGCACTATTGGATTTATCCATGCTACATCTCCATTTCACACATGAACCTATCTTTTTCCTCCTTGCACCTTTGGTTTGTGAAATCAATCTTAGCCATAGAACTAAACTCTGCCATGATCTCCACCATCCAAAGTATGGGGTCTACCAAATTTCATAGCCCCAAACTATTGTATCTCTCGTGCATGTTTAGGCTGCAAAATCCACATTGACCATAGATCCCACCCAATCCAAGTCATGGTTGTCAGAATAAGAGGGCCCTACCAGATTTCGTTGAACCTGACTGTTCTTATCTGATGTGCATGTTTTGGCCATGAAATACACACTGGTCATAGATCTGGGTTTCTCATAGATCTGAGACATCGGGACATGAATCCCATACCACATTCTGCAGATTTCAATGTTGATTTTATCCGCACATGTTGTATCAATGGAATCGTTGTCTATCATAGATTCATCCCTGATCGAATCTCCTGCATTAAAAACATGTCGACCTTTAAGCGATTCCACTGAGATGGAAAGTCACTTTCTACATGCAAGTTAGATCAGCAGAAGGAATTTCCACCATTGATCTGATTCCTTCTTAGATCACCATCGCTAAAATATGAAGCACATACTCCATTTCGTCGGTTAAAGAAATTTACTTCTCCCTGCATGCTAAAACAATGACATTCTTCATAACCATATATCTATCTACATCTCTTCATCCAATGGAACATCACATATGCAAGTTATCCTACTCCTACCCAAACCAAAATTCCTCAAGCTTGCACAATTAGGCCCTTCGTTTCCTGTCACCCTACAACTTGAAACAAACTTTTCTCATTTACGCACCTTTGCAAAGCTAAAAACCTGAATATTTTCACATGTTTCACATTTCCAACCTAGAAATGATCCTTTCATATGCCCACAGGCCCTCATTTATCATCCTTCAAGGTCCTATGATAAGGCATTTTCAGACCTTATTCCTCCTTTCACTGGTCTACTCCCCTACCAACTATTTAGCCCAAAATAGTGCTCACACATCTGCAAAAATATTCAAAATTTAGCACAAGTGCTACCATAGTCTATTTAAGGATACTGTACAAACCATATTGCAAAGGTTTCAGTATTTTGTATGGACCAGTGAATCCCTCCTTGTTTATCTGTAACCATACCTTATCCCGAATTTGGAATGAATAAGGAGTATGATGTTAATCATGTAGGGCCTTAGATTTCTTGTTAACTCACTACAACATTTCATGTGCTTGCTTCTGAATGTTGTAGATTTTATATCGAAACTTAAATGCTTTTTCAACTTCTTGTCCTTTGAATTCGGTTTCATTCTAATGTGTCGATGAACTGATTAAGTCAATGGGAACTAAGGGTTGAAATCCATAACATATCTCGAATGGACTCTTTCCCATAGAGTTGTGTAGAGCACGATTGTAACTGTGTTGTATGTATTGAAGAATTTCATGCCATGTCCGATGATGCTTGTGGTTGTACATGTGAATCAGTTTTACTACCAAGTGATTCACAACTTCCGTCTGTTCATCTATCTGAGGATGGAAAGTTGTTGACAAATAAATTATCTTGTCGATTTTTTGCCATAGAGTCTTCCAAAAGATGCTAACAAATATGGCATATATGTCAGAAATAATGGTCATCGAAAGTCCATAGTGTTTCCAAACATGTTCAAAGAAGAGCTAAGCAGTCTGATGTGTTGTCATAGTCTTTTTGCATGGAATGAGGATAGCCATCTTGGAAAATATGTCGACTACTAATAACATTGTGTCACGTTGACGTTTGGTAGTAGGATATCCCATTAGGTAGTCCATAATAATATATTCCCATGGTCAACTACAAACCGACAAAGGCATGTAAATTCCTTCTCATCCATTTGGTGGTTTAGAAATGGCACAAACCACACATGATAACATGTACCTATTGACACTGGATTTTAATGAAGGCCATTAAAAATACTTTTTGAGGATAACAAGAGACTTTGCTACTCCAAAATTTCCTACAGTATTATTGTAATGCACGTCCCAAATGAGTTGTTGTCGATGCTCACCATTCGGTACACAAAGTTGTCTAAGATTGTATAGCAAGGTATCTTTCAGGAAGTAGTCAGTGGTTGACAGTGTTTTGGTCTGAAGTTGTCGATAAATTGAGGAGAAGTCATAGTCTATCGAATACAATTGTGGCTAAGTGGTGGTGTTGTAACCCTGCATACTCATCACTATGAAAAGTAGAGTAATGGGTGGTTAGTTGAGACAATCGGTTGCAGAATTGGCTTTACCTTTCCAATACTTAATTACCAAATGGAATTTTTTATGTAATTAATCCACTTAAGTTGTTTAGTTTTATGTAATTTCAACTAGGATGGAGCGAACTATAAGGGCTTGTGGTCAGTCAGGATGATCGTTTCCTTCCCAAGGATGTAATGTATCCATCCATTTATTAAGGGCTTACACAATGGCATATAGTTTGTTTTCATTCATTGAATACCTTCTAACAATTTTATTGAAAGTTTCAGAATTAAAAGCGACTGGGTGACCAGACTGAGTGATCAATTCTCCTAAAGCATAGTCTGATGTGTCTGTCTCAATATCAAAAGGCTAATGCAAATTGGGTAACACAAGTACTGGTGCATTACAAAGCTTGTTTTTTAGTTGCTCAAAATCTTGTTGTTATGTCAGTGTCCATTTGAAGACAATTTTCCCATTTCCCTTAGTCAATTGATTCAAGGTCCAGGCTATGTGACTAAAGCCGAGTATGAATCGTCAATAGAAATTATCCAAACCAAGAAAACTTATTATTTCATGAATGTTTTAAGCAATGGGCCAATGTTTGAGGATCTATAATTTTTATGGGTCGACACAAATGTCTGCAGAGTCAATTACATACCCCAAATATTTGATTTTGTTCATCACAAATAAGCATTTGTCCATGTTCAGATATAGTCGATCTTGTTGGAGAGTGTCGAATTTTTTTGACATGTTCTTCCCATGATCAACTGAAAATCAAGATATCATCGAGATAGATAATGATGCATGTTTTGATGAAAGGTCATAGAAGGTCATCCATTTATCGCATGAAGGTTGCACATGCATCGGTTAAGCCGAAAGGCATGACTAACCATTCAAATAATCCTTGGTTTTGAAAGCATTTTTCCATACATCGATTGACTTGATTGGAATTTGATGATATCCCAACTTGAGGTCGAGCTTCATAAATAATTTAGCACCTTTCAGACAATCGATGAGTTCGTCTATCCTTAGAAGAGGGTATCTATTCTTCACCAAAATTTTGTTGAGAGCCTGTTACAGCTAATTTTACCACACATGGTAGATAACACTTTTATGGCCTCCCCTGTCCCTCTGCAAACTCTTTAGACCCCATGGACCATTTTTGTACCTTTGATGTTTCCAAGATCATCCCTAAAAACATGCAATAATTTCCATACGCGACTTTTAATCCATTTCTCACGTATATACGTGGATTTGACCCTTAAACCCACGTACATCGGGATGTGTGCAAAAGGCCAAATAGTTTTGGAGTTTTCCTTGATGTGGATTCGAGTCACTTGTCTCTTGGCCTTCCATATGCCTTGAGATTGCTCGGATTTGACCTTCCATTACCCCATTGAAGAGCTATATAAGGAACCCTTTGGATACATTGAAACGGAGGAATTGAAGAGCAAGAAAACTATAGTCCATTGTTGATGGAGCTTATCTTGAGTATGCATCCCTTTGTCCCTTGGAGCACTTTCTGTTCTTCCCAAGATTTCCTTTTGCTTGTCAGCTTGCTATCGAGAGATGGAGGATTGAAGTGGTGGAGGCCTAAGTGGGGGACTCAGTTTCTTCGATTCGCAGACGTGCCGACAGAGGTTGTCACTATTGTAATCTTTTTTTTATTTAAATAGAAATATATTTCCTGTCCAATAATGTGTATTTAAATGAGTATTTGATCCATGGATGCTTTTAAATGATTATATGTTATTGATTATATATGCTAGAGTAGGTCTAACACAATTATATATAGCATGCTTGTCTTGTTTGTTGAATGTTGAGGAAGCAAATTGCTAATACAAGCGAGAGTGGGAAAGCTCAACGGGGATCTACATCAACCGTCTGGAATAAGGTATGAATTGAGATCCTTTAGTGTTAGATGTTTGGTTTCTCTTGCATATAGGGAAGGATTGATTTCTGGAGTTAATCTGTCTGTTGTGGTACCCCAAGCCAAAGGAATTTCTCTCTGTAACTGAATTAGCGACTCTGCTGGGGATGTTCCTTGTTTTTCTTTGGGGTTTGGGGGCACAATGTGCTTGATATTCTTGACTTGCTCTTTGTTTATCCTTGTTCATGTGTTGCATTTTATAGTATGTTCATCCATTGACACTCCCCTTTATTGGTTTGACCCTTGGCCTGCTTTTTACCACTTTCTTCTCTGTATACGCAGGTTTTTGGCCAAAATTTGCGTACATGCACGGATTTTTGGCCAAAAGTCGCGTATACACGCAATTTTTCGGCCAAAATCCGTGTATACATGTATCGTTTTGCCCTAAAGTTGCGTATATATGTATTTTTTCTTTAAACAGTCGCGTACATCCTCCCTTTTGGTGACTTTGATGTTGTGGGAAATTGTTGGGTGGGTTGTGAGTGTGGTTGGGTCTTCCTTGGGTCTAATGTTGTCTGTTGGATGCTTCTTTTGTGACCAAAGACCGCTTTTTCATTGATTTTTCTTTGAAATTTGTATTATTCATTTATCATTTTTGTTTTTCCATTAGTGCATTACTCTTTTTTGTCTCGGTGTCTTGGTGGGCTTGTGCTTTATACTTGTTACAAAGACTGAGAGTTTTAGATGACTTTTATTGCATTTTTCATTCTTTTATATTGAAAAATACAAGGTAGTTGCATTTTTTGCATATGGATTTGAGGAGGTACTTGCATTGGATTGCTTGGATGAGAGTTTTAGTTAGGCTTTCATATAGGAATGATTGCATTTGTCATTTGAAGAAAAAATTTCATTTCACGTAGTAGCATGCCCTATTTTTCATTCGACACAATGCATTTGAATTGATTGTTAGGTGTGCATTTTACTTCATGTTGTGTCATAACACCATTGGTTGCACGATCATCTACCTTTTTGAGTAATAAGCCAAATAAAATCAACGATTAATTAAAATGGATTACACTATTTTATTTTATAGGGTACACCAACAAGATTAGGTTTTAGGGTCTTGGAATAGTTCATTGTGAGTAAATTCTCCAAGACCACTAAACAAAACATGTATGTGTCTGTCCAGGTGAGAGTGTGAAATTCCTTGGTATAATTAGTGTTTCTCAGGATTCTCCTCTTACAAGGGAGTTAAGCACAAGGCAGTGTGAGCGATTATTGATTGTGATGACCCCTAGTCATAACTGAGTAGCACTGAAGATATTTCCAGTATTGTATTCGTATCCGGGGGCTCTTTCGAGAGTTTTGAGCTTTGCTACCCTGCCCATACAGTCAATCCTGCCTACGACCGTCCGCCTGAGCATTGATTATATTGAGGTGACCTTAGTTTCCTTACCTAGGTTATCGAGGGGGTACTTTGCAGGGGTTATTTTGTAGGTGTCCTGTCCAGGTTAGGGTTGGACAGCACAGTCGCTATATGCGTTGAAGCTGAGGGCCACAATAATTGGTTACGAACCTCCA
The DNA here is from genome assembly GCA_001517045.1 of Pseudotsuga menziesii. Lineage (NCBI taxonomy): Eukaryota > Viridiplantae > Streptophyta > Pinopsida > Pinales > Pinaceae > Pseudotsuga > Pseudotsuga menziesii. The sequence continues at coordinate 409,110 of LPNX011131350.1, read as the reverse complement.
CTTGTTGTGTATGGGAGTCTCAAGCCTCTCCTAGTGTTATACACCTGAGTGGCACCTCTTCATCCGAGTGCCGACATCCCTCATGTTGGCACACAAAAGGACACCTATGGATAGAGGTTTGCCCAAAACACTATAGCTTGGTTTATCATGAAATACATTCCCTCACCATCCACCTAGTTACTTTTTCATTTAACCATGTTGAGATGTATTCGCGACTTTCATATTATACAACTCGCGCATCATTCGCGAGTCTCAGTTGTTACAAGTCGCGCATCCTTGTATTCGCGGGTTGCTCTTATACTAAGCTGCGAATCACTCGCAAGTTGCTCTACTGCATACCCGCGTATATGTCTCAAACATTAAAACATAAAAACTCTCGTTGATTGGAGATTAGTTAAGTCATTTAAATTAATTTCCTCAATTGCCACAACTTCCCCAACCTTCGAGAACTGCCTTATTTCACCCATATAAATACAGGCCTTGGGGAGGGTGTGGGTTACTTACACTTGGAGAGAAAAGTTATGCTGGTGGAGTTTATACAGAAGTATTTGGAGCAGTTGAACTAAGAATCCTTTGGTTGCAGAGGAGTCCTTGTCTCAGATGCTGGGTTGTAACCTTAACTCTTTCCATTATTGATAATAAAGAGATTACTTCTTCCATATGTGGTTCATGTCTTGTGATTGGATGAATGTTTATATTTCAGTATGATATATGTTTTATCTAACCTTCTTATATGTACATGAATCATCTTGTATCTGGAGGAGTGTGTCTTAACAGGTGAAAGAGGAGCAATCCTGAAGATTCTGGAAGTGGAACAGAGGGGAAGAGAATAGAAAGGATCGAACTTCGTTTAACAAGTAAGTCCTTCTAACTCTCCTATTTCCTATTCTGTACTTTAAGAGTCAATTGTATGCAAGTAATTGAGTATGTTGGTAACCCTGACCTTCGGTTATTAGGTGTATTATTATGTACAACAAAATTGGCGACTCCGCTGGGGAAGCCCTAGACTGCTGTAGGTTTTTTCTGTTCCTGACCAGTCTTTGCTTGGAAGTCTGTGTGTGATTTTATATCCTGGTTTTCACTTGACTCAACCTTTGAAAGTCCTTTGATTTTTTCTTTGTTTTTGAGAAAAATTTCACACGCATTCACGGGTTGTCTTTATAGACAGTCATGAATACTACTGTGCATTTGCAGGTTGTCTTTCTAGACAGTCGCGAATCATTCGCGACTTGCGCCAAGTGACAGTCGCGAATACTCCTAGAAGTTGGGATTTTGAAGTAAAGTTTGCTTGTTCTTTTCTTGTTATGATCTCTACTTTCTGAGTGGATTTTCTTTATGAGTGCTGGGTAGTTTGGTTGAATACCCTGGGTGATCATACTTATAGTTTTTTCGAAAGCCCTTGAGTCTCCTTTACTTGGTTTATTTACTGTTTGCTTTCTGAAGTTTTTGGCCTATTTGGGTACTAGGTTAAAGTGTTGTGGTCCAGATCAGTGATCAGGGTCTTGGACTCTGTTTTCCAGTCTGTCATTTGATAGTGGCTGGTTGTCACTTGCCCTTTTTTAAAAGTCTGCAGTGATTTTTTGTCATTGTTTGCACCCAAGCTAGGTTTCCTAGCCTTCCTTTATTGGTTGTTTGCTGCTTCAGTTTGCCTGTTTGCCTCAGTTTGTTGCTTCTTTACAGTTTATAAGTTCCAAGTTTACCCAAGTAGAGTGCATTGTAGATGCATAGTAGTTTTTGAGCATTTTTAAACGTGAAAAGAAAACATAGTTAATCTTTTGCATTGTGATTTTTGCATAAGTAGTGTTTGTTTCATTTTAAAAATATTATCTCAAAAAATACAAAATACAGGCTTAGTTTCTCTTATCATTGCTTTCAGTTCATCAATACATATTCAAAAAATGAAAAGAAGTTTATTTTATAGTAGTAGTTTGCTTTGAATGCACCTTTACTTTCATTTATTTCTTGTTGAGTCAAAACACCATACAGTATATCACTTCCATTTCCTCTTGAGTAAGAAACAGCCCTCTAAAATAAACGCATAAATTAAAATTTACTAGTAAGTTTTATTTTTAGGGGCCTTTCACCTACTAGCTTAGGCTAGACTTGTGGGATAGGCAGTTTAAACTTCCCACAAGTTATAAACTCAGATGTAGTGGACTTTTCGTTAGATAAATCCTTGATTCTATCACTGTATCTGGGAAGCTCCTCTCAAATGGGAGTTAAGCACTAGGCCGCGTGGAGGCTTGGACAGAGGAGATAGCCCTCTGAATCCTTGTCAAAATGTAACCCAGGACTTTTATGCATCTGGGGATTCTATCCTAGACAGAGTTTCGGGCTCAGCTACCATGCCCATGTGTACGAGTTCGGCTGACGACTGTCCCCCCAGACTGTTGGTATTGTCAAGGTAGCCTTTAGTCTCTTGTCTTTTAGGGTTCATACCTAGGTAAACCAGAAGGTTATTTCTGGTTCACCTTGAACGGGCTTGGAAGGTAACCCTTGTGGAAAGTGTAGGAGGGTGGTGGGTGATTCCTCCTCTTGTGCCTAAGAACCACCTCAAGGACGCCAAGTAATCGTTCATCAGCTTTCGTCAGGAAAGAATATATTTTACCCTGGTTTGATTGCTTGAGACTCTAGGAACTTTTTAGTGTATGCTCTGTGGTTTTTGCCTGTGTTTAGTTGGCCTTAGGGTGTGATTAGTCAAATTTTTAATTCTGGAGGACCATCCTGTTAGAAGGTCAAGAAGGTTGAGAAACCTTCCTCCTATCACTGCATTGGAGCCTCCACCTTTACCTCAAAGGCGGAGATTAGACACAAAGGGTTCATTTGAACCTGTAGGAATATGTGAGGTCCTTGGTGAACCAAAACTCATTGCTAACCGCTTTAATCTAGATACAGTCGAGATAAAATAATTGCAGACTGACGAGTTTGCAAGAAATTTTAACTCCCCTTGACTGATTTGAACGATCCTGTGATCGTGCAGGTTAGACCATTTGATTCACCAGTGCTAGGTGTCCCTGTGAGTAGAGTCATGTCTTCTGTGGAAGAAAGTTCTTTTGTGTTTACCTCAACCCTTCCAGTTGAAGGGGTACTACCTCCCCCGGTTAGTGCCCCTAGATCTAGTTTTCCTTCCACACCTTTAACTCCAGCAAGCCGGGTGGTTCAACCACCAGTTCACTCCAACATAGGAGGTACTTCTGGTAACACGGTTGCTGGGATCCCCAGTATACCTACCATTCCTTCTTCCTTTCCTTACACTACTCAGAGCGGTCCAGTAGGATCCTCGGCTTATGTCCAAGGATTTCCTTGGAATGGGGGGCACATTCCCCCATCCAGCCCATACGTAGGTCCATCTCCTTCATATGTAGGAGTGCAGTTTGGGAGCAACACCTCTTACGGGCAGAGCTTCCAAACCCCTATTTCGGTCCCATACACGAGCTCTCCCTTTTCGTTGTTTAGCGGAGGGATACCTGCTCCAGTCTTTCAGACCCCTGCTTCTATGGGGATGACCTAAACCACTTACACTGCACCTCCCACCCAAAATCTTGTGGCCTACAGATGGAATCTATTTCAAAGCAACCTTCACACTTCACAACTGGTGTCTGGGGGAAACCCCACCTTTACCCATGGGCATTCGGGGGCAGGACCCTCTAATCCCCAAGTTGGCACATCTAGTGCACCGGTTAGGCCCAAACTTCCTTTCCTGGAAACTTTAAACTTGCCAAACTTATCAAAGTTGATGAATGACCCAGTGAGGCATGACCCCTTGTGGCCACCTGTTCCCACCAAATTTCCCTCGGATATCCCTAAATTCGAAGGTAAAACTGGTGAAGATCCTAGGGAACATGCCACCACTTTTCACTTCTGGTGTTCTTCCAATTCGTTGAATGAGGACTCAATTAGATTGAGGCTATTCCAGAGGACCTTGACAGGTACGGCGGCTAAGTGGTATATTGAATTGCCTTCAGCTGCCTTTAGTAGTTTCTAGGATTTGGCTAGTGCTTTCCTTAGCCACTTTCAGCTTCTGGTTCGATACGATTTCGGAACAGACTTGTTGTCTACTTTTAGACAAAACAAGGCTACCCACATCTCGGATCATATCCAAGAGTGGAGGAGGCAAAAGAGCCTTATCAAAGCCACCATTCCTCCTGAGTTTCTATTAGAATGGTTCCTTAAATCATTGTTGCCATACATACCTAAGGATGTTTCCACATCAGGAGTAACGAGTGAAGAAGAAGCCATACTCAGGGCCCAGTAGTTAGATTTGATTTACTCATAGTCTAGGATCTTATATGAGATCATCCCTGAGGCACCGAGGCCTTCGCATGAGGCGGAGAAGCCTAATCCTGGACCCCATGCCGATGGTGTGGTTGGGTGTGTCAACTCTCCCACTGTAGAGTCTTTAACTAAGCAACTTCACTAGTTGTATGTTCAACATTCTATGGCGGAGGCAGCAAAGGCTGCCCCCTCTCCCCAAAATGCAAATGTTTTTGCTCAAACCTCTCAGAAGGGCAATCAGCAGCCCGGTGGGAAGAAAAATAAGGGTAAAAAGGGAGAGGGAAAACAAAACAAGCCAAAGCCCGCAAATAATGCTGATGGGGGCAAAAAACAAAAGAAGAAGGTCAAGTTCCCTTGTAAGTTGTGCCAAGAGGACCACCTTACTCACCTTTGTCCCCTCATGGATCAAGCCCAGAAGCTGCTCAAAGCTCAACAACCGGTTGTCCTGAAGGATCCTTTTCCCCAAGGACAGAATTCTGCTTCAGCTTCTACCATAGCAGGGGGCACTCAAACTGCCCCTGACCCCAATTATATCAACATGGTTCGATCCTCGACTTTGTTGCAAACTAGGAACAAAAACTATGAGAAAGAGACCGATGAGAAGGGTAAAGCTGTAGTTGAACCTTCCAACCCTCTCACTATAGAGAAACCTACCGAGATTATGCCAAAGATACCCAAAGGTGTCTTTAAGAAGACTTTGCATAACCCAAATGCTAGGGATGCTTCTAACTACTCTGTGGTTGAACACTTAACTCAAACCCGTTGTGCAATGTTAGCTTTAGAGGTGCTTCAGAGTTGTCCTGCCCAGGGGGATGCTCTCTTAGCAGCTTTAGGTAGCATGGATTCTTCAAGTCTCATGGCAAAATTCAATCTGTCTGATGTCAAAATTCGCCTGCCTTACCATGTAGCCCTATCAATAGATGTCGTCCATGGTGGTAAGACCATTGCAAGGGAAGTTGTTGATGAGGGAGCCTCTACATGTGTTATGTCCCTGGCCTGCTGGAAAGCTCTTGGATCCCTAGAGCTGGTCCCATCAAACACTTTACTTACTGCTTTTGATGGAAGATCTTTCCGTCTGCATGGTATCTTGCCCGCTTTCGAGCTTAAGTTGGCAGGGAAAGCAGTGTCTGTTGAAGTTGAAGTGATTGATGCTCCCTTGGACTACAATTTTCTTCTGGGAAGGAATTGGACTTATGCAATGACTGCTGTTGCATCGGTTATTCTTCATGTCATGGTTTTTCCACATGAGGGAAAGTTGGTTACTGTTGACCAACTTTATTTAACCCAAAAAGGCCGTTTAGAGTCTAAGGAATCCACTATGCCATTGGTTGATCAGTTAAAACCTGCTGCACAGAGCTTGGGGGCTGGAATGTATACATCATTGATGGGCACATTCGATTTTCCAGCCTCGGTTAACTACATTGGTTCTACTACTGTGGGGAAGTCCATCGCTTCGGTTTTCAACAGGACTGATCCTTGGGTCCTCCCAACTCCCCATGAACCTAAAGTGCCCTTATCGGCAGTGGAGGTGGCCTATCAAGCCATCACTCAAGCCACTGTTGATCCCGTTCCAGATCCTTTATTAGTCTCGGATGATCTGGAAGAGGTCTATTTTCCTGCATGGGCAGAAAACTCTTCACATTCCATAGATTGCTTAGATACCATTTTACCTTCCGATGAAGCTATTCTGGAAGACATGAGTGGACGTGATAAGATTTGTGAGGATCTTCATCATCGATCCTATTTTCTTCCAGATCTAAGCAAGATAGAAAACCAAGAGTTTAAAGTGAGACTGTCAGATGATATTGAGGTACCTATCAACCCTTTGCCTAGGGAAGGGGTGTTTGCTGAGGGGAATGTGGCAAACATTTCCGCCACTATACTGATCAATATCTCTGTAAATCCAGATGTCGTGGAAAACATCTCTATAGGTGCAAACTGATCTCCGGAGGAGATTGCTATCTACACTGCCCTCTTCAAGGAATTCTGCGATATCTTTTCCTGGTCATATGAGGAGATGCTAGGCATTGATCCATCTATTGTTCAACATGAAATCCGAACCTATCCTGATGATAAACCGGTTCGACAGAAATTGAGACCCGTGAACCCGCGTAAAGCGGCGGCTGTGAAGGATGAAATTGAAAAGCTCTTGAAAGCTGGTTTTATATATCCCGTAGCTTTGACTGAATGGGTGTCCAACCCTGTTCCTGTTGATAAAAAGAAAGGGACTATTCGCGTTTGTACGGACTTTAGAGATCTAAATAAATCCTGTCCTAAGGACAACTACCCTACACCATTTATTGACCAGATCATAGATGCATGTGCAGGGAGTGAGGTTTTTTCGTTTATGGATGGTTTCTCCGGCTATAATCAAATCCAAATCAAACCGGAAGACCAACATAAAACTGCTTTTATTTTCCCTTGGGGTACATTCGCGTATAGGAAAATGCCCTTTGTATTGAAAAATGCTGGGGCTACCTTTCAACGAGCCATGAACTTTGCTTTTCACGACATAAAAGCCATTGTCGAACCCTACCTTGATGATTTCCCTGCACATTCTCGCAAGAGAGTTCAGCATCCAGATCATTTACGGTTAATTTTTGAACGATGCAGATATTATAAAATTCGCTTGAATCCGCACAAGTGTGTATTCTGCGTCGAGTCATGGAGATTACTTGGATTCATTGTCTCTAGTATAGGCATTCAGGTGGATCCCTTAAAAGTTGAGGCCATTGTAAATCTGCCTCCTCCTCGTTCTCTTAGGCAACTTCAAAGCCTGCAAGGAAAGTCTAACTTCCTTCAACGTTTTATCGTTAATTATGCCAAGATCACTAAAGGTTTCATGCGCTTGCTCAAGCAAGACACCCCATTTGTATGGGATGAAACCGCACAGCTTGCGTTCGAGGCATTGAAAAAAGCTTGGCTGTCGGCTCCTTTGTTACGTCCACCAGATTATTCTAGGGATTTTATATTATATCTGGCTGCATTGGAGTCAACCATTGGGGTAGTTCTGGTTTAGGAGGACGATAAGCTCGTTGAGCATGTCGTTTATTATCTTAGTCGTGCTTTGGCTGGACCTAAGCTTAGATATTCCCACGTCGAGAAGTTAGCCTTAGCAGCTATTTATGTTGTTCAGAGATTGCGCCACTACATTTTACTGAGGACCACTACAGTAGTGGCGGATGTAAATCCTTTCCAATATGTTTTATCCCAATGGATTGTTGGGGGAAAATTTAATAAATGGATAGTCATTCTTCAGGAGTTTGACCTGGATTTTCAGTCCGCCAAGTCTAAAAAGTCCTTAGTTTTTGCTGAGCTTATAGCAGAATTTCCCACCGAAAAAGATGTAGTGGTTGAAGATGACTCATTCCCAGATGAGCACATCTTCCTGATATCATCCTCTGATCATTGGTACGGGGATATTCTTATATATCTCCAGACTTTGAAGTATCCTGCCGCTTACTCTAGGGAGGAACGACGTAAGCTATGCCTTCATGCCAAAAACTACCTCATTATAGGAGTTACATTATATCGACGGGGGGTAGATTCATTCTTGCGTCGCTGCCTTACTCATGAAGAAGCGGAGATTGTCCTAAATGATTCTCATAGTGAAGCGTGTGGGGTTCATTTATCTGGGTTAGAAACGGCCCAGAAGATATTACGTGCCGGTTATTTCTGGCCCATGATCTATAAAGATTGTGTGGAAGCCGTGAAGTGTTGTCATCCTTGTCATCTTTAGACCAAAAAGATGCGGTCGCATCCTGCTCCCTTATTTCCTATTGTCTCGGTAGGCCCCTTCATGAAATGGGGGATTGATTATATGACCTGCAACCCAGTCTCGGCTAGGGGGCACAAATACATCATTGTCGCTGTTGACTATTTTACGAAATGGGTAGAGGCAATGCCTACTTTCAAAGACAACGGGGAAACAACAGCTTTCTTTGTTTTCAATCAGATTATTGTAAGGTTCGGTATTCCCAAAGTTATTGTCACTGAACATGGCAGTCATTTTCAAAATAACATGATGATGGAACTGACCACCATGCTTAGATTTAGACAAGAACATTCTTCTCCATACTATCCGCAAGCAAATGGTCAGGTCGAGGCTGTAAACAAGACTCTAAAAACTATCCTTAAACGGACGATTGATCCAGCCCGTTCTAATTGGCATATCATGTTATATCCTGCTCTTTGGGCTTACAGAACTAATGTTAAGACTACCACGGGTTTTTCACCTTTCCAACTCGTTCACAGGGTGGAAGCAGTCACTCCGATTGAATGCGAAATCCCGTCTTTAAAGATAGCCATTCATGTGCTACCTGATACGACTGAGCTTGAAGAATGTATATTACATTTAGAACACCTTGATGAGCAACGTAGAGATGCGTTGACTACGAACCCGGCTCATAAAAATAGGTTTAAAACTCAATATGATAAAACGGTCAAACCTAGGGTTTTTTCTGAAGGGGATCTTGTCTTGCTTTGGGACCAGGATAAAGAACCTCTGGGGGCAGGAAAATTCAAGGCTATGTAGTTAGGACCCTATGTCGTGTTGAAGGTTTTAAGTAAAGGCGCATATGAATTGATTGATTATGAGGGGAATAAGCTGCCTGAGCCTAGAAATGGGCTCTACCTGAAGAAGTACTATGCTTAGGCTTAGCACTTTTTCTTGTATTTTTATTGTATGTATTTTATGTACATTAGGTTGTTAGCTTTGTTTTTTATTATCTGCTGGTTGTTGCAGATGTCTTCTGAAATGTATGTAGGTTTCACTGATGGCGCCAGTCATCACACTTGTAACCTAGCTTCAGCAGCATGGGTTATCTATTCTCCCACAGGACAGCTTGTTGCCACGGGTGGCGCTTGTCTTGGTCCTGCTTCTAATAATGTTGCTGAGTATAGGGATGTTATTGAGCTCCTATGGGATGCTTTGTCGCATGGCATTAGTCAGCTTGAAGTTCGTTTGGATTCTCAGTTGGTAGTTTCCCAGCTCAATAGAGCTTATCAGGTACGAAATCCTATCTTGTTACGTCAGTTTATGCAAATTCGTTTACTGGAAAGACATTTTGAAGTTATTACTTTCAATCATATTCCATGAAACCAAAATTCATTGACTGATGCATATGCTAATTATATTTTGGATTGGAATCTCACACACATTCCATAAAAATTTACAGCAAACACATAAAAAACACGTGTAAATAAGCCGACAACCAACATCATATATATATATATGTATGTACAAATAATCTATTTGTAGATAGATCGAGTCCGATCCATAGATCCCAAAATATACAAAAATATGGATCATCATCCATCAAAATGCCCTAGAACTAAGCCTGGCCGCCCTGGCCACTAGGACCACCTTGGTCCCCATGATCTCTGTGCACCCTGGCTTCCTCAGCCTCCTCAGCTTCGGTAGCCTCGACCGCATCTCTGTATACAAGTACTACTCTAGCTACTCGTCTGAAAAGATGTAGCCAAACTGGTGGAACCCCAACTACAAATTCTTGCATGGCCGCAGGGATATGCTCGATCCGTATAGTGGGAACTCGTTGGGTTAGCCTAGCCAGCTTCCCCTCGAGTACCCTGACCAATCCTGGGTCTCCTCCTACAATTGGACGCACGAACATGTGGGGGTGCCCTTCAGGGCGGACTCGTCCAACATCTGCATTTTGACACATAAATCGGATTAATACTTGTACATATGTATATCACCATCATTTGAAAAATTTCATAAAAATTTGATAATGATAAAAAATTAAAAAATTACTTACCCATACTGCCCCATATTGCTCCTAGAGGGAGAATGAGATCGGGATCACCTCGAAAATCCATCCCGGCATATGGAAACTGCTCCAATGCCGGAAACTGTCGTTCCCACCATGTGTAAAAGTCATCGTCATAGACACTCTGTACTACATCTTCTCCTCCGTGACGGAGGAAGATGTCTCCCCACCAACTCAGCCTCGGCTAATGTGGATGCCTGACCTGTAGTGGTATAGCAGGGCTCATAGCTGGCACTCTCTCGAAGAAGAATGCTACTAGTATACTCGCATAGCCGAAGTTCTTGCGTCTTCCCCTCTTACAATCAGATAATTGCCTCTTCATGATGGGGGAAATTCCTGAGCACTAGTCATAGAGTGTGCCTCTAAAGCAATAAACTTCCACCCTCATTCGATTCCTGGTGGCCATGTGTAACCCTGATGACCCTGCAAGTCTCACAATAGTACTGGCCAATACCTGCAGAGTGAAATCCTGGATGTCTTCAATAAGAACACTGCTCCCTTTCTTCTGAGTACCTGGTATGCAGAACATGTCAACATAGTTGTGGACACTTAAGGGGTCCCTTCCCCTGCCAGTGCCCTCCAAGTTCACGGGTGCTCCCTGTTGTGATAACCCAGTAATGAAGTAGATATCTTCCACGGTAAGCTCTAAGGTCTCACCCTGAAGATTGAACATGCCCAACTCATGGTCCCAGTAATTGACCAAGAATTCCAATATGCAGACATTGGCCCGCATGGGCGAGGTACAAAAGAACTTCAGTTAACCACAAGTCCTCAATGCTTGTATGGTGGGCAAGCTTTGGAGCGCCGCATGATCCATTGCTTCATGCTCTCTCTCTCTCCATTCCAGAACCATATTTTCCTGGCAAAAACAAAGAATTTGGATTCAGTATTTCACAATCAAAATTTAAAAATTTTGTTCATTTTTAAAGCTTTGCCCCTTTGCACAGCATTCGCGACTGTCCCTTTAGACAGGTCACGAATCATTCGCGACTGTCCAGTTGGACAACCCGCGAATGAAACGCGCATTCGCGACTCTCCTATGCAGCAACCCGCGAATGCGCACTGTGGTATTTTTGGGCTGCTCATAAATAATGAATTCACCATTAATTTTAAAATTTACTTGGATCAAATTAAAGGGCTTCGGGTGTAAAGTTACCTGAAGGTGACGGTTCATGATTCTGACAGTCCAATTGTCCTCGGCGATCGATCAAAGTTAGAGGGTATTCTTGCTCTTTATGGTTCAAAAAGTTCAAATGGTATGAAATTTTTTAATTTTCATTCTATTTATAGAAATAATATTTCAAAAAGTGGGTTTTTATCCTATAGTTTGAAATGCTAATTAACTAATTCCATACTTTTGTCCTCTGGAACAGGTTTAACAACTTTTACAAAATGATGTTGCTCTAATAGGGTGGTTTCACTATTTCCAACACATGTTGGCATCTTATCACTCCACATTAACCTTAGTATTTAACATTTTGCCACAGACTATGGTATTCTAAGCCATTAGTCCCTTGTCTCTACCATTGTTCTTCCGTGGCTAGGGCCCTTATTCCATGAGTATCATCTTTATATGCCTTTGTCATCCTTTGCTGCTCATGCCACCACTATTTCAGGTCCGGGGGTGTCCTCTTAGCTATTTTTCACGCCAAATAGAGATTCTTCGGAACCTCTTTTTATAAGCTATCCCTTTGTAGGACTCCCCGTCCTTATAGAGTTTCTTTAGGCCCAGGTCTGACTCTTTCAAAACAGACTTGACTGCCGAGTTATCTTGTCCGTTCAAGCTCGTTAAGAATATGTGAACGGGAATCCGCATTGGTGGTAGGTTATCTCTTTCTCGGAACATGCGGAATAATACGAGAAAGGATCACTCTCTTTTCTTTTTGAATTTAGAAGAGTATTCGCAGGTATAGGTTTATCACTTTTCCAGACCTGAGGGACTAAATTTACGGAAAAGGAACACCCGGTTTGAGCTTAGTTTTCTCTTTTTCGTGCTCTGGACCCAAACATGAAAAATATTCCGAGTGTACTTTGTGTCTTTGTCATGCTCGTTAAACACTAAAGAACAAAGCAATGAGTTTATTGTTTTAATCCCCATTTCTCGTAACCAAATGGATATTTCTGAGTGATCTTGCTTTCCTTCACACTCGTAGAAACTCAAGCTATTTATGTTGTTCTGGAAGGAGCGTTGGGTAGGTGGTAATTTAACCTTTTTTGGACCTCTCTAACTAAGTACGAAAAAGGTTCACCTTTTCTTCTTCGGAAGTTAAGAGAGTTCTTCTGTGCTTTGTTTTATACTTTTTCGGCCTCAGGAGACTAAATTGGACGAAAAAGGACCCCCCTGGAGTCTTCTTTGGCATTTTCAGACTCTCTAAATGTGAAAATACCGGCTGAGCATGTACTAGTTCGGGCTCATTAAATCCACGAATCAGTGTATCAAGCATTATTTTCCCATCTCTTCAAGCTTGTTAAAAAATGAAGAGGGAACCGAGTTTACTTTCTTGGACTCGTTAAAATCTAACAGGGAAGGTAAGGAAGAAGTTTTATCTTGTTTTCAGTAATGGTAGCATGTCGTCCTTGAACATAGCACTCTTTGCTTTCCGATATCCATGTTTTAGTATACACTTGTGTTCAGCTATCACTTTGAGTTTCTTACTCCTCCCCTTGTCCATTATACCTGGGGAATCTGATCATGTCTCCTACATGACAGATAAGTCTATTTGTTCTATCTATCCGTTGTATGCTGCCTTGGGTCATCCATGTGTTGTGCTCACTGTTCAAGGACTATACCCAATGTCTGATCTATCCCCTGATCCCATCATGCTTATATCTGTATCTATTTGTGTCTCCCTTCTTTTGCCCAGTTCCTATTCACTCTTGTGATCCGTTGGAGGATCTGTTGCCTTCCCTATCACAGCATGGTTTCGTTTTCAGTACTTCCTGATGGCGAAGACCTAGAGTTTTGACGATCGTACCTCAGGATTCACTTTCATCATTGGTGAATTCCTTTGCTTCAGTTGTTAATTATCACCTATTGGTTGACAAACTGTTGAATCCTCTCCATGTTCGACTTCAGCTTACCCTTATTCACATGGCTTGGATTGTACTGGTTCTTTGGGATCCTTTATGAAGACCTTAGTTCACACTTATGGACTACGTTGCGCAAGATTATGTTCTATCAATCCACACAGCTTCCAGATCTTTGAAGACTCATCATTATTGTATATTGTGGCTTCGATCCACCTTTGTAATATACGTGGTTTATACCCGTATCATATGATGTACTCAAATATTTTAAAGGAGCTAGTGTTCCAGTAAATTGAACATAGCATCCTCATATGTAACTTTGTATATGACATTATTATGTATTTGTTTCAGGTACTTCCTCTGCTCCATTAGATTTCTGAGTTCTTCAACGCTAACTATTATAATGTATTTCGGCCATCACTTCTCTCTAACCTCACACATTAGGGGGCATCTGTTATACACCTGAGTGGCACCTCTCCATCCGAGTGCCGACATACCTCATGTTGGCACACAAAAGGACACCTATGGATAGAGGTTTGCCCAAAACACTATAGCTTGGTTTATCATGAAATACATTCCCTCACCATCCACCTAGTTACTTTGTCATTTAACCATGTTGAGATGTATTTGCGACTTTCATATTATACAACTCGCGCATCATTCGCGAGTCTCGGTTGTTACAAGTCGCACATCCTTGTATTCGCGGGTTGCTCTTATACTAAGCCGCGAATCACTCGAAAGTTGCTAGTAGCATACCCGTGTATATGTCTCAAACATTAAAACATAAAAACTCTCGTTGATTGGAGATTAGTTAAGTCATTTAACTTAATTTCCTCAACTGCCACAACTTCCCCAACCTTCGAGAACTGCCTTATTTCACCCATATAAATACATGCCTTGGGGAGGGTGTGGGTTTCTTATACTTGGAGAGAAAAGTTATGCTGGTGGATTTTATACAGAAGTCTTTGGAGCAGTTGAACTAAGAATCCTTTGGTTGCAGAGGAGTCCTTGTCTCAGACGCTGGGTTGCAACCGTAACTCTTTCCATTATTGATAATAAAGAGATTACTTCTTCCATATGTGTTTCATGTCTTGTGATTGGATGCATGTTTATATTTCAGTATGATATATGTTTTATCTAACCTGCTTATATGTACATGAATCATCTTGTATCTGGAAGAGTGTATCTTAACAGGTGAAAGAGGAACAATCCTGAAGATTCTGGAAGTGGAACAGAGGGGAAGAGAATAGCAAGGATCGAACTTCGTTTAACAAGTAAGTCCTTCTAACTCTCCTATTTCCTATTCTGTACTTTAAGAGTCAATTATCTGCAAGTAATTGAGTATGATGGTAACCCTGACCTTCGGTTATTAGGTGTATTATTCCGTACAACACCTAGATGAGACATACCTGCTTCATTCGGGAGCTCACATATCCTCCCCTTGGTTTGCTTGTATTTTGGTTGTAGATTTTCTTAGGAGTGTGCTCTTGGTGCGCTAGTTTGCCTTTGGGATCATGGTTACTTGAGTATATTTATGCTCTCTTGATTTCGGGTCCTTTTATTTTCAGCATGCCTGGTATCCTATCACCCATCCTTGGTCCTAGTACGGACCCTAGTGTCAAACTTGGGGGCATCACAGCCCTTTACCATGCTCATAGATTTGGGAATGGTCATATTCCATCCACTACTCCATTTGTGGAATATTTTTATTCCCTTTTCTCGGTCTTTACACCAGTGGTCACCCTCACTGGGGTGGTAGTGGATACGTGAACGTTGGGTCTACAATTTACATTCCTTTTTATGGCCCATCATCCACCACACTGTTTCCTTTGAATTTATTTGTCATGATCATTCCTCCCTATTCCCTATAGTTTGGATTCTTTATTGACTATTTTGGGTTGTTTTAGACTAATATGGTTGTCATGTAGGGTCTAGTTTTTGTACACTCTCTCCGAGGTTTCGACCCATTCGTTCCTATCATAGGTATCATGTCTAAACTGGCATATAGGTTAGGATTTCACATCCACTTGCATTTTGCATGACCTTATGACTGTTTCATTTTAACCTTAGGTACAAACCCATTCCATGGTATCACAAAACCTTCATGCTATTGTTAGAAGTGGTACTATGTGAATGGTAGAGCTTTCCTATACATGGGTGTCCTAGTTAGCACCCCTTTGCATTTGGTACCCATGTTGTAAGTCCTCTCTTAGGCCTGGGAGTCCTTTGTATAGTATCACGATGTCTTTGTGCAAGAGCCTCATACTCCTATTGATCTTTTTGTTGGCCTTCTTCCCCCAGGACTCCCTTATGTCAAGTTGTAATTGCATTATCATGAGTTTTTCCTGCCTCATTGAGCCTTATGTCGGCTTTCCTGACTTTGATTATCAGCCATATAGCCCAAGCTTGTCTCATGTCTAGCCATGCAGAGCCATTTTATATATCTTTTACGGCTTGATTCCCCATTTTTACCAGGAGGGGACCTTCCCCCGAGTGTCGTTATCCTACACATGTGTCCTTGCATTGAGCATAGGTATGTTCTACTGCTTGGAACTAGTTTGTTTCCCCATTGACACTCGTCTCCTCCTAGTCTATAACTATAAAGCACTTTCATTCTTTTTCAAGCTTTTCAAAATGTAACATCCCCGACCCTATGACCGGTGAAGAGGATGTTACCATGGTGTTAACTATCCGGGCTACCAGCCCCATGAACATGTGAATTCATAAAAATGCTAAAAAGAATGCGTTGAAGTAGAACATACACAGATGCAATTCATCATACATAAATGCAATTATTCATCATACACAATGGAAGCAACATACATTCATACAAGCATTCATTCAACATGTTCATCACATTTATTACAGAAAATATGATTGCAGAAGTAAAATAGACAAGGTTACTTATCTTATAAGAACTCGTTCTGCGACCAGCTACATCACTGCAATGTTCCACCCATCCATAGGCCAGCGTGCTCCTTAATCTCTCAGCAATGCTGCCACCCCCGAGCTGGGCATGATTCTCCAAGGAATAAGGAACAAGCAGGCTTACACATAGCCAAGGATACACAAAACACAGCCAAGCCAACACAGTTGGGATTATCAGGCCATCAACAAGACAGCCAAGCCAACGTGGTCAGGTTTATCAAGCCATCAAGGAATTGGGAAAGGCTAAATTCTAAGCTGGTGAGCTCATTATAGAGCCAAGAACACCTACACCAGAACTATCCTGGCTTCCAAGACACCCACACACACCCAACACAAGGAATCAGTCCCTTCTCTGCTACACAGTCCCTCAGGCCCTGCATTCCCTTCCAGTGCTATTCAGGGATTGTGGAGAAGAAATCCAGCCCTCTAGCTATGTCTGTGTGGTTTCCAGCCACCAAGTTTATCAAGCAAACCAAGCCCCCATCCCTACTCCCAACACAGTCCGAAGACCAACCATTGCATGCATGCAACTAATCAACAACTACAACTTAACAGGGGAAAACGACTCCAAACAGTCCACGGAAGCCCCAAAAGTGTAACAGCATACACAACCAACAAACGTGGGGAACAACAGCCCATTCCGCACAATCGAAGCCACTGGGGAAAACTTACATAGACCACACTGGGGAAGAAATTACAGTCTCCCAGCCTATGTGTGAGAGAAACTTGCACCAGACCCCAAAACGCAAAATAAAACATATGCACGGGCCACACACCAGTAAAGAAAACTTACACACAGTCCCTGAGCGTAAAATGGCTCTCCACAGGAAGAATCGTGGGTGATAATGATCGAACAGCCCCAGCTTGCTGCGTTAGTGACAACAACGCAGAACACAGAGCGTGAGAGAAGATTTACACCCAATCCCAAATACAGACCGAAACACACCAAGTTCCTCTGTGTGGAAAGTGTGAATGATAGTGGAGATGGCTCCTCTCTCCTAACTGCGTGAGACCAAGCCAGAAAGAATCCTGTGCATGGGAATAATCAGACTATCGTGAGGAATGAACAGACAATGGTCCCTGTGTGAGGATGCGCAGTAGTCAGAAGTGCGTGAGTGTTTCAGCACCGTACAGAGAGTGTAGTGTCTGCGGGAGTGATGGTGGTTTTTTTTTCTTGCCATCGTGAGGTCAACCATGCTGGTGGAGTGTGAGTGTGGGAAAGGACTAACAGTCCTACCACACTCCACTCCGAAACATAACTGCCCCAACTACCAGCAGCAATTTTTAATGGTAGTGGTTGGATAAAACAAGGAAAGATGACACATGGATTTTCCCCCCCATTGGCCAAGTTTTGACATCCCCCACCCTTATCCTTGTGAAAATCATGCCCCTTCTCAATTTAGTTGCCGCGAACGTAGCTGGTCGGGTTAATTTTAATTCAAGATGCATATTTACATGATGACAAACTTAATATATGCCGCATGCCCTGATATACCATCGGTGACAATTTCAACCCGAAACATAGCATAACTAATCAATGGTGGGGCCTTGTCCTTTAGATCCACACCATGATCCTTACAATATATACATCATATACATCTAATACAACGAAGTCTAAACTGGGGTGTTACACAAAATATTTGAAAAAGTCCAAAAATAAATAAATAAATAAAAATCCGGAAAAGAAAAGATGTTATATTTGGCAGTAGTCGAGTCTTGTCTCCTTCGAACAGAGCACTGTATATCACATCCGTTGGTTGGGTTAATAGTTTTACTTTAGGATTTGTACTCATTTCTCTGAGTTTATCTCCACCAACGGGTTAAGCTTCTAGTCCCTATGGAGCCTCTGTCGATGCCTCTTGTGTTGCACAGATGTCCCAGTTTTATCGAGTTTATGCTGCCTAGGTTCAATCACCATTCACCTTTATGCTCTTGTTCAAAGGAAGTTGAAACCTGAGTCATCCATTCCTCAATTATCTTGACTTTGCATATCAGACATTCCTCAATTATCTTGACTTTGCATATCGGCCATTCCCGGTACGGTTACTGGTTCATGCACATTATGATCTAGTCCTTCCACATTATATAGCTTTGTTGAGTACCTCATGTTGGATGATGGGGGATTCCTTAATTCCCTCCTTCCAGCGGATTTCATCCCATCAATTTCAGATCATTTATTCCGGAATAGGAATCTAGGGTCAGTTTTGAGTGCCTTGAGACTTGCAGTCATCAGTGTCAGGCTCTCTTTCCATTGACAGTATTTTGGGAATACATCAATGTCCCCTGATCAATGGATTTTCTCAAGTGTTCGAACTCAACACATTTATTCACACTTCTTAGTTTTCACTCTAGTACCTTGATTCCCATTTTCATTATCGGTGGGTGATCTCACGTCTGTTAACGATATACATCAATGACCGGTAATAAAACGATGGACTACTATGTTCAATCTTGACACCTCTATTAACATAGTAGGACATGTACTCGTAGCGGTTTGTGTAGAAGACCTTCCAGACTAGTGGCATCTCATATATGCTACCTCCTTGATCGTGCCAATGTTCATGAGATTTCATCTCTCATGACTTGATTCCAGTATATGTCAGATATTTCCAACCATTATGGAGATCATGATCCTGTGTATATCTTCATCATGGAGATTCTGATCTATCTATATTGTATGTGGCGATGATGACACATGTCATATTTTGTATCATGCCTATTCATGGCTATTGTACTCTTATGTATCTGGGACTGCTACATCTACTTGCAGTTATGTGCAGAGTTTTGATCATTGTATTGTATTGATTGGATGGCTAGTTCTTCCATTGGGTTCTTCATCACTCCACTTCTAGGATGGACTTATAATGTATTTTGGCCATCGTATGACCCCTCTGACCTCACACATTAGGGGGCATCTGTTACAGCTGATTTTACCACACATGGTGGATCACACTTTTATGGCCTCCCCTGTCCCTCTGCAGACTCTTTAGACCCCATGGACCATTTTTGTACCTTTGATGTTTCCAAGATCATCCCTAAAAACATGCAATAATTTCCATACATGACTTTTAATCCCTTTCTCGCGTATATATGCAGATTTGACCCTTAAACTTGGGTACATCGGGATGTGTGCAAAAGGCCAAATAGTTTTGGAGTTTTCCTTGATGTGGATCTAAGTCACTTGTCTCTTTGTCTTCCATATGCCTTGAGATCGCTCAGATTTGACCTTCCATTACCCCATTGAAGAGCTATATAAGGAACCCTTTGGATACACTGAAAGGGAGGAATTGAAGAGCAAGAAAACTATAGTCCATTATTGCCGAAGCTTATACTTGAGTCTACATCCCTTTGTCCCTTGGAGCACTTTGTGTCATTCCCAAGCTTGTCTTTTTCTTCTGAGCTTGCTATTAATAGATGGAGGATTGAAGTGGTGGAGGCCCAAGTCGGGGACTCAGTTTCTCCGATTCGTAGACATGCCGACAGAGGTTGTCACTATTGTAATCTCAGTTTTATATCAATAGAAATATCTTTTCCTATCCAATGATGTGTATTTAAATGAGTATTTGATCCATGGATTCTTTTAAATGCTTATATGTTATTGATTATATATGCTAGAGTAGGTCTAACACAATTATATATAGCATGCTTGTCTTGTTTGTTGAATGTTGAGGAAGCAAATTGCTAATACAAGCGAGAGTGGGAAAGCTCAACGGGGATCTACATACCCCATCCGGAATAAGGTACGAATCGAGATCCTTTAGTGTTAGATGTTTGGTTTCTCTTGCATATAGGGAAGGATTGATTTCTGGAGTTAATCTGTCTGTTGTGGTACCCCAAACCATAGGAATTTATCTCCGTAACAGAGCCCATCCAAGTCCCATATTTCTTTGGAACAAGGACGATAGGAATTCCACAAGGAGAGGAGTTGGGTCGAATGTGACCTTTATTGATCAAATCCTAGATTTTTCTTTGGATATATTCATTTTCAAGAATGAATCTTCTGTAAAAATATGCGTTAGGTAATGAAGAACCAGGAACAAGTTCAATGGAGTGTTTTACCTAGAAATATAGAGGTACTTTGTTTGGCTCTTGAAATATGTTCCGGAATTCCTCATGAATGTGGTCGATCATTTTCTGTTGTCGAGAGATGCGTTGGTCGCTGAGTCAACTCGTTTCTGCAGTATTCCTGGAATGTTGAGTCTTTTTCATAATCAATTTGAATTTATGAGCATGGTTTATGAGCTTACTTGTTTGTTTGGAATATATCGCTGCAACCGTTAATTTAGGTCGTCGCTCTAGTATGGTGTGGTGTACCATTGATTCCAAATTTTGAAAATCACATTAAGAGGTCGTGACTGATAACTTCCATGTCGATACCATAGGTAAGGTTTCCCAAACAGGGCGTCGGCTACAGAAAGTGGTTCCATGTCACAAAGTACTTCATCTTCAAAGGGCTTAAGGAAGTAGGTAAGTTTGCATTATCGGTTGATCCTTAGTTCTTGTCCATCCTTCATCCAATTGATATTGTGAGGTCGAGGATGTGACAAGACCAAGTCTCTTCATTAGATATTCAGAAACAAAGTTCTTATGGCTACCATTATCCACAATTAGATGTAATGGACTTTTCTGAACCCATATATATGTATGGAACAGGAATTCTCGTTCCTCCTCATCGACGATAGTTGAGGCTGTTGAAGTGGTTGATGTTAAATCCAAAAGGTTCAATGCATATGGGATGGATTATACCAGGGATTTATCCAACAAATTTGATGTCAACAATTTTGCCAAAAATGTCTTTCAAATTTTGCATTCTGACGTATCATGCCATGATGAATTGTGATAATCACACCATTTCTCAGTAGGAGGTTGTTTTCTATGTTCCCTTTTGTCTTTATGAGAGTGCTTCTTGTGATAGTAGTGCTTTGGCAGAGTCGGATGAGAAGGTTGTCTGGACTTGTCGGAGTCGGTTGGTGACTTCTTGTCAGATTTTCGACCTGTCGGCTTGGTCGTAAACTGTGCTTTCCTCTTTGTTTAGCTTATATCTTGTTGGCATAGTGGAATGCATTCGCAAGCATATTGACAGTTAGAAACTCCATCTCTTGTTGAATGTAAGGGAATAATCTGTTGGAATACTTCAGGACAAGTGATTTCTCTTCTTCTTGGATTTCAAGTCTAGCCATGAGTCAATATAACACGTCGGTGTAACTATGTACTGATTGGTCTTTCCATTTCCTTAGCTACTACCACTTCTTATATTATTTTTCAATGTACTTGGGCAGGTATAAATTTTTTCATACATATGCAACAAATTTATCCCATGTGTCTATGGGGTCTCCTTCTCGTTCCATATTTCTTGATAGATTCTCCCACCAGCATCTCACAGAGGTTGACATCCTTAAGGATGCAATGGTGATCTTTTCCGCTTCAAAGAGTCGATTCACGGAGCAGTAGGATTCAAGTTGTTGTACCCAATTATCAACAAATTATGTGTCAATCTTTCCTTCAAGATTCGGTATGTCCAGATTCATTTGCACTTTGAAGGGGATTATTTTATCAAAGTGAGATCTCGTCGAGTATTCTCCGGATGTTGAATCGAATCACATGAGAATCTCATTGAACTAAACGAACATTTTAATTCAATAGTGAGCCAGTTATTTTTCTATGAGTTTCTATATCTCGCTGGTTGCATGTCTATTGTTTGTTTCTCTAGTCATCTTCTATGGGTTCAAAGGTAGTTTCTTCTTGTACTGTGAGCGTGTTTGAATAGACATAAGTCAGGTAACTTTGTTAGAATTTATACACAACTTAATCTCTAAATATATCTCTGATACCAATGATCCAGGTTCCCGGGTGCACGACAGAGCACAATAGTTCAATTAAATGAATTATGCACTGTTTTGGAGGAAGCATAACAAAAGAAGCAAAGCAGGGAATACCCTACACAAACAAAAAGTAAACACAGAAAAAATGCAAGAATTTGAAACAATATATGTTATTTTATTACCACTCTATTACTTGTTTTTATTTTACAATAGTGTACATGCTTATATAGGATACTGAGATGCTTGGGTGACTACTTGTTATGTTCAGTTACAAAGAAGTTAGAACGGTTCAGAATTTCAACCGTTACAGATTGGAAGACAAAGAGATAATATGTCATAGTTGTGTCGAGATGCTGGAGTTGACGATGCATGTCAAGATGTGAAACTTGTCACGGTTGTGTTGAGTTTTGTACTTGTCGAAGTCGATGTTGAACTTGTTGAAGTCAAAAACATGCCAACTGTTGGGTGGATCAATATGTGCCTCCATAAAGAAGATGAATTTTTCTAAATATATGCATAGGATCTAGTAAGGGGGCGATATTAATATGCTCCCAAAATGGAATTCATAAAAGACATATTCCATTTTCATCCCAATGGATATTTTCTCAACATAGGCGTCAAAAATCTCAATATCATCAAACATATGTTCCCCATTTAAATTGAACAATTCTACAATTTCCATCTCCTTATTTGTATGATCTTCCCGAATTCAATTTCCTGTAGTGATTATTGTAGGTCTTTAGGTTCTCTCATGTTTACCATTGAAATCATATGCAAGTCTTCTATCAAGATTCTCTTCTGGGAGAAATACCCTAGATCAATCGTACACCGACTTTTGTAGGTGGTTGTAGCACCTAGATTTTATAGAAGGTCCACAAATTTGCATCCATGATATCCTTTTTCTACAAGACATGTGATATTATTGTATACATAGCACCTTAGCATCAAAAAATATAGTTTCACCAATTTAAGTATGTCAAAAAAACATTTTAGATAAGACCAAATCAATCAATATACTTACTAGAGAAAACTCCTAGCCCTCAATAATCGTGTATGGTGTACACACATATGCCATATAATTTAAAATATTGTCCCACTAGGATGGATCTTGATACATAATATACATGTATCCCTTCCCATAATTTCTTAAATTCAACGATCAACAGTTGGAGGTATACATACATTCTCTTCTCTTGTTTTTTAACTGTGACTATAAGAGCTAGCATAAGATGTTCATTCCTCGTGGACAAACATGAGGGGGTATTTTTATTGATCGCTACCACTTTCCAAATAGAATAAAGTTGTGTTTTGGAGGGAATATGGGTTAACTCCATCTATGGATATGCTCAATTTCCTTATCTTTGAATTTAATGGTTCATGTATCATCTATATGCTTCATGGCTATGAATCTGTTGGGATTTGCATAACTCTTGGTTCACTTCTATGTGATCCATGACACCCCTACAACTTGGTTGACTATTTGTAATGGAAGAGCCTTTGAATCCTTGGAATTATAGACATGTGCCTCAATATATTATGGGGAGGACCATGTGCCTTACACTTGTTTTTTTATTTTCAATACCTATCATGCCCATATTTTGGACATATTTCTTTGTCATCATATTCGTCTCTATATAAAATACAATCATTCGAACATTCATGCTATGATATGTACTCAACACCCAATATTTTTGGCATTTTATTTGCTTCTACCCAGCTATCGAGAAAGACATTATCACTCGAAAGTAACTTATCTTTTAGTAACCTTAGAAGTTCCAAGAAACATGCATCCAGCATACCATACATTGCTTTCAAGTTGTAGAGTAGCATTATTGTCCCTAGTTGGGTAGACCTTAACCCATGTCCAAAGAGAGGGGTGATGGAAGCAAATTTCATGCTACAATATCACTCAGAAATACCTTATATTTTAGTAACTTCATAAGTGCCAAGAAACACACATCCAACATACCATACATTGCTTTCAAGTTGTAGAGTAACATTATTGTCCCTAGTTGGCTATACCTTAACCCATGTCCAAAGGGAGGGGTGGTGGAAGCAAATTCCATGATTTCAAATAAGGTATCGTTGATATCAATAGCATCCTCATGTTATTTCTATTGGAATGCATGTAACAGCATTCCCTCCATGGAATGGGTGTCCTGTAAGAAATCATCCATACCAACCTATGTATCATTACCTTGATCCCCAACATGTGAAGAACTAGTGTCACTGTAGAGGGTTTGAAATGGTGATTCGGGACGTAATGGGAATTGAATAGGTGGTTGATTCAACCATGATTGGTATGCTTTGTCTTTATGTTCTGCTTTTTTAGCAACCTTCTCTCAATTTGGCATCATAGTGGGGTGCAACAGTAGATGGTGGAAAAGTCATTCATTGTCTAAATCCTTATTATAAAAATATTAAACATTAAATCAATAATGTTAATAGCACAATGCATTTTATATGTTCAAAAATTATACCAAACATTCATTACAAGCATAGAAAAAATTTTCCCAGTGATAAACATGCAAGCAACCACTTTATGCAACACATGTTGAATTAAGCAATAAATTTACATTATTTCCATTTAAGATAAGATAATTTTATTATGTCCATTGAATGAATATAAAAGTAGGTCAATTGGACCAAAGGATACATCTAATAAGAGTACAATGTGCGAGTGTGAAAGAAAACCCTAGAAATGGTGAAAGCAAGATAAATACAATTACTCAATTATATTTTTCCTATGCCCCAATGCGATGTCTAAATGTAAACCCAATGCAAGGTGTTTTTGACAAGCAGTTGGTGTTCTACAAAAGCTATATTTTATAAATAACTCGTCAATTGGAGACAAACGACGTATTACATGCACAACAACAAATCTAGATGATTTATTTTTCATAAAGAACTCTTTGTCATTGGAGTGTTCCTCAAAGTAACAGTTTGCATTGAATAATGAATACCTACAACTATTTATGAACCCTACAATGTTCCCATGAGTTTGTGGATGACCATCTATATATAATACATTTTTCCTATCAAAGTTTCCAAAAGTATAACAATCCATGCACATATTATACATGGAAATGTTATGTTTGTATTTATCAATATTCAAGTAATCAAACCGAGTATAAATAGGATAAAAAATGGAATAAGTACTACTGACTATTTGAGAGGAACTATTACATGTTAAAGGATAAACAACTCAAGATTTGCACCATCTATTCTAGACTTAGAAACCAAATAATTAGTACCAAAAAAGGAAAATTTGGCTCCAATGTCAAGAACATACATGGAAGAGGGACAAGCACCATACAAAGTGCAGTTGTAACAGGTTTTGTATTTACTCTGCAGATGGATAGGAACACAGAAGTCACCACTTCCTTCCAACAATTGAACCAACCTTGGTGTGTATTTGGAATTTTTTGCTCTCAACTCATACAACTTTTTGGATCTCCTAGTGGAGATGTTTTGGGTAGTATTGATATCATACTTTGTCTCCCTAGTAGTATTAGTTGACTTAGTAGAAGGAGATGGGTAGGTCAATTTAGGATGAAACTTAGTTGATCTAGATTTTAAATTTTCAAAAAAGGAGGATATGGAAGTGTTCTTATGTGTCTTTTATATATTACCTATTGGATTATTGACTACTGATGGGAGGTATTAGACCATCAACTTTCGGTAGTCGATCATTAATATAATGGGACAATGTGACATGTCACAGGTTTGCATTAAACCCTTTACATTTTGAACAATTGCATACTACTCAATTATCATAAGAGATATATAATTCACAGTGTAGTACCATTGACCTAGGTTGGTTGATAGAATATGGCATTTTACAATTGATAGGGTAAAGCGGTTATCCA
Organism: Pseudotsuga menziesii; assembly: GCA_001517045.1. Classification (NCBI taxonomy): domain Eukaryota; kingdom Viridiplantae; phylum Streptophyta; class Pinopsida; order Pinales; family Pinaceae; genus Pseudotsuga; species Pseudotsuga menziesii. Next base: position 383,400 of record LPNX011131350.1, on the reverse strand, counting down.
TTTTTGTCAAAACAATTTCTATGGTATCTTTCTCCTATTGAGAGCTTGTGGAACTTTTGGACTATTCGAATCTCTTCCACATATGAACTCGATCCTAAATAATGACCCTACAATGTTCATTGAACAATTATAACATAAATTGAGTCAGCTAAACAAATAATAAATCAAACATAAGTTTACTGCAAACGGAGGGGGAGAACTTGAAGAACTTGCAACGATATGGAATAAGTCGGAATCTGAAGAATTGACCATTTAATATTATAATATTATTTTCCCTACATTTGAGCCAAAAAAAACAACATTAATATGTGAATAAATTCTTAAAATAAATTTTGGGAAGCATAGAACAATATAACTTCAAGGAGAATTCCAAAATGATTATAAAGGTATCATTGTTTTGTGTTGTATTTTGATGCATTGATGTGTCTATATATAAAAAAACATTGATTCTTATTATCAAGAAACGCACTGCTTATGGGACTATGTTTCTGCCTCAACAAAAGTTAAATTGTGTAGGTTTGCATTTGCATTTTTTCAAATAATTAACTTTTACAGTGTGTTATACATGTTAAAGTATTGTAACTTTGGAAGATATTCTATTGTACTTTTGTTGTATTCTCCTTTGGAGATGTTATTCCTCCATTCAGAGATGTCCTTGATGTAATTGGTCATGTAAAAGTCATGAGGTAAACCCTCCATTGTAATTCAGGGCAATAGTACCCACAAAAGTAATATGTAAAATGTATTTTGAGTCTCCTAAGGTAGGTCGGCCCTAATTAGGGAACTTGGCCGACCTAGTTAGTTATTTGAGGCACTCACCTAATTAATATAAATAGGTGAGGCACCTCTCACATTCACATAGATCTTACACTCAAGTATTGCACTGGAGAGAGAGAGAGAGAGAGACAGAGTCTACTGTGGAAGATGAGCAACTATTCTTGTTTCTTAGGTTTTACACTCTCTTGGTCAAATTCTATACTAAGGAATTTTTGTTGGGTTTTCTCCCTTGTGGTTTACCCGAGGATAATATTTGTGTTCTCTTGTGTTGTTGCATTTGTCTTCCTTTCAGTGATCATTTTCTTATCGTTGAGATGTTATGATGCTAAATGTTTTTTGATCTTGTATAACCGTTAAAATTCTAACATGGTATCAAAGACACCATGAAAGAAGTCTTTGTGCAGCTGAAACACCGCTTCAGCTGCAACTATTGAAGATTAGGGTTTCATGATTGAAAACCCTAGAAGACAAAAACTAGTAATTTTGGTGCTTTCGCTATAATGCGATATTGGAGAAGTATCAGGAGCTAAAACTTTTAAAGGCCGAAGATAAATTCTCACTCTACCCTATGTAAAATTTTAAACCTCATATTCGTTATATTGTAGGAGATATGATTCCTCCAACTTGGGGTTCCAGCCTCTCCCAGAATTCATCCTTAAATAGGTGACCTAGGGAGAATCACTATATCTCACGCTAGGAAGGTCCAAATGAAATTTAGGAATATGTCCCAAATAGGGCATAGAATTTTGTTTCTGTGGTAAATTTTTAGACCCTAAAGGTGAAACAATGACATGTGGCAGTCCGTACAAGTTCGTTATTCTGAACAGTCCTGAAATAATTTACCTTGGTAAACTTCGCATAAGTCCCTACTATTGAATCCAATTCTTCCCTAACCTATGGATTTGGAAATAAGACAGGCCATGATACCTCAGGATGAATTTTCAAACCTTGAGGAGCATAAAATTCTAAGATATAACAAAAACAAGATCAGTCATTTCTGTAGAAGAAACCAGAGGAAAACTAGGGCTTCCTATTCCGGGCACTTCCCTCCACCAATCAGTTGAAGAAGGAGGACCATAAAATTCTCCCTAGAAGGGCACATATATCTATGTAATAAGTTTCTCATTTTGTGGACTTTCATTTTTTGACCTAACACTACTACCGGAGAAAACTAGGGCATCAAATATTTTACAGTTATGTCCACGGTTTTGGGAAAATAAGTATGATGTCTAGCTTGCCTTGAGGAGACGCATATTTCTATCCAATCATATCTGAAAGATACCTAAGTTGAAAAATTAGGGTTTGTCTGTCAAACCTTAGGTCCACCAGAAGCAGTCTTTCAAAAGATCCTTCAAGAAAGCATCAAGCTGAAGCATTCTCACCTGTCAGTTTCATCTCCTCTATTTCCATTTAAGGTTCTCATTTTTATCATAATGACAAACAGTACCAAGATTGAGGACAAGATTGAAAGAGTCAAGAACTTCTAAGCATGGAATTATAGAGTGCTTATCATACTTGAAGAAGCATGCCATGAAGAACTATTTCAAAGAAGAAGTTGTAGATTCAGACAGAGATAAAGTCAAAGCAAAGCAAAATAAGGACCTAGTCAAAACAAAGATGAGTATTTCCGTCTCCATTGGATCTCACGTGTATCATCCTTGAAGACTCCCAAGGATATGCTCGATGCAATGAACAGTATGTACGAAGATGACCTTAAGAACTCAACTCAAGAATTTGAAGGTCCCGGTGTAAGAAAACATTCAATGATTACTTCACAAGAATATCTCATCTCAAGGATCAATTAGAAGTCGTTGAAGACAATGACAAAAAAGCAGAAGCATAAATTACAACTCTGAATAGTCTTCCAAATTCAGTCAAGATAGTTGTTCTAGTAGGAAGATCACATATGGAGAAATGCATGATTGATTGAAGAAGAGATGACAATCAAGCCCTAACAACTCAAGACAAGAAGAGAAACAACAAGAAGGAAGAACATTGCCGCCAAGAATAAAAGGACATCTCACAACTCAATAGTTCAGTTGTGATGAGAAAGGACACTTTGAGAAAGAATGTCCCAAGAAGGAAGAATGGAAGGATGATATGTTCTAGAAATACCAATCGATCATACAGAATGATGTTTGGATATGAGCTCAAGACATGAAGGGAATTTTTATGAAGTCTTCCAAGTAGATCTACAAGATCGAGTATACCATCGATCAAAGTATCAAAAGATACGAAGTAAGTTTCATGGTTTCTATCAACAGAGAGAGTTGACTATGGAATTGCATTGCTCTAGGAACTAGACACACCTCTTCAATAGTGGATATTACACTAGACAATTGGTGTAATCAAAGTAGAAGAGCAAATAAACAACCTATATGGTTTGAGACTCTCTACAGAGAACCACCTATGCATAGAAGGATTTGTACAAGCTCAGTAGTCACCCATGGGATAGCACATACAGTCACATGAGAAACTTGAGGATTAACTAGAGTGATGTAGATCCAAACCTTTACTACAAGGTTGAAGATAGAATTCTATAAAGGACAAGAGAAAACTTGAAACAAAGTTCGAGATGAAGGATCCTGATATCTAGTGACCTAGATAAGTGACATAGATGGATACAAAGAAGACTAACAGCAGAGGAGGCTACATGTCACCCCAATGACCTAATATAGATGTAGAGGGAGGATGGTGCTTCACCTCAGAGGGAGTGACTACGGTAGATCTCAAAGTTCAAGAATCTTGACATGATTCTTGATATTAGAGGCATGATGAAATCCAGAAGACATTTTACTTATCCAAGTAAAATATGCAGAGAAAATGGTGTGGTACCTAAAGGGTACTGCAAAGGTATGATGACTTTGATTGAGTTGGTAGTACTACATACTCCAACATATTGCAGAAAGCAGATTGTTTCTCTCAATGCAACCAAGGATGAATATATTTCAACTAAGAAGAAAGCAAGTAAAGATTCCTCAAGTAATGAGGAATATGATCCAAAAGAATTATACCGATGAAGATGAATATTATACTCATATCCGTTTCATCATTGGGTAAGAAGGGATACACTGGTAGGACACACAGACGCAGTTATATGTTATCTATGGTGTAAGAAGACTTGTTCAGTATTTTTTATCATGAGCAAGATAGGAACAGGTCCTCAGAATTAGATGATGAAGTTGAACACATTGGAAGAACTCCAGTAATTCAAGAAGACAAATATCAAGATGGAGTCTACCAAACAAACAAAGATAAGTATTTGAATTTTCATTTCCTATATATCTAGTTGTTCAAGATGTGTACATAGATATGTTTCTAGATTCAGGAAATGTATTATGCATATTAGAATATTGGTAGTATACTACTAATATGCAGGTGATGGTTAAGTGGCTTATGTTGTTGTACAATGTTCCATTGCTACATATGAAATATTGTCTTGGAAATATAGAAGACATATAGAAAGTTACCGTATATAGATGATTGTTTCATTAGCGGAAATAGTTGCATGATTATATGACATATATATTTATGTATGTCATTATGAATATGTTACGAAATGTTTTAAATCATACAATTGTATTTGTCTTGTAGGAAGGATTGTATGCAATCACAACAAAAGAAGAGTGATGCAAGTTGTGAATGTATGATATCGTTGCAGATGTACAAGAGAATAATGATGAAGTTACAGATGCACAAAATAATAATGATGCAAGTTGTGAATGTATGATACTGTTGTGGATGTACAAGAGAAGAATGATGCAATTACAGATGCAAAAAAGAAGAATGATGCAAGTTGTAAATGTATGATGTAGTTACAGATGTACACAAAGAAAATTTCAAAGAACAAGTTGCAAAAAGGAGCTGTAAAGCTCAAGTATGTTCCTACAAAGGAACAAGTGGCAAATGTGTTGACTAATCCTCTGGATTGTGTAAAGTTTGAATACTTTTGAGACATGCTTGGTGTAGTCTGAAAGGGCCTCTCTCAAAAGAGGGAGTGACGGTAGATGGAAGAAGGATGCAGTGGTGAGTAGCTCAGTCTATAGTACGGTAAGTCTGACTAGGATTGTTTGGCCTGAAAGGGTTAGTTAGACGATGATTGTTGATCCTAGGGGGATTAGTATGCATGGCTAGATCAGTTTAACCCAAGTGGGTTTTTAAGCCAGGACAAGGCTTGTTGGTCCCCAGGAAGATCCATCTATCTAAATAGGCTTGTTGGCTCGAAAGGGTTAGTAAGTTAGACAAAATGCCTGGATGGATCTACCAGAGAACTCACCGTGATGCTGCTCCGAGATAGTTAGAGGGAAATAATTGGTTAGTATGTTTGGCTAGGCTTGTTTGGCCCAAAAGCGTTAGTAATCCAAAAAAAGATTGTTTGTTCTCCAAGGAGATCAATCTGTTTGACTAGGTTTGTCAACCCAGAAGGGTTAGTAAGTCATACAAGATGTTGTTGTAAGTGGTTTTAGTTTTGTTATACTGATGATTATTGAAAATGGTTGATTCAGTATTGTTATACTGATGATTGTTGATATGTTTTCTTCAGTATTGTCATACTGATTATTGCTGAGATGTTTACTTCAGTATTGCTATACTGATGATTGTTGAGATGTGTGGTTCAGTATTGTTATATTGATGATATTTTCAGTATTGTTATACTAATGATTGTTTCCAATGATTATTGAGATGTTTTCAGTGTTGTCACATTAATGATTGTTGAGATGTATGCCTCAGTATTAATATACAGATGATAGTTTCAGTATTGTTATATTGATGATTGTTGAGATGTTTTCAGTGTTGTCACATTGATGACTGTTGAGATGATTGCTGAGATAGTTTCAGTATTCCTATACTGATATAGCAAGTTCAATATTCTCATATTGGTGATTGTTAATTGAATGATAGTTTATGTATTCTTATACTGATGTACCAGGTTCAGTATTCTCATACTGATGATTGTTGATTGATGATATGATTGATAGTTTCAGTATTCCTCTACTGATGTAGCAAGTTTAGTATTTTTTTATACTGATGTTGATGTGGCAGGTTCAGTATTTCTATACTGATGTTGATAAGGCAGTTTCAGTATTTCTATACTAATGATGATGAGATAGTTTCAGTATTTCTATACTGATGTTGATAAGATAGTTTCAGTATTTCTATATTGATGATGATGAGGTAGTTTCAATATTTCTATATTAATGTTGATAAGATAATTTCAGTATTTCTATACTGATATTGATAATGATGTTTCTTCAGCATTTGTATGTTGATGTTGATGATGTGGTTATGGTCCCAACACCTTATGTTGATGATGTTGATATGGTTGTGGTCCTAGCACCATGTGCTAATAATGTTGATGTGGTTGAAGTCACAACACTTTGTGTTGATGATGATGAGGTTGTTTCAACATTTTTATGTTGATGATGATGACGATGTTCCAACATCTCTATGTTGATAATGCAGATGATGGTATAGAATTTATTGATGATGTTTCTTTAGCACTAACATGCTAATGTTGTTGTTGTTTCAATATTCACATACTTACAATGCAAATGATGATGTTTCAGTATTTACATATTGATGATGGAGATGTATATGTTTCAGTATTTACATATTGATGATGTAGATGTTGATGTTTCAGTATTTACATACTGATAATGAAGATGATGATGATGTTTCAGTATTTACATATTGATGTTGCAGATGATGTTTCAGTATTCACATACTGGTGTTGAAGAAGAAGATTCATTATTCACATACTGACGTGCCAGAAGTGGATTTAGTATTAACATACTGATATTACAGAAGAAGGTTCAGAAGATGATTTAGTATTCACATATTGATGTTACAGAAGAAGGTTCAGTATTCAGAAGATGATTCAGTATTCATCTATTGACGTAACAGAAGATGATTCAGTATTCACATACTGATGATACAGAAGATGATCCAGAAGATAGTTCAGATGATTCAGTATCCACATGTTGATACTACAGAAGATTATCTAGAAGATTATTCAGTATTTATATACTGATAGAAGATGATTCAACACGTACAAAAGGTGATTCAGTATTTAAATACTAAGATTCCAGAAGATGATCCAGCTGAGATCGATGATGAAGATGTATGATGATGTTCCAAAACTTCCTATGACATATAGAGATTCACCAGTCAGTTGTATAGTTGTGATGATGGTTGTTGTTGATGTAGAATACCTTCCTAGTTAAGAGGGAGTGTTAAAGTATTGTAACTTCGGAATATATTCTATTGTAATTTTGTTGTATTCTCCTTTGGAGATGTTATTCCTCCATTCAAATATGTCCTTGATGTAATTGGCCATGTAAAAATCATGAGGTAAACCCTCCATTGTAATTTGGGGCAATAGTACCCACAAAAGTAGTATATAAAATGTATTTTGAGTCTCCCAAGGTAGGTTGTCCCTAATTAGGGAACCTGGCCAACCTAGTTAGTTATTTGAGGCACTCACCTAATGAATATAAATAGGTGAGGCACCTCTCTCATTCACATAGATCTTACACTCAAGTATTGCGCTGGAGAGAGAGAGAGTCTACTGTGGAAGATGAGCAACTATTATTGTTGTTGAAGTTTTACAATGTCTTGGTCGAATTCTATACTGAGGAAGTTTTGCAAGGTTTTCTCCCTTGTGGTTTCCCCGAGGAAAATATTTTTGTTCTCTTGTGTTGTTGCATTTGTCTTTCTTCCAGTGATCATTTGCTTATGGTTATGATGTTATGATGCTAAATGTTTTTAGATCTTGTATAACCATTAAATGTCTAGCAATACAACATAATTCACACTGGTGATTTTCACTCACATTATTGCATCGATGCGCTTTACTATAAAGAGGATGAATGCACTTTACCATAAAGCACACCAAAAAAATGTAAGTTTAAAAAAATCAGCACGCGTGTTTATCATTAATGGGACAAAATAAACAAAAAAAAATGAGCAGGAATTTCATTTTCTTAAATGTGTGTTTATAAAAGAAAACCTTAATCCTAATTTCATTATTTTGCCAAGATTTAAAGAGGATATTTGTGCAAGAGATATTTACTGGAAAATACTTTGGAATGGGCCTATTTTTTTGAAGAGACAAATGTGTAAGGGATCATTGTAGATCACATCTAAATCTGCAAAAGAGAAATTCATGGTGTCACTTCATTTTGTTGAGCATTTTCCCCTATTTGATTCAAACAATTTTCAGTATATCATGATAATAATAAGAAAGTCCCATACTTACCTTCACTATTGGAACCCCTAGATTTCTTCTTGTTTTTATTGTCACGCTCTCTATATCTTGAGATGTTTTTTTTCTTTTCCTTCTAAGCAATAAATTTCTATAGGGTTTTCTTCCTTGTATATGGGGGTATTCAGTATCTATTGCAATAAGACCACTCATTCATGCATTGGATACCAAATCTGGTCACTATCAGTTTAAAAAAAATGCTTATACGGTTTGTGATGCGCACTGTACAAAAATCTCGCACCAGCGCATATGTACATAAACTAGTGTGTACTTACTTACTTAGTATTTTATAAAGCATCGAGTGAATATAAGAATTTGTAACATTATGGAAATGTTATGTCGATGCATACATGTATGTATATTGCATTGGAGCATACAGTTTTGTATACTGCACTGATGCACACAGTTGTGTATACTGCATTTGTGCACTTATGTGTGTTTTACTGCTCTCGTGCTTATTTATTTTATGCACCCCGTTATATTTTTTGTAAAACTATTTCATAACGTATATATCTAATGATTCTTAACGGTTTTTTTTTTTTAAAGAATATGGAGGATAGAAGTTCAAGGAAAACAACTTATTGCATGGATCACAATGCTAGCTCATCCCAACAAAAGAACAAGGCAAGTTATTTAAGTTTTATTAGAAATTTAATATATTTGAATTATTTGTAGGTTTGAATTAATGAAGTTTATTGGTTAACGTGTGTCACGCAAAGCAAAAACTTGAAGAAAATCGATAAGAATGTTCACAATCTGAGTGCATAAGAGCATAAAATCTTTATGGAAATGTTGCAAAGAGAGGAATTAGGTCAATCAAAAGGTAATGAACATGAATTTTTTCTTTGAATTTTTACTAAAATTGAATTTCTTAACATTAATAGCTAGCATGTTTTAAAAACTCAATTTCACATTATTTTAATTTTCTACGTGGATCGATACCAAGGGAATGGAATGTTGTCCTAAGAAGATAAAAAATTTGAAGGATGTAAATGATGACGAGTTGGTATTCAGCTCATCTAGAGTGGTGCTACAAGTTAATGAGAGTGGGGGGGAGGGGGGAGGGGTTACAATACTATGTTGGATATAATGGAAAGAACATACAGGCTTAGTTTCCAATTACAATACAAAAACCAATCCAATGACTCCACGAATCAAACTATATATACTACAACAAGCATTTCCAGAGCAGTGGTCAATGAGACCCATGAGAAGTTCACAATAGAAAAAACTTACAATAACAAAAAAGAAACATTTAAAAAGTATTATTACTAAACAAGTTTTTCTATATGTCCCAAAAATTACCAAAATAATTTGTGTTGCTATATTTACTTTCATGTCAATTTAAAAACAATATTATTGTGCTCTTCATTTTTCAGGAAGATTGTGAAAAATCCAANAGTTTTTCTATATGTCCCAAAAATTACCAAAATAATTTGTGTTGCTATATTTACTTTCATGTCAATTTAAAAACAATATTATTGTGCTCTTCATTTTTCAGGAAGATTATGAAAATTCCAAAGGACAAATGAGGGGATCACCAAAACATGTATTATTAATTCTTGCACATGATCTAGGAACTAGGAATCAAAATCATCAAAGAATTATTAACAAATACTCATGAATTGGAAATAATCGGAACAAAAATAGGTTTCCTCTCTGTATATTTTATAAATAATAATGGGTTACAATTTCCATGCTGAGCAATGACTTANCGAAAGAGTGTGTATGATGGTAAATGTCTCCAACACCCCCCCTTAAGCTATACTCAGGAAGAGTTAGAAAACATATATGCATGAAAATGCTAGGGCCCTGGCAACAAAGGCCATAGGTCACCCTGTACAATAAAGCAACCCAAAAAATGCTCAAAACAAACTAAGTGAGGAAAAGAGGGAAAACCCAGTGAGAAAAAAACCACCCCTCAAGCTGAACACTGAAAGTAGTCTGGATCACCCTGATGAACTCACCCCCAACAGTGAACGGAGGTAAGTGAACTTCTTTTCTGAAAATATCTTGGTGAAGATGTCTGCAATCTACTCATCAGTCGAGCAGTATTGCAGAATGATGGTCATGTCATGTACTAGCTCCCTGATGTAGTGCATGTGAATCTCTACATGTTTGGTCCTCTGCCTGGTAACTGGATCCGTGGATATCTTAATAGCACTCTGGTTGTCACAAAAGAGGATAGTGGACAAAGTACTACCAAGATCAAACTATGAAAGAATTCCTTGCAACCAAACTGCCTGGATGCAAGCATTCACCGCTCCTCGATACTCGGCCTCTGCTGAAGATAGTGCTATGGCAGCCTGCTTTTTGCTTGACCAGCAAATAGGGCCACCACCAAACATGAATACATATCCGGAAGTTGACTTCTAATCAATAGAATCACCCACCCAATTGGAATCTGTGTATCCAACTAGCTCTAGCTCGGAGTCTGTAGCATAGTGAATGTCGTAGGTCCTGGTTCCCTGAATGTACTGGAGGATCCTCTTGGCTACCTTCCAATGAATATCATGAGGCTGCTACATGTATCTTGATACAGCATTAATGGCATAACAAATATCAGGCCTAGAATGTGTCAAGTACAATAAGCTACCAATCAGCTGTCGATAGATAGTGCAGTCCATGGGAGGTGTGATTTTTCCTTCTTCAAGGCTGATCCCTGAAAGGAAAGGGAATGGTGTAGGCCTACATTCAGCCATGTTAAACTTGACTAACAGGTCTGAAATTTATTTGTACTGATTTACCATAATCCCATCAGAAGTTTGCTCGATTTCGAGCCCCAAAAATTGTTTTAGAAGCCCCAAATCACTCATTTCAAAGGCATTGTGGAGAGCAGTTTTGATGGCTGAAATGGAGGAAACTGTGCTACTTTTGATCAGTAAGTCATCAAAATATAAAAAAATGATAATTAGATGACCATCATGCTGCTGTAAATACACATTTGTATCTTATCTACATCTCTGAAAGTTTTGCGAGAGAAGGAAGGCATCCATCTTGGAATACCACTCTCTTGGGGCCTGTTTTAACCCATATAGTGACTTCTTTAGCTTGCAAACCAAAGATGGATCAGTGATGTAGCCCTCAGGCTGCTTCATGTATATCTCCTCATGAATATCTCCATGCAGAAATGCTGACTTAACATCCATGTGATGCACCTCCCAGTGCTTGGATGCGGAAATAGCCAAAACAAGACGGATGGAGTCCATTTTTGCAACCAGTGCAAAGGTCTCATGGTAGTCCACTCCTTGGACCTGAGAGAAACCTTTTTCTACCAGACTTGCCTTATATTTGCAGGTGATTCCATTAGCAGCAACCTTTTTCCAAAACACCCACTTGCATTGAACCAATTTCCTTCCCGAAGGAAGAGGAACTAGCTCCCAAGTAGTGTTTTTCTGAAGAGAATTCATCTCTTCATCCATGGAAACTTGCCATCTTGGATCCTTCCGAGCATGGTAGTAGGATTTTGGATCTGAACTAATCATCAAATAGCAAGTTTCGGAAAGCAAATTATCAAAACAATAGAGTGTAATACCTGCTCTTTGGAAATCAGACCGGGTTCTCCTTGGATCATCCGGATTTCCAATGTTGTCTCCTGCGGAGGAGAGTGTCTGTCGGGCCCATGTAGGAAGATGATTCTGCACTTCAGGTTCTGATTCAGTATCTAATGTTTGATGCACACTGATATCAGAAATCAGAGGATCCAAATCAGGGTCATCATCCCCAATTTCATCATCCAAATATTCAGTGGAATAGGAAGGAATTTCAGCAGTTTTCTCCTCCACTAGTTCCACCTCCTGAAGAGGCTCATCGAACTTGACACTTCTCTCGATGATGATCTGTTTGGTATTGATATCCAGTAGCTTGAATCCTTTAGATTCATTAGGATATCCAATAAACATACATTCGATGCTCTGCGGTTGCAAAGCCCTTCTTTTATCAAGCGGAATCCGGGCCCATGCAGTGGACCCAAACACTCGTAGATTCGACACATCTGGCTTGTGTCCAAAGTATGCTTCGAAAGGATTCTTTCCTTTCACTAATGAATGTGGCACCCTGTTCTGAATGTATGCTTCAGCATGCATGGCTTCATGCCACAAATTTGCATCAAGCTTCTTTGACTCCAACATACAGGTGGTCATCTCTTTGAGAGACCGGTTCTTCCTTTCCGCTACTCCGTTCTGCTGGGGAGTGTAGGGAATTGAATGTTGGACCTGAATACCAATTTGGGATCAAATGCACAACAAGTCATTACTGACATACTCCCCTCCATTATCAGATCTCAATATCTTTATCTTAAGCCCAGAGGCATTTTCGATCAAAGCCTTCAATTCAGAAAATTTCTCACATACTTCTGATTTCTTTTTGAGAAAGAAAACCCATGTATACCTTGAAAAATCATCAATAAAGGTAAGGAGGTACCTTGATCAATTCATGGATGTGACAGGCATTGGACCACTGATATCAGAATGTATCAGCCCCAATATGCTTGTAGCTCAGTTTGCCTTCCCCCGATCAAACTTGTGCTCAGGGTGCTTTCCAATCACACAGCCCTTGCAGACTCCCGTGGTTGCCTTGATGACCGGAAGGCCTTCAACCATGGAGTTTTTCTGTAATTGCTGCAAATATTTGAAATTAATATGGCCAAACCTTTCATGCCACATCCTACTAACCTCATTTCCATGAGTTAGCAAAGCGGTGAGCTTTTCATCCGCAACAAAGTGAGAGAACTCATAGGCTTTTGCATGATGATTTGCATGGCCTTTTGCAATGAGTTTCCCGGATTCAATTTCTGTTATCTCAACATCATTTGGGATGAAAGAGACCCTCTTAGACATTCCTGTATGTGTCATTTGATAGACGCTAAGGATATTTGCTGCTAGATATGGTACATACAAAACATTAGAAGAAAAATCATTTTCTAGATTTACAGTACCTTGTCCTTTGGAAATGATGGTGGAGTCATCTCCCAAGTGGATGGGAATGGCTTTGCTGGTCTCCAAGGATGAAAAAGAGTCTTCTTCAACCATCATGTGATTCGAAGCACCACTGTCAATCAGCATTTTTTTTGGAATTCGAAGTGCTTGCCATGAGGGCATGACCTTTCTCATGTTGTGGTTCTAGATCTTGGTGATCTCTCCTCTGAAAGCTCTCTGGAAGATTGATGTGATTCCTCTAAAGGAGAGAGGTTGCTTCATCAATATTTTTCTTCATGCAGGCATGTTCAGGGTGAAAACCCTTCCTGCAGTAAGAACACCTGATTCTTTCTTTCCCATTGTGCCCTTTTCCTTTGTTCTTCCTTGAACCTGAAGATTCATCATGCTGCTGATTTTCAAATCTAGCTTTTGGAGCATCAAATTTAGTTTTCTGATTTTTCTGCTGCTTTCCTTTACCCTTCACATATTTGGGCCCCGTGACATGGAGGGCTTGATCACGGGAAGATCGGATGATCCCCATCTGGACAAGCTTGTCATGTTTACTAGTTAGGGACTCAATGAAGGCATCGAGTGTAGGCATCTTCCATTTAGGGGTTGTGAGCTTCCCCGCATGGAATGTAGAAACAAAAACTGGATAATCATCCCCGAGTTTGGAGAGGATGGCTAGGATGAGCTGATCATCTTCGTTCTCCACTTTGCATTGCTTCAAGAGAAAAACTGTATGCTTGAACTTTGTAAAGAAATCATTCAGTGTCTCGAAATTGGAAGTTTGGAGAGACATGAGTTCATTTTCGAGTTGATAAACTCTCATGTCATCATGCTTTCCATATAGAGATTCCAATTTGTCCCATATTTCTTTCAGTGTATTCAGATCCGTAAGATGGAAGTGAAGATCATCGGAAATAGAGAGGCATAAGAAACCGAAGGCTTCATCCTTCTTGTTCAAAAATATTGATTTTTCTATGGCAGATCCAGGCTCAGGTTCAATGTCCATGGCGACTCTATGGAGTCCTTTGGATTTCAACTGATGTTCCATTTTTCCTTTCCATGTGTGGAAATTGTATGGAGTTAACAAAGGTACTAAAGAGGCCATCTGGATTTGCTTGTAGCGAATGCTTCACCTGTAGAAACCTGAAAATCAAAATAGAAAGGGCAAAATAAGGTCGGACAGCCTGCACATTCTAGGCTTTCATCACACCCAGCATAGTCAATCAAGCAAGCTTGATCAACAAGTTCTTTACTTGGGATATTGAGTGGTAAGCCTTGGCTTCTGGTGCAGTGCTGGAATTTTGAGCTATTGCTCACTTCTCATGGAGAAATCTGTCAAAAATCTTGTTCTTGAGAGATTGTTCTTTGTTCCACTGTAAGCTCTGATACCATATTAATTCTTGCACATGATCTAGGAACTAGGAATCAAAATCATCAAAGAATTATTAACAAATACTCATGAATTGGAAATAATCAGAACAAAAATAGGTTTCCTCTCTGTATATTTTATAAACAATAATGGGTTACAATTTCCATGCTGAGCAATGGCTTAACTCCAGGAAGAATTCGAATACCTAAGGGACAATTCAAATTCAATGAGTGAGTCTAGCTTAACTGACTCTTTGCCATGTAATCTCACTCAGTTAACCACTTGAACAAAACCCTAATTGACTCACCAAACCCTAACTGAAGTGGGAGTGCAATAAATGACTGAATCTCAACTGAAGGAGATCAAACACATGTCATAGCAATCCAAACATCAAGTGCTAGTCCTGCATGACTCCAATGAACCCTGATGAGGTTAACTGAAGCTAAACTAACCATCAGAAGTTGGTGGAGGCGCCTTGTTGACTCTAGTTCATTAAATAATAATAAATAATCATTAAATAATATATTTAATGTATGGAGGCGCCTTAACTGACTGTAACTGAATGGTTGGACTGAAAGTAACCACCAGTTATCAATTAGGTGCATTAATGTCACACAGATCACCCCTGGAGTGCTCCAGTTAGCCTCCTTGATTGTAGGTAGGCGTGGGAGTGACTGGGATGATGGTAATTAATGCTCCACTGATGTCAATTAAACTTAGGATAGTGGTTTAACTAGGCCAATTTGACCGAAAGAGTGTGTATGATGGTAAATATCTCCAACATGTATGTAGGGGTGTCCCAAAAAGTGTACAAGGAGATGGTAAAATAAATGAACATAATCATCATCACAAGAGGAGCCAACCCAACAACAACATGCATCAGAGGTATATGTAATCATTGATTTATTATTTTATGTACATCAAATTTAATTATCACATGAAATACTATTGCAGAAACGAAAATAAAATGGAATCCATTCAACACATAAGATAGGATGACAAGAAAGAAAAGGGTTGATAGAAAAGTTTGTGAGTACTTATGTTTTCAACCTTACTATATATTTCAATTTTGTTGTGATTTTTATATTTAAATAGTTGATTTACACTCATCCATGGATGTCCTTTAATAGGTGCTAACATAAAAAGAAGAACCATCTGAAGAATTGATTTCCATTGGGTTAAGTATGGGTTGTGAGTATATGTTGAAGTATCAAGGGTTAATTGAACAATTTGTTAGTATCTATGTGAAGTTTAATGGAACGACAATAATACTTTATATTAATTATATATATGCTTTGTCATGGTGTATTAAACATGTGGGAAACAAATTATGGGGTGGAGGAAACCGAATATATTTTGAGAAATGAGATGGCGGCATGGCTTCAAAAGAATGTGCACTATTTATGAAACAATCATTTGTATGATACACTTTTTAACTTATCCAAACATGTATATTTTACTATATGAATGTACGTATACTTATTACACTTTATTTATATGATTGTAGGAGGAACGTGAAAAGGAGAAACATCAACAACAAAAAATTTGAAGAACAAAACATTAGGTTAAATAACCCAACTACAATATCACATACAAGTGATGAAGAAATGAGGCATGCACGCAGCTTGAGCGATGACAGCAGTTCAAGTGATGAATAAAAATCAATAGAATTAAGTTACTACAAGTAGTATGTTTTGGAATATTTTCCCATTGTGAAAATCATAGAATTTGTTTAATGTACTAGAGATATTGTCCCAGATGAATTAGGACATGTTACTAATGAGTGTAACAATTAGATATTGACATTTTGTTTAGTGTATGGACATATTGTCCCAATTGGATGCTGACAGGTTACCAATAAGTGTAACAATTACACGTGGGTTTCGTTTTGATATTGTGGACCTTTACATTGTCCCTTTTTGTATCCTGATGGATTTATTTATTCATATATAATAAAATGGTTTCTTACTTTATTATGGTGCCAAATGTTGTAAATCATTGCATTGTTGATAAAAATTTATATGGAGGATTTGCATTGTTACAATTAACAAAGGTGTAATACATTGGATAACACACTAATGTAATCGTTATATGCAAAGAAAATAATTAAAATATAAAAATAATATTATTTTAAAAATAAATTTGATTATGAGATTATTAAATGAAATTTTGTAAAAAAACAGTTAATTAAAATATATATTACATATTAATGCATCATATTCTTTTGAAGTCACTATACAATGCATGCGATAAAAATACAATAACTGGTTCATTTTATTTATTATACGCACCGGTGCATTCTTGTGATGTATAAACAATGGTGCTTCATTAGGTCGATGTTGAAACTTTTGATTAACTTTTGATGTATCATTTATCAGATTTTTTGAACAATGTCCAGGGTTTGGCAGGGTTTGGCTCCTGCGGCTTCCGCTCTACGAGCACGTCGCTATGGTGAGTCACAGTCCTAACTCTCCTCCCTTGGATTTTTTGTTTCGAAGGATGAACCCAGCATTTTCTACTCCCACTTGCCTTGGGTTTTGTCTAGTTCAAGCGCTCTGTGTTATTTCTTTCCTGGGGTGGCGAAGACTTATAGTTTTAGCTCTTTCCTCCTCTTCTCAAGGTACTGGTTTCATCCTTTTAGCTTCGGGTTTGTATTTGTTTCTAACCTTCCTCCCTACTCCTGGGGGGACCGGCAACTGGAGTTCCTACTATGTAATAAGTTTCTCATTTTATGGACTTTCATTTTTTGACCTAACACTACTACCGGAGAAAACTAGGGCATCAGATATTTTGCAGTTCTATCCACGGTTTTGGGAAAATAAGTATGATGTATAGCTTTCCTTGAGGAGGTACATATTTCTATCCAATCATATTTGAAAGATACCTAAGTTGAAAAATTAGGGTTTGTCTGTCAAACCCCAGGTCCACCAGAAGCATTCTTTCAAAAGATCCTTCAAGAAAGCATCAAGCTGAAGCATTCTCACCTGTCAGTTTCATCTTCTCTATTTCCATTTCAGGTTCTCATTTTTATCATAATGACAAACAGTACCAAGATTGAGGACAAGATTGAAAGAGTCGAGAAATTCTAAGCATGGAATTATAGAGTGCTTATCATACTTGAAGAAGCATGCAATGAAGAACTATTTCAAAGAAGAAGTTGTAGATTCAAACAAAGATAAAGTCAAAGAAAAGCAAAATAAGGACCTAGTCAAAACAAAGATGAGTATTTCCGTCTCCATTGGATCTCACGTGTATCATCCTTGAAGACTCCCAAGGATATGCTCGATGCAATGAAAAGTATGTACGAAGATGACCTTGAGAACTCAACTCAAGAATTTGAAGGTTTTAATGTAAGAAAACATTCAATGATTACTTCACAAGAATATCTCATCTCATGGATCAATTAGAAGTCGTTGAAGACAATGACAAAAAAGCAGAAGCATAAATTACAAATCTGAATAGTCTTCCAAATTCAGTCAAGATAGTTGTTCTAGTAGGAAGATCACATATGGAGAAATGCATGATTGATTGAAGAAGAGATGACAATCAATCCCTAACAACTCAAGACAAGAAGAGAAACAACAAGAAGGAAGAACATTGCCGCCAAGAATAAAAGGACATCTCACAACTCAATAGTTCAGTCGTGATGAGAAAGGAAACTTTGCAAAAGAATGTCCCAAGAAGGAAGAATGGAAGGATGATATGTTCTAGAAGTACCAATCGATCATACAGAATGATGTTTGGATATGAGCTCAAGACATGAAGGGAACTTTTATGAAGACTTCCAAGTAGATCTACAAGATCGAGTATACCGTCGATCGAAGTATCAAAAGATACGAAGTAAGTTTCATGGTTTCTATCAACAAATAGAGTCTACTATGGAAATGCATTTCTCTAGGAACTAGACACACCTCTTCAATAGTGGATATTACACTAGAAAATTGGTGTAATCAAAGTAGAATAGCAAATAAACAACCTATATTGTTTGAGACTCTCTACAGAGAACCACCTATGCACAGAAGGATTTGTACAAGCTCAGTAGTCACCCATGGGATAGCACATATAGTCACATGAGAAACTTGAGGATTAACTAGAGTGATGTAGATCCAAACCTTTACTACAAGATTGAAGATAGAATTCTATAAAGGACAAGAGAAAACTTGAAACAAATTTCAAGATGAAGGATCCTGATATCTAGTGACCTCGATAAGTGACATAGATGGATACAAAGAAGACTAACAGCAGAGGAGGCTACATGTCACCCCAATGAACTAATATAGATGCAGAGGGAGGATGGTGCTTCACCTCAGAGGGAGTGACTGCGGTAGATCTCAAAGTTCAAGAATCTTTACATGATTCTTGATATTAGCGGCATGATGAAATCTAGAAGACATTTTACTTATCCAAGTAAAATATGCAGAGAAAACGGTGTGGTACCTAAAGGGTACTACAAAGGTATGATGACTTTTATTGAGTTGGTAGTACTACATACTCCAACATATTCCAGAAAGTAGAATGTTTCTCTCAATGCAACCAAGGATGAATATATTGCAACTAAGAAGAAAGCAAGTAAAGATTCCTCGAGTAATGAGGAATATGATCCAGAAGAATTATACCGATAAAGATGAATATTATACTCTTATCCATTTCATCATTGGGTAAGAAGGGATGCACCGGTAGGACACACAGACACAGTTATATGTTATCTTTGGTGTAAGAAGACTTGTTCAGTATTTTCGATCATGAGCAAGATAGGAACAGGTCCTTGGAATCAGATGATGAAGTTGAACACATTGGAAGAGACTCCAGTAATTCAAGAAGAGAGAGATCAAGATGGAGTCTACCAAACAAACAAAGATAAGTATTTGAATTTCATTTCCTATATATCTAGTTGTTCAAGATGTGTACATAGATATGATTCTAGATTCATGAAATGTATTATGCATATTAGAATATTTGTAGTATACTACTAATATGCAGGTGATGGTTAAGTGGCTTATGTTGTTGTACAACGTTCCATTGCTACATATGAAATAATGTCTTGGCAAGATAGAAGACATATAGAAAGTTACCGTATATAGATGATTGTTTCATTAGCGGAAATAGTTGCATGATTATATGACATATATCTTTATGTATGTCATTATGAATATGTTACGAAATGTTTTAAATCATACAATTGTATTTGACTTGTAGGAATGATTGTATGCAATCACAACAAAAGAAGAGTGATGCAAGTTGTGAATGTATGATATCGTTGCAGATGTACAAGAGAATAATGATGAAGTTACAGATGCACAAAATAATAATGATGCAAGTTGTGAATGTATGATACTGTTGTGGATGTACAAGAGAAGAATGATGTAGTTACAGATGCACAAAAGAAGAATGATGCAAGTTGTAAATGTACGATGCAGTACATAAAGAAAATTTCAAAGAAAAAGTTGCAAAAAGGAGCTGTAAAGCTCAAGTATGTTCCTACAAAGGAACAAGTGGCAAATGTGTTGACTAATCCTCTGGATCGTGTAAAGTTTGAATACTTTTGAGACATGCTTGGTGTAGTCTGAAAGGACCTCTCTCAAAAGAGGGAGTGACGGTAGATGGAAGAAGGATGTAGTGGTGAGTAGCTCAGTCTATAGTACGGTAAGTCTGACTAGGATTGTTTGGCCCGACAGGGTTAGTCAGACGAGGATTGTTGATCCTAGGGGGATTAGTATGCATGGCTAGATCAGTTTAACCCAAGTGGGTTTTTAAGCCAGGACAAGGCTTTTTGGTCCCCAGGAAGATCCATCTATCTAAATAGGCTTGTTGGCTCGAAAGGGTTAGTAAGTTAGACAAAATGCCTGGATGGATCTACCACAGAACTCACCGTGATGCTTCTCTAAGATAGTTAGAGGGAAAGAATTGGTTAGTATGTTTGGATAGGCTTGTTTGGCCCGAAAGGGTTAGTAATCAAAAAAAGATTGTTTGTTCTGCAAGGAGATCAATCTGTTTGACTAGGATGGTCAACCCAGAAGGGTTAGTAAGTCATACAAGATGTTGTTGTAAGTGGTTTTAGTATTGTTATACTGATGATTATTGAAAATGGTTGCTTCAGTATTGTTACACTGATGATTGTTGATATGTTTTCTTCAGTATTGTCATACTGATTATTGCTGAGATGTTTACTTCAGTATTGTTATATTGATGATTGTTGAGATGTGTGGTTCAGTATTGTTATATTTGTAATGCCCCGGTTTTGACCCCGTTGCATTAAATGTACATGATGTATATACTGTAATGATCACGGTGTGGAGCTAAAGGCCAAGGCCCCACCATTGATCGGTTATGCTATGTTTTGGATTTAAATTTGTCACCGATGGTATATCGGGGCATGCGGCATATATTATGTTTGTCATCATGTAAATATGCATTTATAATTAATTAAATGAACCCAACCAGCTACGATCGCGGCAAGTAAAATGAGAAAGGGGCATGATTTTCACAAGGATCAGGATGTGGGGGAATTTGTCAAACCTTGGCCAATGGGGTAAAAATCCATGTGTCACCTTTCTTTGTTTACCCAACCACCTCCATTGAAGAATTGCTGCTGGTGGTTGAGGCAGTTAATTGTTTTGGAAGTGGGGTGGCAAGATTGTCAGTCCTCACCCACACGCACACTCCACCACTGTTGGCTTCACGATGGCAAAGAAACCGCTACCATCTATCCCGCGGACATTGGACTCTTTCCACGAGGAGCTGAAGCACTCACGCACTTCTAGTTTTCTGTCCATCCACGCACAAGCTAAGAGCTGCTCGTCCTTGCGCAGGGGCCATTGCATGTTGATTATCCTCACACACAGGCTGGTTTACCTGCATAGTTCTTCTTCTACAGATTCTATGGACAGCGCAGGATGAATTTGGTTGTTGCGGTCTTCTTTGTGATTGGGCCTGGTGCAAGTCTCATCCACGTACAGGCTGAGAGTATGTATTTCATTTCCCCAATGCGGCCAGTGTATGTCCTTTCCACTTGCTTACTTGCCCAGGGCGGACTGGTGTTGTTCCTCATGTTGTGATTTTCGTTGTTGTTACGTTTAGAACTATTGTAATCCGCTTGGGAGTATTTTTCTCCCTGTGATTGTATTTGCTGTTATGCTGTGGAGGCTGTTGTAGATTGTTGGGAGTCGTTTTGGCCATGATAGGGACAAGAACGACTTAGAAATTGTTCCCCTTGTTCAGCTGTAATTCTGATTGATTGCATATGTGCAATGGTTGGTCTTCGGACTGTGTAAGGAGCAGGGATGGGGGCTTGTTTTGCTTGATAAACCTGGTGGCTGGAAACCACACAGACAGAGCTAGAGGGCTGCCCTTCTTCTCCATCACCCTTGAATAGCACTGGAAGGGAATGCAGGGCCTGAGAGACTTTGTAGCAGAGAAGGGACTGATTCCTAGTGTTGGGTGTGTGTGGGTGTCTTAGAGGTCAGGCTAGTTCTGGTGTAGGTGTTCTTGGCTTTGTAATGAGCTCACCAGCTTAGCATTGAGCCTTTCCCAAATCCTTGATGGCCTAATAAACCCAACTGTGTTGGCTTGGCTGTGTTTGTGTATCCTTGGCTGTGTGTAAGCCTGCTTGTTCCCTTATTCCTTGGAGAATCATGCCCAGCTCGGGGGTGGCAGTGCTGCTGAGAGATTAAGGAGCACGCTGGCCTATGGTTGGGTGGAACATTGCAGCGATGTAGCTGGTTGCTGATCGACTTCTTCATAAGATAAGTGATCTTGTCCATTTTTACTTCTGCAACCATAATTTATGTTAATGAATGTAATGAACATGTTGAGTGAATGCTTGTAAGAATATACGTTGAATTCCGCTGTGTCTGATAAATAATTGCATCTGTGCATGATAAATGTTCATGTGTGCATGTTCTAGTTCAAAACTTTTCTTTCAACATTCTGTTTCAAGAGTTTTATGAATTCACATGTTCATGGGGCTCTTAGCCCGGATGGTTAACGCCATGGGTCGCGTCCTCTTCGCCGGTCGGAGGCATGGGGACATGACAGTCAATGGTATCAAATCCCATGTTGCAACATGGGCTTGCATGAGCCATGAAGTTACAGTGAAAGAAGCAGAACTTCTTTCTACCCAGCAGAAATCAGAATGGAGAATTCAAAAAAAAATTGTTGTTTAAGTGTTGGAGCAGTCGGAAGAGCTGGCGGGAAAGACTTCTGCTTTAGCGGAAGAGCTAGCAGGAAAGACTTCTACTGTAGTGGAAGCGCTAGGCAGAAGCGTGTCGACGGAGAGCCGTTGGAAGGAAATCAGGAAAAATTTCTAAGTGTTGGACGACACCATCGGCGGGAAATACTCGATCGGGCGTCCGTTGTTGCGAACGGTGAAGTAACTACGCACCCGACGAAAAAGTCCTCCGATCGCCGACACCGTCAAGAAGGTTAAGGCTCGAAATCGTTGAATATCGAAGGAAGAAAGTGCTCGTGCGCCCCCCATTGCGGCATCCAAAAGCACTAAGTCTTTCGATGAGAAAGACTTCTGATTTCGATTGGGCTATGCCACAACAAAGTGGGCTACCGATCGAAGGAAGATCAAAGCTGAGGAGCCACCATTTCGGAAGTATAAATCATTAAGTCTGCCGATGAGAAAAGACCACCGACGCCAAAAGTTCAAAATTTTTCTAAGTAAAGAGCGGCCATCGGAAGAAGTTCGTGTTTGGTGTGCCGCCATTGTGGAAGCCAAAAGCACTAGTCTTCCGATGTAAAAAGTCTGCCGATACCGATCAGGTTGTGCCGTCGATCGGAAGAAGAAAGAAGATGATGTTCCGTCGTTGCGGCTGCGGATGGAGCTAGTTCACCGATAAAAAGGGAAAATTGAAAATTTTGGTTAAGTATAAAGACGTCGGATAAATTTAGAGCTTCCGACAGCCGATGAGTATGGTTTGCGTGTCATGTCCCCATGCCTTCAACCGGTGAAGAGGACGCAAATACAAGCTTCAAAAACACGGGCTAAGAGCCCCATGAACATGTACATGCATAAAAATGCTAAAATAGAATGTTGAAGCAAATGTATTGAAGTAGAAACATGCACACATGAACATTTATCATGCACAGATGCAATTATCTATTAGACACAACGGAAACATCATACATTTATACAAGCATTCATTCAACATGTCCATTATAGTCATTAACAGTAAATATAGTTGAGGAAGTAGAAATGGACAAGAGCACTTATCTTATGAATAACTTGATTCGTAACCAGCTACGTCGCTGCAACGTTCCACCCAACCATAGGCCAGCGTGCTCCTTAATCTGTCAGCAGCGCTGCCACCCCCGAGCTGGGCATGATTCTCCAAGGAATAAGGGAACTAGCAGGCTTACACATAGCCAAGGGTATACAAAACACAACCAAGCCAAAACAATTGGGTTTATCAGGCCATCAAGGAGTTGGGAAAGGATAAATGCTAAGCTGGTGAGCTCATTGCAGAGCTAGGAACACCTACACCAGAACTAGCCTGGCTTCTAAAACACCCACACACACCCAACACATGGAATCGGTCCCTTCTCTGCTACACAGTCCCTCAGGCCCTGCATTCCCTTCCAGTGCTATTCAGGGGTTGTGAGGAAGAAAGCCAGCCCTCTAGCTCTATCTGTGTGGTTTCCAACACACCAGGTTTATCAAGAAAACCAAGCCCCCATCCCTGCTCCCAACACAGTCCGAAGACCAACCATTGCACGCAGGCAATTAATCAGCTATTATATCTTAACAGGGAAAAACGATTCCCAGGAGAATTCCAACAGTGCCAAACGTAATAGCAACACAATCACAGCATGGGGAAATCAGCAGTTCCAAGCGCAACAGCAACCACATCTCACGACATGGGGAAAACAACCATCCTTAAAACGTATTAGAGCATACATTACCAACAACGTGGGGAAACAACAGCACGTCCCGACAATGAATCCATCGGAAGACTTACATAGACCACATTGGGGAAGAAATTACAGCCTCCCAGCCTATGCGTGAGCGTGAGCAACAACGCAGAACCCACAACTCAGCCCGTGGGGAAAAACACATAGCCACACCATCCGCCAATCAGTAGAGGAAAACTGTGTGGGTAAAAGCCAGGAAAAATCCTGCGCGTGAGAGAGAACAAGAAATTCCACTCCTGCGTGAGGATGAACGGCTCTGCCTCTGCACATGGATGAACAGACAATGGTGGAGAACGAACAGACCACAGAGATCCTACGTAGTGGAGAGTGCGTGATTGTTTTAGCACAGGGTGTGGAGAGAGTGGTATGCCCGCGTGTGTGAGGACGGTGGTTTCTTCCATTATGAAGTCAACCGTGGTGGAGTGTGTGTGTGGGTGAGGACTGACAGTCCTGCCACCCCACTCCCAAATACCATTAACTGCCTCAACCACCAGCAGCCATTTTTTTATGAAAGTGGTTGGAATAAACAAGGGAAGATGGCACATGGGTTTTTCTCTCATTGGCCAAGGTTTAACAATTTCCCCACACCCTCATCCTTGTGAAAATCGTGCCCCTTCTCATTTTAGTTGCCACGATCGTAGCTGGTCGGGTTTATTTAATTAATTATAGATGCATATTTACATGGTGACAAGCATAATATATGCCGCATGCCCCGATATACCATCGGTGACAAATTTGAATCCAAAACATAGCATAACCGATCAATGGTGGGGCCTTGGCCTTTAGCTCCACACCGTGATCATTTACAATATATACATCATGTACATTTAATGCAACGGGGTCAAAACTGGGGTGTTACACTGCGAAACCTGCAGTGGATTGAATGACCGCCGTTGCGGCTACCTAAAGAACTAACCTTCCGAAGGGTTAGAAGACCCGATTGCCGACGATAGTGCTTAGTGAATCCGACAGCCGATGTACAGCGGAGGAGTTAGTCATTTTGACTACCGAAACGTCGGATGGATAGTGGAAATGAGAGTCGATTCTGCACAAGGAAACTTTGAGTTTTCTGTGGGATTTCCCCCAGTAGATTTTGACTGTTTTTCAGTGGGATTTTCAGTCTTTTTACAGTGAACTTTTAGGGTTGAAAAAGAGAAATTGGCAGCGATCTTATGCGCCAGATTGCGCGAAAACCAATGATTTACAAACAAAACAAAAAAAATGAGGGTGCTGCCCTCAACCCACCCTGCAGTGGCGCAGGGAATCCACAAGGGGGCAAGCCCCCTTGACCCCCGTTGTCCCCCTCAGACAGACGTTCTTTAATGAAGAAAATCTTGTATTTGGGAAATTGTTATTTTATGACTTTTCAAGAGAATGTAAGTAATGCTGGTTTATATCAATGTTATGTATCTAACAGTGTGTTGCTAACACGTTTGCAGAATCGTAGAAACCTTCCAGGGTAGAATTCCAAGTAGTACAGTTGATAAGTAAGTGGTGGTTCAGTCATGAGAACCCATGATGGGTATGATGCTCAGGATTCTTATGAGCATGCGTGAGATGCCATGGGAGAAAATGCCAGTAATAGAAATGATGACATAGAGTCTAATGGAAGGAGATTCCAAGAGACACCGTTAGATGTTGCAGCCACCATGAGAAGCTTGATCAAAGCCCAGGAAGAGCAGCATCAGTTAAATGCTGCTATGTTGCAGAGTTCGACAGACTTGCATAGAAAGATAGACTCTAGGTGAGGTACAACAAGACCAGAAGGCAGTAAGAGCAGTACTAGGAGAAGGAAAAGGACTTCTAGTGGATCATCTAATTCTGAAGAATCCAGCGGGGATTCAAGCTCTTCTTCTCATAAAGGAAAAAGAAAGAGACACCATAGGGACCGCTCTCGGGACGAATTTAAGAAAGCTAAACCTCCTACATTTGATGGTGAGGTAAAGATAGGACAAGAGGCTGAAGCTTGGCTTCTTGAGATAAAGAAGTACTTTCAAGTGCATGATTATTCAGGAAACATGAAGGCAAGAGTTTCCATATTCAATCTGAATGGAAGAGCATCCATTTGGTGGGAACACTTCAAGCAAGTAAAGAGGATCAGTGAAAGGAAACTTAAGTGGAAACAGTTCAAGAAGTATTTCAAGCAGAAATACCTCTCTGATAGGTATTATGATGACAAGATTAAGGAGTTCCATGAGTTGAGATTAGGGTAGCAGACCATGGAAGAATATGCAAATACGTTTTTGGAGCTGTTGAGGTATGTCCAATACATCAGAGATGAAAAAGTGAAGGTCCAGTGTTTTTTGAGTGGATTACCTCAGTCTTACAAAGATAGAATTGAGTTTTATGAACCAAGAACTCTTGAAGAAGCAATAAGAAAAGCCAAGTATTGCTATGAGCAAAGAAAAGGTAAGCCGGATTACCATAAGGCATGGAAGGACAAGAAGAATAAGAAGTTTGACCAAAGGAAGAAAGGTTTCAAACCTTCTAGCTTCAGGAATCAGCAGAAGCAGCCATCCCAAGCTGCAAGTAAACCAATTGGAGTGACCGGAGAAAATCCTAAATATCCACAACAGAATAGAGGACCACTCCAATGTTGGAAATGTGGAGGACCCCACATGCGCAGGAATTGTCCACTCGAGAATGAGAGTGCAAAGCCAGCTTATAACATTCAGGAAGCAGAAACAGTGGGTCAAGTAGCAAGGGCAGTCCCTAGGATTTATGCAGCACTGGAGGATCGCCAGGAAAATCACCAGTCAACTGTGGTTGAGGTAGCAAATAAGATTGTTGAGCAATCTGTTTCTATTTTGATTGACCCTGGTTCTACACACAGTTACATTACTCCTAGAGTAGTGGAGATTTGTGCTTTTAAGAAGGTAAAGCATAGGAAGTCTTGGCTAGTCCAGCTAGCCACTGGAACTAAGAGAAAGGTCAGTGAAGTGTTAGAGAAATGTCCATTGGTCATGAATGGATTGGTCACCTATGTAGATCTGAATGTTCTACCTCTTGGTTCCTATGATGTTCTCATTGGAATGGATTGGTTAGAAGCTCACAGAGTGAAGCTTGATTGTTACAATAAGACTTTTGAATGCATGAATGAAGAAGGAAACCTAGTAGTTGTGAAAGGTATTCCAAGGGTGATTTCAGTATGGCAGGTTTCAGCTATGCAATTAAAAAAGTTCTGTAGGAAGGGTTTCCAGTTGTATGCAGCTCATATTTTGGAGGAAACGGGAGATAAAACTCCTAGGGTGGAGGACTATCAGGTGTTACAGGAATTCAGGGATGTGTTTCCTGATGAGATCCCAGGGCTTCCTCCAAAGAGGGATATTGATTTCACAATTGAACTTGTGCCAGGAGCAGCTCCAGTGTCCAAGGAACCCTACAGGATGAGTACACCAGATATGCTAGAATTGAAAATGCAACTGCAAGAGTTGTTGGAAAAGAAGTATATTCAACCGAGTGTATCTCCTTGGGGAGCACCAGTTCTGTTTGTAAAGAAGAAAGATGGTACACTCAGGTTATGCATTGATTACAGACAATTGAACAAGGTTACTGTGAAGAATAAATATCCTTTGCCTAGGATTGATGACCTCTTTGATCAAATGAGAGGAGCAAAGGTATTTTCCAAGATCGACTTGAGGTCTGGTTACCATCAGGTAAGAATCAAGGATGAAGACATTCATAAAACAGCCTTCAAGACAAGGTATGGACATTATGAGTTTGTAGTGGTACCATTTGGTCTCACAAATGCACCGGCTACATTTATGTGCCTTATGAATAGTGTCTTCAGCAGGTATTTAGACAAGTTTGTTCTTGTTTTCCTTGATGACATTCTTGTTTATTCTAAGAATGAGGAATAACATGAAGAGCATTTGAGATTGACATTGAAATTGCTTAGGGAGCATCAGTTGTATGCTAAACTGAGCAAGTGTGACTTCTATAGAGATAGAATTTAGTATTTGGGTCACATTATCTCAGAGGAGGGTATATCTGTGGACCCTGAGAAGATCGAAGCCATTATGAATTGGCCTACTCCAAGAAATGTGACAGATGTAAAATCTTTCACAGGACTTGCAGGATATTACCAAAGATTCATTGAGGGATTCTCCAAAGTTGCACATGCTATCACTTCTTTGCAAAAGAAGGGGATGAAGTTCGAATGGACATCGAGGTGTGAAGAAAGTTTCCAGAGATTGAAGGATCTTCTCACTAGTGCACCAGTACTGAAAGTTGCAGATCCAGAGAAAGATTTTGCGGTATGTACCGATGCATGCGGACAAGGGCTTGGAGGATTCCTTATGCAAGACAACCACGTGATATGTTATGAGTCAAGAAAGCTGAAGGAACATGAGAAGAACTATTCCACTCATGATCTAGAGCTTGCAGCCATAGTACATGCTCTCAATATGTGGAGACATTACTTGATGGGTAGGAGATTTGAGCTCAGGACAGACCATTGTGGTCTGAAGTATTTGTTTGATCAGCCCATTCTGAATGCTAGGCAAGCAAGATGGCTGGAGTTTTTGTGTGAATTTGATTTTGAAATCAAGCACATAAAGGGAAAAGAGAACAAGGTAGCTGATGCACTCAGCAGGAAGGTGCAGGAAATGCATGTGCATCTCTTAGTATTTGCCAATCGGATTTGAGGCAGCAGATTGTTAATCATGTTGTTGGAGATGAGTTGTATGAGCAGGTAAAAGACAAATTGCAGCAGCAAAGTCTTGAGAAGAGATATGAGGGATATAAATTTGAAGAAGATGGAATTCTTACTTATAAAGGTAGAATTTATATTCCA
Organism: Pseudotsuga menziesii; assembly: GCA_001517045.1. Lineage (NCBI taxonomy): Eukaryota > Viridiplantae > Streptophyta > Pinopsida > Pinales > Pinaceae > Pseudotsuga > Pseudotsuga menziesii. The sequence continues at coordinate 354,355 of LPNX011131350.1, read as the reverse complement.
GATGTAGCATATTTGAGGAGGGTTGTTATGGATGAAATCGATCAAGCTCCATATTCTGGTCACCCAGGATATCAGAAGACAATTGCTATAGCTAGAAAGCAGTACTTTTGGCCAGGAATGAAAAAGGACATGGCTGAATACATTTCAAGGTGTATGAAATGTCAACAGGTAAAGGTTGAGCATCAACATCCAGCAGGTTTGTTGCAGCCTTTTCCAGTTCCAGATTGGAAATGGGAAGTTATTTCCATGGATTTTATTACAGGATTGCCGATGACTTGGAGACAACATGATTCCATCATGGTTGTGGTGGACAAGTTGACTAAGGTAGCACATTTTATACCGGTCAAGTCTACACATCAGACTGATTACATCACAAAGATATTCATGAAGGAGATATTCAAATTGCATGGATTGTTGAAGGCAATAGTCTCTGACAGAGATGTCAAGTTTACTTCCAACTTTTGGAAGGGGTTGTTTGCAGATTTGGGTACAAAGCTAAACTTCAGCACTGCATACCATCCTCAGACACATGGGCAGACAGAGAGAGTTAATCAGATGCTTGAAGACATGCTTCGCATGTACGTGATGGAAAAACCAACCAAGTGGGAAGATTACTTGCACTTGGTAGAGTTTGCTTATAACAATGGATAGCAGGCATCCTTGGGGATAAGTCCATATGAAGCTTTGTATGGAAGAAGGTGTAGGACACCAGTGACTTGGGATAATCAAGTGAACAGGATTGTGCTTGGACCAGAATTGCTTAGGGAAATGGAGCAAGAGGTTGTAAAGATCAGGCAAAATCTGAAAGCAACACAGGACAGATAGAAAATCTATGCAAATAAGCATAGGGTGAACAGGGAGTTCAGTGTTGGGGATCATGTTTACCTCAGAGTGAGGGCAAGGAAGAGTTCCTTGAATCTTGGAAGTTGTGCCAAGTTGTCACCAAGATATTGTGGGTCATTTGAAGTGCTTGAAATATTAGGGCCAGTTGCATATAGACTTGCATTTTCTGCTAGCACTAGAACTCATAATGTTTTTCATGTTTCTTTGCTTAAGAGATATGTACATGATCCTAACCATGTGATAAATTGGGATGTGATTCAGGTGGAACCCGAGGGAGAGTTCCGAATCGAGCCAATGCACATCCTCTACAGGAAGGTCACAATGCTCCGGAACCGAGCCATAGGGCAGGTAAAGGTGCAATGGGAGCACTTCGGACCTGAAGAGGCTACATGGGAGCTGGAGGATGCCATGCGATCAGCACATCCATTTTTGTTCAATTTTGCGGAACACTGAGGCGATACCAGTGTAGCATTTTGTTCAATTTTGTGAGCACAGAGGACAGTGCTATTGAAGGGGGAGGGGAATGTAATGCCCCGGTTTTGACCCCGTTGCATTAAATGTACATGATGTATATACTATAATGATCACGGTGTGGAGCTAAAGGCCAAGGCCCCACCATTGATCGGTTATGCTATGTTTTGGATTTAAATTTGTCATCGATGGTATATCGTAGCATGCGGCATATATTATGTTTGTCATCATGTAAATATGCATCTATAATTAATTAAATGAACCCGACTAGCTACGATCGTGGCAACTAAAATGAGAAAGGGGCATGATTTTCACAAGGATAAGGATGTGGGGGAATTTATCAAACCTTGGCTAATGGGGTAAAAATCCATGTGTCACCTTTCTTTGTTTACCCAACCACCCTCATTGAAGAATTGCTGCTGGTGGTTGAGGCAATTAATTGTTTTGGGAGTGGGGTGGCAGGACTGTTAGTCCTCACCCACACGCACACTCCACCACTGTTGGCTTCACGATGGCAAAGAAACCGCTACCATCTCTCCCGCGGACATTGGACTCTTTCCACGAGGAGTTGAAGCACTCACGCACTCCCCTTTCACGCATTTCTGGTTTTCTGTCCATCCACGCACAAGCTAAGAGCTGCTCTTCCTCGCATAGGGGCCATTTCCTATTGATTATTCTCACGCAAAGGCTGGTTTACCCGCGTAGTTCTTCTTCTACGGATTCTGTGGACAGCACAAGCTGAATTTGGTTGTTGCGGTCTTCTTTGTGATTGGTCCTGGTGCAAGTCTCATCCACGTACAGGCTGAGAGTATGTATTTCATTTCCCCAATGCGGCCAGTGTAAGTCCTTTCCACTTGCTTACTTGCCCAGGGCGGACTGGTGTTGTTCCTCATGTTGTGATTTTCGTTGCTGTTACGTTTAGAACTGTTGTAATCCGCTTGGGAGTATTTCCCCTGTGATTGTGTTTGTTGTTATGCTGTGGAGGCTGCTGTAGATTGTTGGGAGTCGTTTTGGCCATGAGAGGGCCAAGAACGACTCAGAAATCGTTCCCCCTGTTCAGTTGTAATTCTAATTGATTGCATATGTGCAATGGTTGGTCTTTGGACTGTGTAAGGAGAAGGGATGGGGGCTTGGTTTGCTTGATAAACCTGGTGGCTAGAAACCACACAGACAGAGCTAGAGGGCTGGCCTTCTTCTCCATCACCCCTGAATAGCACTGGAAGGGAATGCAGGGCCTGAGGGACTATGTAGCAGAGAAGGGATTGATTCCTAGTGTTGGGTGTGTGTGGGTGTCTTAGAGGTCAGGCTAGTTCTGGTGTAGGTGTTCTTGGCTCTGTAATGAGCTCACCAGCTTAGCATTGATCCTTTCCCAACTCCTTGATGGCCTGATAAACCCAACTGTGTTGGCTTGGCTGTGTTTGTGTATCCCTGGCTATGTGTAAGCCTGCGTGTTCCCTTATTCCTTGGAGAATCATGCCCACCTCGAGGGTGGCAGCGCTGCTGAGAGATTAAGGAGCACGCTGGCCTATGGTTGGGTGGAACGTTGCAGCGAGGTAGCTGGTTGCGGATCGACTTCTTCATAAGATAAGTGATCTTTTCCATTTTTACTTCTGCAACCATAATTTATGTTAATGAATGTAATGAACATGTTGAGTGAATGCTTGTAAGAATATACGTTGAATTCCGTTGTGTCTGATAAATAATTGCATCTGTGCATGATAAATGTTCATGTGTGCATGTTCTAGTTCAAAACTTTTCTTTCAGCATTATGTTTCAGCAGTTTTATGAATTCACATGTTCATGGGGCTCTTAGCTCGGATGGTTAACGCCATGGGTCGCGTCCTCTTCGCCGGTCGGAGGCATGGGGACGTGACAATATTGATGATAGTTTCTGTATTGTTATACTAATGATTGTTGCCAATGATTATAGAGATGTTTTCAGTGTTGTCACACTAATGATTGTTGAGATGTATGCCTCAATATTAATATACAGATGATAGTTTCAGTATTGTTATATTGATGATTGTTGAGATGTTTTCAGTGTTGTCACACTGATGACTGTTGAGATGATTGCTGAGATAGTTTCAGTATTCCTATATTGATATAGAAAGTTCAATATTCTCATATTGGTGATTGTTAATTGATTGATAGTTTATGTATTCTTATACTGATGTACCAGGTTCAGTATTCTCATACTGATGATTGTTGATTGATGAGATGATTGATAGTTTCAGTATTCCTCTACTGATGTAGCAAGTTTAGTATTTTTTATACTAATGTTGATGTGGCAGGTTCAGTATTTCTATACCGATGTTGATAAGGCAGTTTCAGTATTTCTATACTGATGATGATGAGATAGTTTCAGTATTTCTATACTGATGTCGATAAGATAGTTTCAGTAATTCTATATTGATGATGATGAGGTAGTTTCAGTATTTCTATATTAATGTTGATAAGATAATTTCAGTATTTCTATACTGATATTGATAATGATGTTTCTTCAACATTTGTATGTTGATGTTGATGATGTGGTTATGGTCCCAACACCTTATGTTGATGATGTTGAAATGGTTGTGGTCCCACCACCATGTGCTAATAATGTTGATGTGGTTGAAGTCACAACACTTTGTGTTGATGATGATGAGGTTGTTTCAACATTTTTATGTTGATGATGATGACGATGTTCCAACATCTCTATGTTGATAATGCAGATGATGATATAGAATTTATTGATGATGTTTCTTTAGCACTAACATGCTAATGTTGTTGTTGTTTCAGTATTCACATACTTACAATGCAAATGAAGATGTTTCAGTATTTACATATTGATGATGCAGATGTATATGTTTCAGTATTTACATATTGATGATGCAGATGTTGATGTTTCAGTATTTACAAACTGATGATGAAGAAGATGATGATGTTTCAGTATTTACGTATTGATGTTGCAGATGATGTTTCAGTATTCACATACTGGTGTTGAAGAAGAAGATTCATTATTCACATACCGACGTGCCAGAGTGGATTCAGTATTAACATATTGATATTACAGAAGAAGGTTCAGAAGATGATTTAGTATTCACATATTGATGTTACAGAAGAAGGTTCAGTATTCAGAAGATGATTCAGTATTCATATACTGACGTAACAGAAGATGATTCAGTATTCACATACTGATGATATAGAAGATGATCCAAAAGATAATTCAAATGATTCAGTATCCACATGTTGATACTACAGAAGATTATCTAGAAGATGATTCAGTATTTATATACTAATAGAAGATGATTCAACATGTACAGAAGGTGATTTAGTATTTAAATACTGAGATGCCAAAAGATGATCCAGCTGAGATCGATGATGAAGATGTATGATGATGTTCCAAAACTTCCTATGACATATAGAGATTCACCAGTCGGTTGTACAGTTGTGATGATGGTTGTTGTTGATGTAGAAGACCTTCCTAGTTAAGAGGGAGTGTTAAAGTATTGTAACTTCGGAATATATTCTATTGTAATTTTGTTGTATTCTCCTTTGGAGATGTTATTCCTCCATTCAAAGATGTCCTTGATGTAATTGGCCATGTAAAAATCATGAGGTAAACCCTCCATTGTAAGTCGGGGCAATAGTACCCACAAAAGTAATATATAAAATGTATTTTGAGTCTCCCAAGGTAGGTTGTCCCTAATTAGGGAACCTGGTCGACCTAGTTAGTTATTTGAGGCACTCACCTAATGAATATAAATAGGTCAGGCACCTCTCTCATTCACATAGATCTTACACTCAAGTATTGCGCTGGAGAGAGAGAGAGAGAGAGAGAGAGAGTCTACTGTGGAAGATGAGCAACTATTATTGTTGTTGAAGTTTTACACTGTCTTGGTCGAATTCTATACTGAGGAAGTTTTGCAAGGTTTTCTCTCTTGTGGTTTCCTCGAGGAAAATATTTTTGTTCTCTTGTGTTGTTGCATTTGTCTTTCTTCTAGTGATCCTTTGCTTATGGTTATGATGTTATGATGCTAAATGTTTTTAGATCTTGTATAACCATTAAAATTCTAGCAATACAACATAATTCACACTAGTGATTTTCACTCACATTATTGCATCGATGCACTTTACTATAAAGAGGACGGATGCACTTTACTATAAAGCACACCAAAAAAATGTAAGTTTAAAAAAATCAGCACTCGTGTTTATCATTAACGGGAAGAAATAACCCCAAAAAAAATGAGCAAGAATTTCATTTTCTTAAATGTGTGTTTATAAAAGAAAACCTTAATCCTAATTTCATTATTTTGCCAAGATTTAAAGAGGAGATTTGTGCAAGAGATATTTACTGGAAAAGACTTGGGAATGGGCCTATTTTTTTGAAGGGACAAATGTGTAAGGGATCATTGTAGATCACATCTAAATCTGCAAAAGAGAAATTCATGGTGTCACTTCATTTTGTTGAGCATTTTCCCCTATTTGATTCAAACAATTTTCAGTGTATCATGATAATAAAAAAGTCCCATACTTACCTTCACTATTGGAACCCCTAGATTTCTTCTTGTTTTTATTATCACGCTCTCTATATCTTGAGATGTTTTTTTTCTTTTCCTTCTAAGCAATAAATTTCTATAGGGTTTTCTTACTTGTATATGGGTTATTCAGTATCTATTGCAATAAGACCACTCATTCATGCATTGGATACCAAATCTGGTCGCTATCAGTTTAAAAAAATGCTTACACGGTTTGTGATGCGCACTGTACAAAAATCTTGCACCAGCGCATATGTACATAAACTAGTGTGTACATACTTATGCAATCATGTCACACCATTGATAATGTGCTTATCACTAGAACCACTTAATTCGTAAGGTAAAAAAATGAATTTTACTAAAATTGCTACATTTTGAATTTGTTCACCAATTTAATGGTGCGCATAAACATTTATGAGGTACCGGGGTGTTTAGTATTTTATAAAGCATCGAGTGAATATAAGGGATGTAAAAAAAATGTACAAGAATTTGTAACATTATGGCAATGTTATGTCGATGCATACATGTATGTATATTGCATTGGTGCATACAGTTTTGTATACTGCACTGATGCACACAGTTATGTATACTGCATTTGTGCACTTGTGTGTGTTTTACTGCTCTGGTGCTTATTTATTTTATGCACACCGTTATATTTTTTTAAAACTATTTCATAACTTATATATCTAATGATTCCTAATGTTTTTGTTTTTTTTAAGAATATGGTGGATAGAAGTTCAAGGAAAACAACTTATTGCATGGATCACAATGCTAGCTCATCCCAACAAAAGAACAAGGCAAGTTATTTAAGTTTTATTAGAAATTTAATATATTTGAATTATTTGTAGGTTTGAATTAATGAAGTTTATTGGTTAACGTGTGTCACGCAGAGCAAAAACTTGAAGAAAATCGATAAGAATGTTCACAATCTGAGTGCATAAGAGCATAAAAATTTTATGGAAATGTTGCAAAGAGAGGAATTAGGTCAATCAAAAGGTAATGAACATGAATTTTTTCTTTGACTTTTTACTAAAATTGAATTTCTTAACATTAATAGCTAGCATGTTTTAAAAACTCAATTTCACATTATTTTAATTTTCTACGTGGACCGATACCAAGGAAATGGAATGTTGTCCTGAGAAGATAAAAAATTTGAAGGATGTAAATGATGACGAGTTGGT
>LPNX011131350.1:260623-347037 GCA_001517045.1 Pseudotsuga menziesii | reverse complement strand
ACATGTCATAGCAATCCAACCATCAAGTGCTAGTCCTGCATGACTCCAATGAACCCTGATGAGGTTAATTGAAGCTGAACTGACCATCAGAAGTTGGTGGAGGCGCCTTGTTGATTCCAGTTCATTAAATAATATTAAATAATCATTAAATAATATATTTAATGCATGGAGGCGCCTTAAATGACTGTAACTGAATGGTTGGACAGAAAGTAACCACCAGTTAGCAATTAGGTGCATTAATGTCACACAGATCACCCCTGGAGTGCTCCAGTTAGCCTCCTTGACTGTAGGTAGGCGTGGGAGTGACTGGGATGATAGTAATTAATGCTCCACTGATGTCAATTAAACTTAGGATAGTGGTTTAACTAGGCCAATTTGACCGAAAGAGTGTGTATGATGGTAAATGTCTCCAACACCCCCCCTTAAGCTATACTCAGGAAGAGTTAGAAAACATATATGCATGAAAATTCTAGGGCCCTGGAAACAAAGGCCATAGGTCACCCTGTACAATAAAGCAACCGAAACAATGCTCAAAACAAACTAAGTGAGGAAAAGAGGGAAAACCCAGTGGGAAAAAAACCCCCCTCAAGCTGAACACTGAAAGTAGTCTGGATCACCCTGATGAACTCAACCCCAATAGTGAACGTAGGTAAGTGAACTTCTTTTCTGAAAATCTTTTGGTGAAGATGTCTGCAATCTGCTCATCAGTCGGGCAGTATTGCAGAATGATGGTCCTGTCATGTACTAGCTCCCTGATGTAGTGCATGTGAATCTCTACATGTTTGGTTCTCTGCCTGGTAACTGGATCCGTGGATATCTTAATAGCACTCTGGTTGTCACAAAAGAGGGCAGTGGACAAAGTACTACCAAGATCAAACTCTGAAAGAATGCCTTGCAACCAAACTGCCTGGATGCAAGCATTCACCGCTCCTCGATACTCGGCCTCTGCTGAAGATAATGCTATGGCAGCCTGATTTTTGCTTGACCAGCAAATAGGGCCACCACCAAACATGAATACATATCCGGAAGTTGACTTTCGATCAATAGAATCACCCGCCCAATCGGAATATGTGTATCCAACCAGCTCTAGCTCAGAGTCTGCAGCATAGTGAATGCCGTAGGTCCTGGTTCCCTGAATGTACTGGAGGATCCTCTTGGCTACCTTCCAATGAAGATCATGAGGCTGCTGCATGTATCTTGATACAGCATTCATGGCATAACAAATATCAGGCCTAGAATGTGTCAAGTACAATAAGCTACCAATCAGCTGTCGATAGATAGTGCAGTCCATGGGAGGCGTGCTTTTTCCTTCTTCAAGGCTGATCCTTGAAAGGAAAGGGAATGGTACAGGCCTACATTAAGCCATGTTAAACTTGACTAACAGGTCTAAAATGTATTTGGACTGAGTGACCATAATCCCATCAGAATTTTGCTCGATTTCGAGCCCCAAAAATTGTTTTAGAAGCCCCAAATCACTCATTTCAAAGGCATTGTGGAGAGCAGTTTTGATGGCTGAAATGGAGGAAACTGTGCTACTTTTGATCAGTAAGTCATCAACATATAAAATAATTATAATTATATGACCATCATGCTGCTGTAAATACACATTTGGATCTGATCTACATCTCTGAAAGTTTTGCGAGAGAAGGAAGGAATCCATCTTGGAATACCACTCTCTTGGGGCCTGTTTTAACCCATATAGTGACTTCTTTAGATTGCAAACCAAAGATGGATCAGTGATGTAGCCCTTAGGCTGCTTCATGTATATCTCCTCATGAATATCTCCATGTAGAAATGCTGGCTTAACATCCATTTGATGCACCTCCCAGTGCTTGGATGCGGAAATAGCCAAAACAAGACGGATGGAGTCCATTTTTGCAACCAGTGCAAAGGTCTCATGGTAGTCCACTCCTTGGACCTGAGAGAAACATTTTGCTACCAGCCTTGCCTTATATTTGCAGGTGCTTCCATTGGCAGCAACCTTTGTCCGAAACACCCACTTGCATTGAACCAATTTCCTTCCCGGAGGAAGAGGAACTAGCTCCCAAGTAGTGTTTTTTCTGAAGAGAATTCATCTCTTCATCCATGGCAACTTGCCATCTTGGATCCTTCCGAGTATGGTAGTAGGATTTTGGATCTAAACTAATCATCAAATAGCAAGTTTCGGACAGCAAATTATCAAAACAAGAGAGTGTAATACCTACTCTTTGGAAATCAGACCGGATTCTCCTTGGATCATCCGGATTTCCAATGTTGTCTCCTACGGAGGAGAGTGTCTGTCGGGCCCATGTAGGAAGATGATTCTGCACTTCAGGTTCTGATTCAGTATCTGATGTTTGCTGCACATTCATATCAGAAATCAGAGGATCCAAATCAGGTTCATCATCCCCAATTTCATCATCCAAATATTCAGTGGAATAGGAAGGAATTTCAGCAGTTTTCTCCTCCACTAGTTCCACCTCCTGAAGAGGCTCATCGAACTTGACACTTCTCTCGATGATAATCTGTTTGGTATTGATATCTAGCAGCTTGAATCCTTTAGATTCATCAGGATATCCAATAAACATACATTCGATGCTCTGCGGTTGCAAATCCCTTCTTTTATCAAGCGGAATCCGGGCCCATGCAGTGGACCCAAACACTCGTAGATTCGACACATCTGGCTTGTGTCCAAAGTATGCTTCGAAAGGATTCTTTCCTTTCATTGATGAATGTGGCACCCTGTTCTGAATGTATGCTGCAGCATGCATGGATTCAGCCCACAAATTTTCAGCAAGCTTCTTTGACTCCAACATACAGGTGGTCATCTCTTTGAGAGACCGGTTCTTCCTTTCCGCTACTCCGTTCTGCTGGGGAGTGTAGGGAATTGAATGTTGGACCTGAATACCACTTTGGGAGCAAATGAACAGCAACTCATTACTGACATACTCCCCTCCATTATCAGATCTCAATATCTTGATCTTAAGCCCAGAGGCATTTTCGATCAAAGCCTTCAATTCAGAAAATTTCTCACATACTTCTGATTTCTTTTTGAGAAAGAAAACCCATGTATACCTTGAAAAATCATCAAGAAAGGTAAGGAGGTACCTTGATCCATTCATGGATGTGACAGGCATTGGACCACTAATATCATAATGTATCAGCCCCAATATGCTTGTAGCTCGGTTTGCCTTCCCCCGATCGAACTTGTGCTCAGGGTGCTTTCCAATCACACAGCCCTTGCAGACTCCCGTGGTTTCCTTGATGACCGGAAGGCCTTCAACCATGGATTTTTTCTGTAATTGCTGCAAATATTTGAAATTAACATGGCCAAACCTTTCATGCCACAGCCTACTAACCTCATTTCCATGAGTTAGCAAAGCGGTGAGCTTTTCATCCGCAACAAAGTGAGAGAACTCATAGGCTTTTTCATGATGATTTGCATGGCCTTTTGCAATGAGTTTCCCGGATGCAATTTCTGTTATCTCAACATCATTTGGGCTGAAAGAGACCCTCTTAGACATTCCTGTATGTGTCATTTGATAGACACTAAGGATATTTGCTGCTAGATATGGTACATACAAAACATTAGAAAAAAAACCATTTTCTAGATTTACAGTACCTTGTCCTTTGGAAATGATGGTGGAGTCATCTCCCAAGTGGATGGGAATGGCTTTGCTGGTCTCCAAGGATGAAAAATAGTCTTCTTCAGCCATCATGTGATTCGAAGCACCACTGTCAATCAACATTTTTTTTTGAATTCGAAGTGCTTGCCATGAGGGCATGACCTTTCTCATGTTGTGGTTCTCGATCTTGGTGATCTCTCCTCCGAAAGCTCTCCGGAAGATTGATGTGATTCCTCTCAAGGAGAGAGGTTGCTTCATCAAGATTTTTCTTCATGCAGGCATGTTCAAGGTGAAAACCCTTCCCGCAGTAAGAACACCTGATTCTTTCTTTCCCATTGTGCCCTTTTCCTTTGTTCTTCCTTGAACCGGAAGATTCATCATGCTGCTGATTTTCAAATCTAGGTTTTGGAGCATCAAATTTAGTTTTCTGATTTTTCTGCTGCTTTCCTTTACCCTTCACATCTTTGGGCCCCGTGACATGGAGGGCTTGATCACGGGAAGATCAGATGATCCCCATCTGGACAAGCTTGTCATGTTCACTAGTTAGGGACTCAATGAAGGCATCGAGTGTAGGCATCTTCTATTTAGGGGTTGTGAGCTTCCCCGCACGGAATGTAGAAACAAAAACTGAATAATCAGCCCTGAGTTTGGAGAGGATGGCTAGGATGAGCTGATCATCTTCCTTCTCCACTTTGCATTGCTTCAAGAGAAAAACTGTATGCTTGAACTTTGTAAAGAAATCATTCAGTGTCTCGAAATTGGAAGGTTGGAGAGACATGAGTTCATTTTCGAGTTGATAAACTCTCATGTCATCATGCTTTCCATATAGATATTCCAATTTGTCCCATATTTCTTTCGTTGTATTCTGATCCGTAAGATGGAAGTGAAGATCATCGGAAATAGAGAGGCATAAGAAACCGAAGGCTTCATCCTTCTTGTTCAAAAATCTTGATTTTTCTATGGCGGATCCAGGCTCAGGTTCAATGTCCATGGCGACTCTTTGGATTCCTTTGGATTTCAACTGATGTTCCATTTTGCCTTTCCATGTGTGGAAATTGTATGGAGTTAACAAAGGTACTGAAGAGGCCATCTGGATTTGCTTGTAGCGAATGCTTCACCTGTAGAAACCTGGAAATCAAAATAGAAAGGGAAAAATAAGGTCGGACAGCCTGCACATTCTAGGCTTTCATCACACCCAGCATAGTCAATCAAGCAAGCTTGATCAACAAGTTCTTTACTTGGGATATTGAGTGGTAAGCCTTGGCTTCTGGTGCAGTGCTGGAATTTTGAGCTACTGCTCACTTCTCATGGAGAAATCTGTCAAAAATCTTGTTCTTGAGAGATTGTTCTTCGTTTCATTGTAAGCTCTGATACCATATTAATTCTTGCACATGATCTAAGAACTAGGAATCAAAATCATCAAAGAATTATTAACAAATACTCATGAATTGGAAATAATCGGAACAAAAATAGGTTTCCTCTCTGTATATTTTATAAACAATAATGGGTTACAATTTCCATGCTGAGCAATGGCTTAACTCCATGAAGAATTCGAATACCTAAGGGACAATTCGAATTCAATGAGTGAGTCTAGCTTAACTGACTCTTTGCCATGCAATCTCACTCAGTTAACCACTTGACCAAAACCCTAATTGACTCACCAAACCCTAACTGAAGTGGGAGTGCAATAAATGACTGAATCTCAACTGAAGGAGATCAAACACATGTCATAGCAATCCAACCATCAAGTGCTAGTCCTGCATGACTCCAATGAACCCTGATGAGGTTAACTGAAGCTGAACTGACCATCAGAAGTTGGTGGAGGTGCCTTGTTGACTCCAGTTCATTAAATAATATTAAATAATCATTAAATAATATATTTAATGCATGGAGGCGCCTTAACTGACTGTAACTGAATGGTTGGACTGAAAGTAACCACCAGTTAGCAATTCAAGTGCATTAATGTCACACAGATCACCCCTAGAGTGCTCCAGTTAGCCTCCTTGACTGTAGGTAGGCGTGGGAGTGACTGGGATGATGGTAATTAATGCTCCACTAATGTCAATTAAACTTAGGATAGTGGTTTAACTAGGCCAATTTGACCGAAAGAGTGTGTATGATGGTAAATGTCTCCAACATGTATGTAGGGGTGTCCCAAAAAGTGTACAAGGAGATGGTAAAATAAATGAGCATAATCATCATCACAAGAGGAGCCAACCCAACAACAACATGCATCAGAGGTATATGTAATCATTGATTTATTATTTTATGTACATCAAATTTAATTATCACATGAAATACTATTGCAGAAACGAAAATAAAATGGAATCCATTCAACACATAAGATAGGATGACAAGAAAGAAAAGGGTTGATAGAAAAGTTTGTGAGTACTTATGTTTTCAACCTTACTATATATTTCAATTTTGTTGTGATTTTTATATTTAAATAGTTGATTTACACTCATCCATGGATGTCTTTTAATAGGTGCTAACATAAAAAGAAGAACCATCTGAAGAATTGATTTCCATTGGGTTAAGTATGGGTTGTGAGTATATGTTGAAGTATCAAGGGTTAATTGAACAATTTGTTAGTATCTATGTGAAGTTTAATGGAACAACAATAATACTTTATATTAATTATATATATGCTTTGTCATGGTGTATTAAACATGTGGGAAACAAATTATGGGGTGGAGGAAACCGAATATATTTTGAGAAATGAGATGGCGGCGTGGCTTCAAAAGAATGTGCACTATTTATGAAACAATCATTTGTATCATACACTTTTTAACTTATGCAAACATGTATATTTTACTATATGAATGTACATATACTTATTACACTTTATTTATATGATTGTAGGAGGAACGTGAAAAGGAGAAACATCAAAAAAAAAAAATTGAAGAACAAAACATTAGGTTAAATAACCCAACTACAATATCACATACAAGTGATGAAGAAATGAGGCATGCACGCAGCTTGAGCGATGACAGCAGTTCAAGTGATGAATAAAAATCAATAGAATTAAGTTACTGCAAGTAGTATGTTTTGGAATATTTGCCCATTGTGAAAATCATAGAATTTGTTTAATGTACTAGAGATATTGTCCCAGATGAATTAGGACATGTTACTAATGAGTGTAACAATTAGATATTGACATTTTGTTTAGTGTATGGACATATTGTCCCGATTGGATGCTAACAGGTTACCAATAAGTGTAACAATTACACGTGGGTTTCGTTTTGATATTGTGGACCTTTACATTGTCCCTTTTTGTATCCTGGTGGATTTATTTATTCATATATAATAAAATGGTTTCTTACTTTATTATGGTGCCCAATGTTGTAAATCATTGCATTGTTGATTAAATTCTATATGGAGGATTTTCATTGTTACAATGAACAAAGGTGTAATACATTGGATAACACACTAATGTAATCGTTATATGCAAAGAAAATAATTAAAATATAAAAATATTATTATTTTAAAAATAAATTTGATTATGAGATTATTAAATGAAATTTTGTAAAAAAACAGTTAATTAAAATATATATTACATATTAATGCATCATATTCTTTTGAAGTCACTATACAATGCATGCAATAAAAATACAATAACTGGTTCATTTTATTTATTATACGCACCGGTGCATTCTTGTGATGTATAAAAAATGGTGCTTCATTAGGTCGATGTTGAAACTTTTGATTAACTTTTGATGTATCATTTATCATATTTTTTGAACAATGTCCAAGGTTTGGCAGGGTTTGGCTCCTACGGCTTCCACTCTGCGAGCACGTCGCTATGGTGAGTCACAGTCCTAACTCTCCTCCCTTGGATTTTTTGTTTCGGAGGATGAACCCGCCATTTTCTACTCCCACTTTCCTTGGGTTTTGTCTAGTTCAGGGGCTCTGTGTTATTTCTTTCCTGGGGTGGCAAAGACTTATAGTTTTAGCTCTTTCCTCCTCTTCTCAGGGTACCGGTTTCATCCTTTTAGCTTCGGGTTTGTATTTGTTTCTAACCTTCCTCCCTACTCCTGGGGGGGACCGGCAACTGGAGTTCCTCCTCCTTAGTGGAGGACTAGTACCAACCATTCACTATAAAAGTGGGAATTATGTTGGGTTTTTGCTGGTTCCCGGTTGACCTTCACGAGTTTTTCAGCGATGTGTTTGAACCTCTTGCTTCATGGGGGGTACGAGTTATGGGTTATGTTTACATCGTTTATCTCTCCATGCCACCTTTGGCGAATCCCGTGATTTTTGGATTTGACCTCGTCTTTGTTTTTTTTTCACCTAGGTTGTTTACTTGCTTTCTGTACCCAAGTAGGGTTTTGTTCAACCTCCTTTCTTGTTAGCTTATCCGATTTTTTATTCCTGACCCTCTCGGTTTCAGTTTCACTCTTCCTGCTCTAGGGTTTTTGGGCATATTTTAGTGGGTTGACCCTTGTTTTTTTCGGGTCTCAAACCTCAGGGTTTGTTGCTCTTAACCCTGGTTTCCTGAGCTTGTTGACTTTTGGCGCGGGGTTTTCGCTATCGAGTTCTATATTTTCTTGGTTCCATGTCAAGTTTCAAGGACGGGGCTCCTCCCCCCTCGTCGATTGATCCTTAGTGCACCCTTGTTCACTCTCGGCGGCAAAGAAAAGCTAAAGCCCACAAAGCTTTAGAGGGGAAGCTTAGATTTGTTCTGGGTCGTGATGTTTTTATGGAATGGGTGGAAGCATTATGTTCTCGGGCTCTTATAGGTAGACTCGAGTACTGTCAGCTGGGGAAAAAGGATTGGATTGCATGGGCCACGGAAAATTGGAAGCCGCTCTTTTCCTATGTGCCTATGATCAGTTTACTTGCCAAGGGCTGGATGGTAATCATCTTCCTAGAGGACACACACGCCATGATTGTGTTAAATTCACTTTGGTGTATTGGTGAGGTTTCTCTAGTTTTGGACCATTGGCATGCCCATTTTGACCCCCTAAGGGAGCAGGTTAAGAAAAGACACTTATGGGTCTTACTTCCAACCCTACCTTTTCCTCTCTAGAGTCGCACCCTGCTGGAAGGCATTGGCAACACAATTAGTCGTTTTGTGGTGGTGGAGGAGGACTTCATGCACTCTTTTGACAAAATAATGGCTAAGATATTGGTGGAAATGGACATATCAAATGACCTTCCGGCTGATGTAGAGATATTGTGTCATGAACGCTTGTTCTCTCAGCGTTTAGATTATCTCAACATTCCTTTTCGATGCAGTCGTTGTAGGGAAGTGGGTCATCTACAAAGGGAATGTCCGGTTCTTCGCCAAGGTGCGGCTTCCCCGAGTTCTCTTCACTCACCAACGATGCAGCGGTCATCACCTTCCCTTCAAGGCGCCATCACACTTTGTCCCTCCTCTCCCGCTCGATCTCCTTCTGCAAAAGGTATTTATACTAATGTATGCTCTTTTTTCAGTGATGCCTCTGAACAAGAACTCCTTCTTTTGGATTCAGTGGAGAACAATGCCACTCTCCCCTCCTCTGTAGTGGTTTCCGCACCTGTTGAGTCACTTACTACACCAGTATTGGACCCTTCTATTGACTCCCATGTTGACCCTTCAACCTTACGGTCCCTTTCTCCACCACCTCGGTTTAATTCTCCTCATATCTCCTCTGAGCCGAATTCTATCTTCTCTGACTCTGATTTCCCTCCTCTTGCAGTTCCTCGTTTTCACAATAGTACTTCCCCCCCTCATAGCCATGTTTCTTCTCCTTCTTTTGCAGTCCCTTATTTACAAAAATCTTTGGAAATCTTCTCTGTGAAATCCCCCCTCTCTCCATCTATCTTGCTGTTAGACTCCATCCGGTTTGAAAATGTAACTATCAGAAAAAAGAAAAAATCCCCTCTTCAGTCATCGGATTTGGCCTATGCTCCTATTTCATTTACACCTTTGTCCACTAGGCTTAAAAATGCGGCTAGACATCATTCGGCTTCCTCCCATCGGGTCCTTAGAGCTACGACACCCCCTTTTGAGTGGTTCCTGATGAAAATTCTTTCACTAAATGTCTGGGGCTTGGGGGGCTTGCCTAAACAAAAGAGCCTTCACCATATTTTTGCTTCTCTCTCGCCTGATGTAATCCTTCTTCAAGAAACCATGAACAATACCTACCCAGCTTTGTTAGCATTTTCTAAGATCCGTCCTGGCTGGGAATTTTGTGCTGTAAGCTCCAAATATCTCTCGGGGGGTATTCTCTCGGGTTGGAACCCCCTTCATGTTAGATGTAAATCCTTTCAAACTTATGCGGGTATCCTTCTTACAGATCATTTCAGGGGCTCTTCCACCTCTCTTTCCATATTAAACTGCTATGGCCCTTATCTTCATCATGAATCCTTCTGGAATGTGATTGCTAGGGGTGGACTTATTTCCCTTCCCAATCTGATTCTTGCGAGAGATTTAAATCTTACGCTGAATGGGTCTGAAGTTTGGGGTAAGAAGGCCCTTCTCAATTCTCTTGGTCCCTTCTTCACACAACTTTTTTCCAATTTTAGTTGACCGATATATCTCCCTCCTGTGCTAGGCCTACTTGGAGAAATGGTAGATCAGGGGCAGAGGGCATATGTAAAAGGCTTGACAGGTTCTTACTTTCCTTTAACCTTGTTGACCTTCTCCCCAAGCATAGGGTCTGGTCTTATCCTTCTGCGATATCTTACCACTACCCTGTCCTTTTCGAATGGATGGAATATCCTATCTCCGGCCCTCTCCCTTTCAAGTTTAATCATTCCTGGTTGTCCAATGACGATTTCGTTAAGATGGTCAGAGTTGAATGGCCTCTTCTACCCCATGGAGTTCTTGCTTCTTGGATGGATGACCTCTCATTGAAGCTTTGCCTCCTGAAAAACAAGGTTAAAGTATGGACGCGTGAAAAGACCTTGGAGATGAAAGAAAAGATCCTTCGCATCGAAGAAGAAATTAAAAGTATTCTGGAATCATCGAGTACGGGTCTGCTCTGCTCCCTTGAAAACAACAGGCTCCTGTCTCTTAGAGAAGAGTTGCACCGATTGATGGATCATGAACTTCAATCTGCCAGGCTACAAAGATGACTTAGGCTTCACTGGGTGATTCCAATACTAAATTCTTTCATTCGGTCGCTTCTGCACGGAAGAATCATAACACCATTTGGGGTCTTGAAGATGAAGGAGGCAATATGATTGAAGATGACAAAGTTATCAAGGATTTGGGGGTAAGGTATTTCAAGCAGATTTTTAAAGATGATATTCATACCAACATTGAGGCCCAGCTAAAGGTCATTCATTTATTCCCCTCCTTTCTTCACCAAGAGGAGATGGAGACTTTCACACGCTAGATTTCTCTGGAGGAAGTGGAAATCGCTTTAAAATATTTCAAGAAAGACAAATCTCCTTGTCCAGATGGCTGGCCAGTGGAATTTTTTCTGGCCTTTTTTGACCTTCTGGGGAGTGAACTGGTTAATGTTGTCGAATCTTCTAGGCTGGAAGGCAAAGTTTTACCTTCTTTGAATTCTACCTTCATTGCTCTTATCCCCAAAAAATAAAAACCCCTCACCTTTGCTGATTTCAGACCAATCTCTCTTTGCAATCTGGTTTACAAACTAATCTCCAAGGTTGTTGCTCAGCGCCTTAAGCATTTTTTAGATAAGTTTATCTCTCCTCAACAATTTGGGTTCTTAAAGAATAGACAAATCTCAGAACCTTTGGCCATTACTCAAGAAGTTCTTCATACTGTCAAAACCAAAAACAGGTGTGCTTTAATTCTCAAGCTGGATCTTTCTAAAGCTTTCGATAGGGTGAATTGGTCCTATCTTAGACTCATTCTTCTTCAAATTGGAATCCCACTGGGGTCAACTGTATTATGGGTTGTCTGTCATCTACAAATTTTGCACTGCTTGTAAATGGATCACCTTCTAGCTTTTTCCCTGTCTCTCGTGGCATTAGGCAGGGCTACCCTTTGTCCCCGTTACCATTTATTCTTGTCATTGAAGGGCTCAATATCTTAATAAAGGATGCATGTAACAATGGGAAGATCAAGGGTATCAAGATCTCTTCCCAGCTCTCTCTTACTCACCTACTTTTTGTTGATGATGTGATTATGTTTGGCACTAGCACCTTTGAGGAGTGGGTTGCTTTTAAAGTTATATTGGATACATTATGTGCAGCTTCAGGTATGTGTATCAACATGGATAACTCTTGTTTTTTGTACAACAACATGGAGGAAGGGTTAATGAACAGGATCTCTCACACTCTCTCATTTAATTTTGAGCACATCTCCATGGGTTTTAAATACCTTGGCTACTTTCCAAATCCCCTTGGTAATTTGGTTAAAGATTGGCATTGGCTTATAAAGAATTTTGAAAAGAGAATTCAGCATTGGACTTTTCGTCTACTCTCCATTGGGGGAAGACTAGTCCTGATTAAAGAGGTCCTTACTAGTTTGCCAGTCTACTGGATGGCTCTGGTTCCCGTTCCTAAATCCATTCTCGATAAGCTCAGAAGTCTGATCTTCTCTTTCTTGTGGGGTTCAACAGCGGACAGTAAAACGTATCATCTAGCAGATTGGATGTCTCTGTCTAAACCTACATCTCTCAGTGGCTGGTGCATCAAACATTTGGGCTGGGTCAATCTTTCTTTATGCCTCAAGAACTTTTGGCTAGCCCTTAATGGGAATAGGATATGGTACAGTCTATTGTCTGAGAAATATCTGAAAAAGATCTTAGTGGTGTCCTAGATCCACAAAAAAGTTTTCACAGTTAGGGGTGTTTCAGTGATATGGAAAGGTTTCATCCATACCTTATCCTGGTATGGCAGTGGTCTCACTTGGCATGTTGGAAATGGTGAGGATATCCGTGTGGGCTCGGATCCAATAGTAGGTAGTGACTCTTCATTTATTCTTCCACAAGATCTATGGGATTACCTGGAGGATTATGGTATATTAACGTTGGATCAAGCAAGAAATTACTCCCCGGATGCACAGAGCTATTGGTTCACTGCTGAGGAACTAGATTTGGGAGGCGAATGGAAATTTCTTTGGAACAATTTTATATATGGGCTTTAGTATGGTAGAATAAGACTCTCTAATCAGAAAGACTCATTATTATGGTCTTACAAAAATTATGTTGGGGAAATCACTGTGGCACTTAGGTATGAGTGCATTGTGCATCATTTTCAAAACCGTTCTTCTGATCTGTCCAATGTGCTAGACCTTCTTTGGATGTTTAACATCCTAGCAAAAATCAGATGTTTCATTTGGTTACTGGTTATGGATAGAGTATTAACTTGGGATAATCTCCAATGCCGAGGTAAATAGGGTCCGAGTTTTTGCATTCTCTGCAAGATGGGTGAAGATTCAATCCAACATTTGTTCATCGATTGTACCTTTTCAAGAAGAGTCTACTCAGTTTTTCGTGAGCAATTTGGATTACCCCCCTTAAATAATTGCACAGTCAGGTCTTTCCTTGAACTTTGGTTCAATAGCATTTTTGTTGTCTCGGCCATTAGCTATCTGCCCCTCTTCTTTTTCTGGAGTATTTGGAAACTAAGGAACTGTTGTATTTTTGACAATAAACAACCCTCTATTTACTCTATCCCACATCAAATTGAAGTGCTTATGCATCTTTTTCCTGTACCAAAAATAAAGAAAAAAAACAGATGTATTGGCTCATGCCCACAGATTTTCTTCCCTTGTGGCTTCTTTGATGGGGCAGCTGCTGGGAACCTTGGGGGAGCAGGATTTGTGCTTCACTTGAGTGATTCTCATGCTATTAACTTTACTCTGGGCTGTGGCAGAAGCACAAATACCAGATCTGAGCTCTTGGCACTCTGGGCTCTCCTTGCAGTGACTAAACATTTGGGGATCCCTCTTCTTACTATATACGGTGACTCCCTTGTCATTATTTCTTGGGAAAACAGGACTACATCACTAAACTCTCCTAACTTGAGTCACTGGTGTGAGGATGTTAGGTCCATGCTGCAAATTATTCCACCTTTGACCATCAAGCATATTTATCGTGAGCATAACCAGCAGGCTGACAGTCTCTCAAAAAAGGCTTTATTGTTAGATCCTAGTTTGGGGAACTTTTTGGAAGCTTTAGATGGAATGATCATTGATGAGGGGAACTATCAGCTTTTTAAAGCTTAGTGCCGGGACTTAGTCCCTTCTTTCATGGCACGGAACAATTTGTTTATGATGTACAGGATCCTAGTTGACATTGAAGAGACTCTCAGCCTTCTTGTTATGCTCAGGACTAGTTTAGCTTCATGGTCATGTATGCTCATGATTTCAACAAAAACTTCTGACCTGTTTTCAGGAATGATGATGAAAGCCTGCCCTTAGTAGGCTCTATGTTTTTTACTTCTCATGCACTTGACAGCATGGTATGTATCACTGCTTCTATAGCGATTAGAGGGGCCCCCAAATGTGTGTGTTACACAACAGATTGGATAGCCTGTACGGGTTGATTGTATATGATGTCCTTTGATTCAATTCTGAATATCAAGGTCTGGTAATTTTTCTTCTAAAAAAAAAAACAATGGTGCTTATTAATTTAAACTAAGCAGCGGTGTTAACAATTGTTCAAAAACACCATTGATTTAGCCGACAATGTCAAATTATATTTATCAGTCCAAAATATTATTATGCCCATAGTAAAAATACGCACCTATGTTTGTATATATTATATGCACCAAGTTTTTTATATATTACATGCACCAGTGCGTTAAACTTTGTGTACATACTAGTTCTTACTATTTATATGATCACTAAAAAGCCCTACAACACAAAAGAGAGAAATAGGTGTGTGCTTTTTTGTAAGAGCTCTAGTGCGTACTATTAGGTCAAATCATTGATGCTCTAATGTTATACGAGCACCGGTAAGCCATAGAACATCCCAATCAATAATAATGATACAAGCATTGGTGCAGCATATAACCAAAAATGGCATTAGTGCTTAATACTTATATGGGAACTGGTGCTTTTTAAGTTTATATGCACATGTTCTTGTATCAATAACATGCATCAATGTGTGCCTACAATATACACACACACAAAAATGCCGCTAAAACCTTTTCCTGCCCAAAATTTATTAGCTATAATGAACATCCACAAAAATCTCCACTACTAATTGTGGAGATTGTAGCAAAGGTTTTTTGGAAAGTTTTGCCCAATATTGTAACACTAGAAACCTCTGCAAAAATATTCACTACAAGGTGTTTTTCTTAGTGGATCATTTTTCAATGATCGATTGTGAGAGATTCACATGTAATCTATTCATTATTGCATTAATCAATTTCCTCAAGTGATCGTGTTTTCAAGGTCCATGAACTATTTCCCTATTTGAGGTTTTTTACCATGTAAACATTGGTATATTTGATCTTCGATCATTGTATGTGAGCATTTTCTTAAGGTGTTCGTCCTATGTAAATATGGATTTTTTAAGCATGGGATTCATCAACAATTAATGCATCCTACTTATTTTTCCTACTTTGGTGATTCTAGACTACAGACAAAGGATTATTCACTTGTCCTTTTGTGGAAATAACATTTGCGTAAGGTATGCTCTAAATTTGAATGTGTGTCTATGAAGGACATGGGTCATTTTTGTCAAATAAAAAGATATTTTAATGAATAAATCAATGAAATGCCCCCTCCCCATAGCATAATGTTATCAAATTGGTTAAAGAAAATTGAATCTTGCATTGAATCGGTTTGGGATAATATATTCAAAGGAGAACTATATGATATCAACAATGATCTATATGGCTTCAAAAATCCTCCAATCACGTGCCAAAAGGCATGAACATTACTTCCAAATTCTATGATCTCCAATATTAGAGAAAACTTAAAGTGACATATCTATTGGATCAAATGCATGCATTCAAGAATGTGTCAAATTTTCTTTGGAAACATATTACTTCGAATAAGAAAGTTACAAGTGCATCTAGAAGATTTGATCGGGTCAAAGACAAAAGGAATGTTGATAAAAACGAACAACAAATGCAAATCATTCAAAGCAATTATCTTGTTGCACCATGGATATTGTTTAACAATGGCTTAGAACTTGTGAATAAGGTGATTCTTACCATTAGAATACCAAAACTTTATGGTTATTCATTGAGAAAATAATTCATTGTCACATGGTCATCTTACAAGTCTAAAGACAAATTATCACCATATTTTTTATAGGTACATATTACTAATGTGGTTGTGATATAAATTAGTGTAATATAAATTAGTGTAGAGACCCTAATTTACCCCCAACCCTTCTGATATCATTACCATCTAACTGATTTGAGGTTGCATATGTTCAACATATATTTCTAATAGCTAAAGGTGGATGCACTCATTTCCAACAATTTGTGTACCATACTATCAACTAGTTATTTGCATTTTGTAAGGTTGCTTACTTAACTTTTATCTATACTATGAATGTATTTCAACGAGTATATACATGAAAATATCAAGTACTACTACTTTTATGGAATTACTAAATAGTAACTAGAGCTATCTTGACTTTAGGTGGATCAAATGAAAAGAGATACATGTCATGAGCATCCTTAGATTGCATGATGAAATAGTAGAAATTGTTTATATTTTTAATAAAAGAGTTCCTACTAGTTTTATGGATACTTATTTCCATCTTTTGATACATTTTATCAAAGACAATCAATTAGTCATTGTGGTGAGTTATAGATGGATGTTCTTCCCAAAAAGGTACATGAAAACACTTAATGAGTTTGTAAGAAAATGATCGCATCGTAAAGAATGCATGGCCGAAGGGTACATTGTTAATGAACCTTTGTTTGTTTTGTTAAAGTTGTTGAAGCAAATGCATATATATGCTCTTATTATGTGGAATAGTGATAACGATGAAGAGAAATTAGAAAGGGGGAAACTTGAAACAAGTGGAGGAAAATGGATTATGAGAGGTAATATGTTTATTTGACATCATATATGGTTTTAATTGTGTTTTTTAATGAATAGCAATTTTCTTTGTAAAAAATAAATGATATTAAGTGTTTAATGACATTATAGATGAGGTTGAATGGAATATAAGGATTAAATTTATTTTGTTCAATATGGAGACTCTAAAGGAATTGGTTGTAATGTACAAATGACAAGAAGATATACAATTATTTAGAAGGTCAAGCCCTTATATTCTTCTCCTATTATGTTATTAATGACATGTAGGATGCACAAACACATGGGTGAATGAGCGAATTTAAAAATTGGGTCTTACCAACAAGGAAGTGAACTAAATACATTGAACATGAATCGAATTAAAAAGGATGGTATGTGATGGATCATGAGATTAATTGTATATATTTAAGTTTAAAATATTCATATATTGTTACAATTTTGAGAATAAATATTTATTTTAATATTCAAATTTGTTTGTGTATGAAAGCATGAACATATCCTACAATATAGGCATATGGTTATCATTTTAGAGTGGAGAGTGAATATTGTGGTAAACAATTATGTAATTGTGGATGGTTATCATTTTAGAGTGGAGAGTGAATAATATAGGCATATGGTTATCATTTTAGAGTGGAGAGTGAATATTGTGGTAAACAATTATGTAATTGTGGATGGTTATCATTTTAGAGTGGAGAGTGAATATTGTGGTAAACAATTATGTAATTGTGGAATGTGTGTTTTAGTTTATCAAATAAGTCATGTGAGTTTAAGAGTTATAAACTTAATATAAGGATAACTTGATTATGTTGATACCATCTTAGAGATAATTAAGTTAGACTATAGATCTTTTAGATGTGTGATTTTGAAATGTAAATGGTTTGATCGTCTTAATAATATATTAGACATTAACTAGCTCGTAAATTATATTCTATTGGCATTTGTAGAGAAATGCCAGTGTCACAAGTTGAACCATGCGTGCTTCCAAAACACTCTAAACAGGTTTTCTTTGACCTTGGTGTCTTTAGTGAAAATTGGTGGTTTTTTATTCCTTGGAAAAAAAGCATTTTTGAAAATGTACATGTACTTGCAATTGTTACACTGCGTCAAAGAGGATGATGTAGATGTAAGTGATGAAGTAAATGTTGGTGATCATGTAAAATTAAGAGTGTAGTGAAGTCAAATATTCATTGCAGTCTTAGTGGTTTTTTTAATACAAATATATGGTGGTTTCATATGGTGTTTTGTGAAATTTAATGAATAGGAACCATAATAAAGAAAATTTAAGGGGCGAAATTTAGCCCATGGATTAATTTTGATGTTTTTTTCCAAAAAAATATTTTCCATTTTCAATTTTTTTCTAAAGTGATTCACCAAATTCCACATGATAAAAAAATTACTCTAAGCATCACCAAAAGTGTCCAAAAACTATACAAAATCCTTATAAATTTGAATATTTTTACAAAATTGTCACCAAACATTTTAGGTTGAAAATTTAAGAATTAGTAAGATTTGTGAGGGTTTCTACACTTCAAGAAAATTATGGATCCTTGAAATTTTCCTTGGTTGTTAATTCACAAGTTAGTGCACCAAGAGGCGCTTTCTCCTACCCAGTATGATGAAGAAGTGTAATTGTGTACTCAATGTGGAATTAACATGTGGCACTTTATTAAAATAATAAAATACTAAATAAAAATTTGATAATGTTGTCCCTAACTTAAAGTTCAAAACTAAAGAGATGTACATTTCAATTAATTAAAACAAAAAATAATAATGGAACTCGGATACTTCTTGCTATGCAAAATGGGATTTCATCTATCCTATCATTAAACCATGGAACCTAATATTTATACTGGTATAAATGCATCTTAAATCCCCTCTGGTGCAAACATTTTTTAGAGTGCAAAATTTCAAGAAAAAATTGCACCTCAAGAGATTTGATTCCTCTCAGCACTTATAGATCAAGAGTTAAGATAACCATCACTTTTTACTCAACCAATGGACATATAAACATTTAGTTCACCAAACATAAATAGAGTAAGACTTTAAAACTATTAAAACTTATGGTTTCATACATAAATATGTGAATAAGAATATCTTCTTCTTTGATAACTTCAATGACGAGGTAAATGATATATGATATATGTAGTAGTTGCAACAAGCATAGTATTACAATTAGTAAATTACTATAAAATTTTTTTTACAAGAACAATTATGTTTTTTATTAATCGAACTGTGGTATAACCACTGAGAAAGTTTCTACATAGTTTAGAGACTTTCCATAGTTCAGAGATTGTCCATTACAGGAAAAATACACAAAACAAGAAAAACTAACAATACTGCTGATTACACATATAGATTTACTGTATTTTCACAGAGAGAACATAGATAGAAGACTAAGCTTACTATTGTTGGAAACAAAATTTCAAAAGGGAGAAATCCTATAGGAACCTGCTACTTTCCTTGAGCGCCACCATGCTGACTAGAGTCTGTTGCTGCTGCTCCTCTTGCTGCCATTTTTTCTACTGCCAACTCCAATTTATCAAACCTCACTTCCAGCTCTGCCATGAACTAATAATATGAAAATTATTAGTTCATATTTTATTATAGATATGTGTATGATACTAGTTGATTCAAGTTAGATAGAAGGATGTGTATAGAATGAATAATCAAATATATATTGCTTTTAGAATATAATTGATATAAGCTAATATTAAATACATGTTAATCAATAAGATAATATATTGAAATATTGAATTCATATAAGATAAAATAATATTGAATATATTGAAATATTGAATTCATATAAGATAAGATAATATATTGAAATATTTACTCTTGTATTTTTTTACAAGAACGGTTATGTTTTTTTATTAATCGAACAGTGGTATAACCACTGAGAAATTTTGTACATAGTTCAGAGACTATCCATTACATGCAGAATCCACAAAACAAGAAAAACTGACAATAATGTTGATTACACATATAGATTTACTATTTTTGCACAGAGAGAACATAGATAGAAGACTAAGATTACTATTGTTGGAAACAAAATTTCAAAAGGGAGAACTCCCATGGGAACCTGCTACTTTCCTTGAGCGCCACCATGCTGAACAGAGTCTGTTGCTGCTGCTCCTCCTGCTGCCATTTTTTCCACTGCCAGCTCCAATTTATCAAACCTCACTTCCAGCTCTGCCATCATTCTAGTCATCGCGTTTTCAAACTAAGAGATAGATTCGGAGAATTTCTCACGCAGATGGGAGAGGTCTCTATCCACCAATTCCAGACTCCTTCCACCTTCATGGTCAATTTGTTTCAGATAACTCTTATGCTTGTTGAGCTTCCTCCTAATTGCCCGTAGCTCAGTAGTGACCGAGAGTGCTGGGACAGAAGAAGCAGATGATTCTGGAGAGGAATCCATGGTTACTGATGAATCCACAAGCCAAAAGCATCCAACCAAACCTACATAGCAAACAATGCAAAATATTGTGAATCCTTGCAAGTCTCTGCCTGATAAAACTAATTGCACGCACAATAAATTCACGATATCAGGAGGATCCATCGCCCCACTCACACGCCGGGGATGGAACAACAAAGGACATCTAGGCTAATTCAGTATGCAAGGAGCTTCAATCATCATGTACGGACTCGCGAACTTCAGTTGCGGGCGGGACAGAGGAGACGGGATTTTAACTGTCGCATGCCAGGCCACGTGCCTGCACGAATGTAGTCCCTCTGCCACGATCCTGCATGATGGGAGATGGGATAGAAGGGAGCCATGTGGGCAGCAATGGGACAAGCCCCTAGCTACCTTTCCCATTGTCCTATGGGATAAGGCAAAGGGAGATAGATCCATTCAAAACCAACAACCCTTTGGTCAAGGATGCTGCGAAATTAGCCACGAGATCAGCTTGTTCGTTTAATCCTCTTAAGACATGGAAATAGTCAATCTTCTGGAATGATTTGGAGAGGCTTTGAATCCTTTTAAGCAGCTAACGAATATTAAGCTAGGACGGCAGGGAGTTGGTAGCTAAGGATTGTATGACTAGTCTTGAGTCCCCAATCACCGTAATTTCTGAAATTCCTTGGCTTCAAGCTTGGGAGAGGCCCTGCCGGAGAGCCAAAGCTTATGCGACATTGTTAGTTTCATCACCTAATCCCCAAGAGTACACATGTTCCTAAATTCCATCGAGATTAATGAGAATCCCTCCCTCTCCTGCCGCCCCTTAAATTACTATAATTATTATTAATCAACTATTACTAATATTATTATTTTTATTTAACTTCCTCGCCTAGCATGAATAGTGTGAGTTGCAAGTAGGACATCATGGGTTAAGTCCCATACTATTAATTAAATACAAAGGTTAGTTTTAACAAATCACTTCAAGATTTTCTTTGGAATAATAATCTTTTTAAAATTTATTGTTAAATTATTTTAATAATAATAAAGTATTTTTAAATTAGCTCTTAGCTTTTATGATTATAATTTGTTGATTGTCCACATCACTTTTAGCTTTTATGATTATAATTTGTTAGAGTGATTTTGTTGTCTTAATTAGTTTTTGAAGTCTGGATTGAATTAAATAGTTGATAGTGATTTTGTTGTTTTAATTTTTTTTTTAATTTGCAAATAATTTAGATTTTTTACATAAACTTTTTTTTATTGAATAAAATTTAATTTATTTATTTTTAATTTTAAAATTTATTTTTTATTTTAAATATAAAAATTTAATAAATTAAAATACATTTAATAATTAATAATATACTATAATTTCAAATTAAGGATTTTAATTTAGAATATTTTTTACATTGACGAGAGTCAAAAAGACACATCAAAAAGATCCAAAGCTAGAATCGTCAAATATCCATTTGTTATGATGATGATGATGATGGTTAACGTCCCCTGAGACCAAACTTTGGTCTATCAGACCTAAAGAAGAGAATTAATTAGTTTTCTTTAAAGTTATATTTCTATGCTCAAAGAGCTTGGAAAGAAGCGTCCCGAGCTTACTATAATTTTGACAGGCTAAAAGGCTAGGAAAGTCGGTATTGCAATAAAAATTATGAAACTGGGATCTAATGTGGGTGTACGCAGGGCACTCTAAGAGAAAGTGATTTTCATATTCAATGTTCTTACTCTCACAAAGGTGGCAGATCCTTTCTACCCATGGTGTTTTAGGGACTGTCCAACGACCAGTTTCACTATGGAACTCATGCGAGTTCGTTCTTATCTTAGCTATGTTAATTTTTTTCTTAGTACTGATCAAAACAGAGAGATACTTTTGATCTTCTAGAGTAGGGTTGATGACCTCCTTATAGTATCTTAATTTTCTTTTAGCCTCGAGAACTTTCTCACACCACAATTTTTCTTTAAACTTAGAAGAAATAATATTTTTAATGTTATTAATATTCTGCAAAGCAACATTTTCATCGATTTCCCAGTGATTTAACCAAGACCTGGTATCCTTATACCACCCACGCTTGAGCCTTAAGTGTGTTTGGCTGGAGTTTAAAGCTATCTTAGGGAGTCTATGGTCTCCCGTGTTATTGATTTTGTTCTTGTATAACAGGAGTCTAGTCATAGCTAGGCTCTCGATGGGGGAAAGACCCACTTCTATAAGGAGAATAGGATAGGGTGTATTGTTTTTTATTTTGAGGTTATAAGTTATAAAACGCTTCTGGATTTGCTCGATATTTCTCCAGGATTCTCTAGAGATGTTGCAACCCCAAACCTCACACCCATACAAGATGACAGGAGTGACTAGAGTTTCAAAAAGGAGCTTCTTTTTATCCCACATCATGAGGTTTGCAGCTTTACAGTTATTTTCAAGACCAAAGTAAGCTTTCCACCCTCCGTTAATCCTTTTCTTAATGCTATAGTTCCAGTTGAGCTTGTGATGAATATCAATTCCTAGGTACTTGTAAGAAGACACTTCCTCCAAGTTGCTATTGTCATAAATAAAATTAGCGTATGTATCATTCTTGGATTTGACAATCATAACTTTTGTTTTGTCAGTGTTAACAGTCATACCCATGTTAGAGCAGAAATGTTTGAGGAGTCGAAGCTGCTTATCAAGATCAGAAGAACACCTTGCCATAAGGACAATATCGTCAGCATAAAGAAGAAGGATGATGACTATTCCAGCTAAGATCGTACCAGCACAACCTGCTTCTTCTAAACAACCCTCTAACTTATCAATGTAAATGCCAAAAAGGGTAGGGGAGAGGGGGCAACCTTGCTCAACTCCGATATTACACTTAATATCTTTCGACCACCCCTCATTGCTTTTAAACTTGGCAATTACATTCTCATAGAGCCTTATCGCGGCAACTCTCAGCTCGAAAGGAACCTTAAGCTCTTCTAACCTATTCCAAAGGTTATTTCTAGGTACAGTATCGAAAGCCTTTCTAAAGTCCACAAAGCAGCAAAAGAGATTGGATTTATCATTGCGGCACTCCTCCATAATGATCCTAAGCGTAATAAGGTGGTTCGTTGTTGAGTGATGCCTTCTAAAACCCGCTTGGCCTTTAGCCCGCTTACCTTCACTTTCAAGCCAAATGCTGATTTTCTTTTCCAAAATAATACCATATAACTTGGCTAAGAGGGGGCTTATCATAATAGTTCGATAATTTGAGGGGTCATTTGTATCCCCACTTTTAAAAATAGGGATAATGAGGCTCTGAGTCCAAGGTTTAGGGAACCCTTGCTTGACTGCTTGATTAAAAAGCTTGTGGATGTGAGGGATGAGAACAAGACCTCCAATTTTTAAGATTTATGCATGGTAACCTTCAATGTCCTTATCTTTTCCATTAGCCAGACGCTTAACCCCAAAATCTATGTCTTTTAAAGAGAAAACTTCTTCCCTTGTGAGGAGGGTTTCAAAGTGGTCTATGACATTCGGGGAGTCATAAAGCTTTTTAAGATAGGAATTCCAGTCGTGCAGAGAAATTTTATTATTATCTTTAGTTTTTCTAGTTAGAATCTGCCTCCAGAATTTCTTAGGGGCCGTCTTAGAGAGGTGTAAGAGATTGTCTTGCCTTTTGTCAATATACTGCCTTTTTTTCTTTTTAGTAAGGGCTTTGTAATTTTTTATCTTGTTAATTTTAAGAGATTCATCAAGAGCTTCCTTAATCTCTCTCCTTGCATTTTTACAATCAGTATCATACCAAGGGTTGGCTTTTCTATTCCTTTTATTACTTGAAACTTCAATTGAGAACTTGTTAATGGAATAAGAGAGGGTTGTGGTAAAATTATAATATAGGTCTTCAATGTTGTCTGTTCTTGATAAAGGGAGCAAATTAATTTTTAACTCATTTATAAAAAGATCTTTTTTATTCCTATCAAAGATCAAGTTCTTTTGGTTATAAGGATTATCCTCTATGGGATCTCTATGGATGGCATAGTTGAGAGTTAACATTAAAGGTTTATGGTCCGAATCAGGCTCATGGTCGTTTAGAACGTCCAAATTTATTATATCGTTGTATAAAGAAATATCAGAAATAACATAATCTACTACGCTGCTACCAAGCCCATGGATACAGGTCATCTGGCTAGAGCTAGGCCACTTCGTTAGACCGTTGCAAATTATGAGATCTTGAGAACTACAGAGCTTGATTAACTCAGACCCAAACAAATTTTCCCCTAAATCTACAGAGCTTCTCTTGTACCTGCTAGCTAAAGTAAGGTCTTCATCTAACCAGAGAGGATTAGGGTTGGAATAATTGCTTAGAAGAATAGCTTGGTTGTTAGAAGTTCTAGCATTAAAATCTCCCATTAAAAGGATATTACCTTCATTCCTAAATCACACTACAAAATTACATAGTGATGGTCACACTCTTCATCCTCGACGAAGTAAAACCATTGCTCCAAATAAACACCAAAGGGCCCAAGGGATTGCAACATCCCCATATTTCCAATTGGGTGAACTTATAAAATCTCCCTTTTTTTTCGTTTACACAAGTGTACTTGATCTTAATGCTTTCATTTCACTTGTGTCTGATCTTAAAGTGTTTGTCTACCTTACGGTGGTTGCTATTTTACTTTTTCAATTAGATAAGCGCGTTCTTTCTTTACTTTCAAACATTTAGGAAGATGAAAACTATATTGATTATAATTTTTATAAAAATATAAGTTTTTTTTAATATTATAAGATTAAACATTGAAAACTCAACGAATATTTTTATAATTCTTTAAAAAAAAATTAATAAAACTTGTAAACAATCGATTGATATTCTAATTTACATTAAATAATCAAAATGATAATGTAACTTATTAAGCAAAAAATAATAATG
The DNA here is from genome assembly GCA_001517045.1 of Pseudotsuga menziesii. Classification (NCBI taxonomy): domain Eukaryota; kingdom Viridiplantae; phylum Streptophyta; class Pinopsida; order Pinales; family Pinaceae; genus Pseudotsuga; species Pseudotsuga menziesii. Next base: position 322,233 of record LPNX011131350.1, on the reverse strand, counting down.
TAATTTTAATTTGCATCAAAAAATCAAAATGATAATGTAGCTTTTAATTAACCAAAAAGATAATGCAATTCTTCATTAATACATTTTTTTGTGAGGGTTGGACTGGTAATCTCTTGACATGGGTCTAGGGATCCATAGGGCACGGGGAACTCGTAACCTCCATTTACAACATATCTTTCATATCAAGTAAATCTCGGATTGAACCCCTACTGGCATTCTTAATTAATCCAATTGGAATCATTGTAAATAATTAAAATGATAATGTAACTTTTAATTAACAAAAAAAAATAATGCAATTCTCAATTAATACAATTGGAATCAAAAGTGTTACCATGGTCGACATCTTAACAAGTATACTTGCAAATACTTATAATTTGTTTTTTTAATATTTTATAATATAATTTTATAATAAGAATTATAGTAGATTTATCTTCGTTGGAGTAGGGTCCCGCAGCTACAGGAGATAAGGTAAAGATGCGACGTCGTAGCATGTTTCTAGCTGCAGATCAGAGCCAGAAACTGTGACTATCGGGACAGAGAAGTCAAAGAAGACGACAGTACCTGAGCGGCCGAGAAGAGAGAGCTCACCCACTGCATTCAAGGCAGTGGCGAAGACAAGAGGGCTCAGCTACCCTCATGAAGGAAAAAGGGGCAACGAGGCCGAGGTATTGAAGACGAAGGACAGAAAAGGAAGCAGCGCCCAGTACCCACGATCAGCGCCGGGAAGCGTGGAATACTGCAGAGAGCTATGGTGTGACGGAAAGCGAAAGTTCGAGTACAGATAGACCGACTATCACAGTTAGGGTTTTTGGGTTACTGTTGGGACAGGCCCACAGTGTTGTAAAGGCGAGACCTTCGGGCCGCCTATAAAGGGATGTAAACTATATTGTAAAAGGTTAGCTAGTCAGATAACCTGTAGCTATTCAGACAGTTAGCCTATCTGAGAGTCCAGTAGTATGTTAGCTCACAGTTATTTTGTATTGTAATAGAGTTGAGCTCTGGTTCTGCTATTCAGTCCATAGTTACCTTACTATAACCAGTAGCCGATTCCAGGAGTATGTATGTAACAATCCACAGGGATTGATAGAGAGAGAGAGAGAGAGAATATTGTAAGAAGGAAATATAGAGAAAGAGAAGAGATCTAGGAGAGAAGGGCTCCCGGCAGTGAGTGCGGAGTTACCCAGAAGATATTTAGCTGCACAATAGGTTGCAGCAGAACTATGTACTCTCTCAAGATATAATAAACACAGTTCTGTGGACGTAGCTTCTACCCTGGAAGTGAACCATGTAAAACCAGTGTGTTATGTGATTATTTCATGTGATTGTGCTTTACTTAGTTGATATCTGTTATCTGTTACATGAATGTTGTATCTCAGTTAGTAAATGTCTGTATGCCCTCATTCAGTTACAGCATTATTGAAGGTTAAAGGTGGATTTACATGTATCAAGCGTCTGCATATGAGTTTATCAGTGCTTGTTTCACACGGTACTAAGTCATTCTGTTAAAGTGTTTCCAGTATACTTATTCGGCCAGTTAAGTATAGTTGAGGTAGAGTGTGTTGAACTGTGGAAGTTCAAGTCAGAGTGTTTACTATCTTGTTGAAAGTTAGCCAAGTCATTCCACCCAGTGAGATAGCCTTCGGACCGTGAGGGTCGCAGTGGGTCGTACTATAGAAGATATCGCATTGACAGTAGGCGATATCGCACCGTCAGAGGAGCTGCGGTGTGAGATATCACAGCTAGAGGGTTAAGCGGAAGGGAGAGATGCGCATCATCCGAGTCGCTGCGATGCGATAGGAGTCCTTCCCCTGTCAGAACCAGCGAGTAAGAGAGAACCACGCGTCGCAGAGAGATCTCGCTGGCTAAGAGAAACAAAGAGACCCCAAGATGCTACAGAACCTGGTTGAGGACACCTGAGTCTTCGACCAACCCATAAGATCACTTCGGGTGAGACTTCAAACCATTTTGTGGTCTGTCGCCGAAAGGGCCAGTGAGCTAGGGGTATTGTTGGTATATGTATAATAGTAAACTCAGGTCTGCCCAGATAGCCAACAAATGGTTCCATTGCCGGATTTGAACACATTACAGAGCTAATGTTCTGTTGGCATCCTACTAGAGACGAACTCAACCAGTGGCTTGCGTCTAAGGAGAAAGAGTTTGCAAAACAAGAGAACAAGAGTCCTAAACTGATTACAGAGGACTAGTTGCAAAAACATATCTACACAGACCTGCATACGATATTTTTTGCGACCTATGGAAATGAGATGTACGACTGGTTATCAAAGCTGACTGATCAGAATATATTCAGAAAGAAAAGAAACATCGTGTGGACACCGGAGTTGATTCACACCGTGAAGAGCATAGACAATCCCATTACACGAGCAGTCGACTTCTGGCTTGCGAGTGTGCTAGAAGGCTTTGTTACAGAGTTTTCAGTTGAACAGACAAAAAGCTTCAGCGAGGCTGAGCAGTACTTCTTCAAAGGATATCGTGGTAAGTACCTAAGATCTTTAAACCTGTCCATTAAGATGTTATTATATGAAAAAGGAGTGATGGATATAGTTTCAGACCAGTAAGCTAAGAAAGTGTGATGTCACAAGAGTTTGAGATGTACACGTAGTGGCAAGAAATATAAAGTAGATTTCAGCTCTTCCATATTTGAAAACAGTTCAGATAATACTAGACAGCAGAGTCATAGTAATACAGAAAGAACAGAAGGGGGTATCCCTTACCACCCTTATACCCCACAGAAAACAACCGGGACTCAGAACAATCCCGTAGGAACTCCATCTAGTAGTTCACCCACAGCACATACTACCGCTACATCACCTATATCTACACCGCCAAGTGGTAGTAACACAGAAAATCAGCATCCACCACCTAGAAATAGAATGGGGGATGACATGAAGTTACCTACCTTTAAGGGTACAGGGGTAGAAGACCCAGAGCAACACTGGTTTCTATGTGAAGCCGTGTGGACCATTAAAGGAATCCACGATGATAATATTAAACTTGTACAGTTGGTCACCACACTTAGGGAACTAGCCTTAACATGGTATATGAAGTATACCTCAGCAATACCCAGAACACTTATACAGGTTCGGACTGCCATGATTAAAGAATTTAAGAAGCCCAAGTCCGAATCGCAGTGTATCACAAAGCTCAAAGACATTAAACAGTTACCTACAGAGTCAGTATGGGACTTTGATCAGAAATTCAAAGCTCTCATAGACCAAGTTAGTTTTGAGTTTGCGTCGGAGCAGCATAAGGAATGGTTCATCACAGTACTGCTCCCGCATATTAGACATCCACTGATGCAGCAGAGACTTCGTACGCAGGATGAAGCGTTGGAGATGGAAATGAAACTAGAGGCATCACCTCTAGCTAAGACTAGTACAGGTATGACAAACCTGCAAAACCAGTTAGCAAATCTCACGTTACAGATGCATGAGATTAGAAAAGGAAACGAGATTGCACAAGACATATGGTGTATCAAGTGTAAAGCACAAGGCCATACTAAAGATAACTGTCCAGTATTTGTTGAATAGTTAGCAAGTGGGGATCCTAACCCCTTAGCACAAACTCAAGGGCCATGGTGTGAACTATGCAAAACAAGAGGACATCCACCTCAGCAATGCCCTTTACTTCAAAAGTATGTACAGACACCCAAAAAATTATACTATACCTTATGTAAGTCAGTAGGACACGAAGACCATACCTGCAGAGCCTACGATCTCATGGTCGATAGAAAACATGACTTGTACAGAGTCCAATCAGAGACACCGGGTCCAGCAGCAGGACCACAGCATGAACCGACTCCTATAGGCCATGGAGGAGGATTCAGAGGACAAGGCCGTGGAGGACGCTTTGGTCGTGGTGAAGGCTTTGGCCGTGGCCATGGACCGATTACTTGTTACAACTATGGAGTTGTAGGACATTATGCTAGGGACTGTCAGAGCCCTACTACGACATGTAATTACTGCAAATCTTACGATCACGCTATAGAATAATTTCCTACCTTGATAGCCAAGATCAGGGAACCTAAGCCAGCTGTACATCAGAACATCCAGCTTATCGCTGCTAAGCAGAAAGAGCCAGAACCAAGAGTCAACATTGTAACTCGTAGCGGTGCTTCCACTAGTGGGACACCGCACGATAGTGAAGAGAACACAGGACCGGAGTGGGTGCGCAAAGCTACTAATAAATCAACACCACTCGACCTGCAGAAGAATAAAGAAACATTTCAGGAAGCTATAACTTTCTTTAATGAACCTATACAATCAGGACCCCAGGTACAGCCGTCTAGGGGCGTACCGCAGCAAACACCTTGTGGCCTTAGTCCTGTGGAGACATCGCAGGCTACCACATCAGGAAGTTGTGATGAGGATGAGTCGACAGGAAGTGTACAATCCTTCCTGCGGAGTTGCTTGAAACTCGTAAGAAATGAGAAAGCTATCAGAGAGCTTCAGTGCATCATAGATCAGTATCCGCCATCTTCTTCTGTGAGCAGTGCGTAGCGTGTTGTTCATAATATTATGGGCCATACAAGAACAGGAAGAGAGATGCGACTCACAGCACAAGTTGGAGAATTTGAAATGGATGAGGTAATCCTAGACTTAGGATCAGAGGTAAATATTATGACTAAGCAGACATGGGAACAGATGGGTAGCCCCAAGTTAACTAGATCGCCTATCAATCTGCGACTAGCCAATCAACAGAGGGTATCACCACTGGGTCGATTACCACAAGTGCCAGTTGACATTAACGGAGTTCGCAGTTTTGCAGACTTTGAAGTTATATAAATCATTGGCGATAGTAGACCGTATCCAGCTCTACTAGGTATTGATTGGGCAATCGATAACATGGATGTTATCGATTTAAAGAAAAGACAAATGACCTTTGAGGATACACAGATCCGGGTCATCGCACCATTGGATCCTTTTCAGGGTCCTAGATATATTGAACATATCCAAGCAGAGGACGAGGCGCGTAATATGGAGAGCCTCTATCAGATGACCACCAATCAGAGTGACTACATCAACCCAACCACAGAAGGAAATATCAGTTAGCGATGCGACAGCTCATGCGCATCGGATTCGGATGTTGGTCTAGAGAACTGGTAGAACAGACTTTATGAAGTCTCAGCTCGCAGATGTGCATATCTGACTAAATCACTGCGATGGATCGGAGCAGAGCTTAAGTATATTCCGTTGTTTGATGGCTTAGCGGATGTCAATGACTTTTTATACCAGTTTGAACAAGAAATTCCCCAAGAGCAGAGGATGTCAGCAATTGACCTTGCAGTAAGAGCCACACCTGCAAGATGGTGGCATGCACACAAGCAACATATCGCGTCATGGGACGACTTTAAGAGATTGACGGTGATCAGGTTTTCTAATAACAAAGAGTGTCTACAGAAGAAATATACAGGAGAAAGTGACCCCAGGTCACACATTCAGAGTTGTGAACAAAATTGGTCGGACATTCCCGAGGATGAATGGGTTCACCGATTCATTCACACTTTAGACCAAATTCCAAAGAATTGGTACACTGAGATAGAGTTGCGCAGAGGAACAACTACATGGCCACTTATGATAGACAGCTTTGAACTCACTTTCGCTTTTGAATCTAAGTACCCAAGCATTAATCAGGATTTAGACGTTATAAAGATTAAGATCTTTGAGGACTGTACCCTATCAGTGTCAGCTCAACCTGATTGGGATGTTCAATTGGACCAGGCGCTAGAGTGCTATAACTTTGCATCAGAACCAGAGGAGGAGGATGAGGATCCTCGCAACATCAACATCCCAGAGTCAGAATGCACTCACAATATTGATGGACCAAAGCTAGAGACTCCAGCTATCACCGAGCCTATCAATATTAAGAAGATCAACATTGGCACAGACACAAGACCAAAGTTTGCATCCATTGGAGACTATTGGAACGATGAAACGGTAGGACACATTGCAGATCTGTTACATGACTACCAGGACTTATTCCCCACTACGTTCACAGAGATGAAGGGAATAGTTGGAGACTTGGGAGTAATGAGGATACCATTGAAAGAGGATGCTAGACCAGTTAAGCAGCGTCCATACAGATTAAATCCTCGGCACAAAGAAAAAGTTAAGGATGAGATAGATAAGATGCTAGCAGCAGGCATCATTGAGCCAGTAGAAGAAAGCGAATGGGTTAGTCCCATGGTTGTGCAAGAGAAGAAAACCAAAGGAGAAATCAGAATCTGTGTCGATTTGCGCAAACTCAATGATGCATCACTTCATGACCCATTTTCGACACCTTTTACTTATGAAGTTCTAGACGATGTGGGAGGACAGGAGGTCTACTCCTTCACCGATGGATTTTCAGGCTATCACCATATCAGAATCCATCCAAAAGATCGATCTAAGACCACTTTTGCGACAGAATGGGGCTCATTCCAGTATACGGTAATGCCCTTTGGTCTTAAGAATGCACCAGCTATCTTTTCTAGAGTAGTAGTTCCTGTATTTAAAGAATACATCCATAAATTCTTAGAAGTCTATTTTGACGATTAGACTGTATTTGGATTAATCGACAAACATATAGCTGATTTAAGACTGATGTTAGAGAAATGTAGGCAATACCAGATTTCTCTAAACTTAAAGAAATGCATATTCTGTGTGTCATTTGGTATTTTGTTGGGTCACATTGTCTGTAGACAAGGCTTGATGGTATATCCTGCAAAGATTGCCATCATCGTAAATATTCCAGCACCCAACTCAGTCAAGCAGTTGAGGACAGTGCTCGGTCATACCGGGTACTATAGAAAATTTATCAAAGGTTATGTAAAGATCACAGCACCTATGGAAAAGTTGTTAAAGAAAGACGTGAAATTCCTATGGAATGAGGAATGCCAGAAAAGTCTAGACACCCTTAAAGAGAATATGGTTACACCCATCTTAGTATTCCCAGACTGGACCAAGCCATTTCATGTACATGTGGATGCATCTGGCATCGCATTGGGGGTCGTCTTAACCCAACCAGGAGAAGGAGGTATCGATCACCCTATCGCATACTCAAGCAGAAAACTATCCACCGCGGAAAAGAACTACACCACTACGGAAAGAGAAGGATTAGCTATGGTGTATGCTCTATAGAAATTCAGGCACTACCTGCTAGGTGCCTCATTCAAGATGTTCATTGACCATTCCGCTTTGAAGTATTTGGTCAATAAGCCAGTGTTAGGAGGACGAATCTGCATATGGTTACTCCTATTTCAGGAGTATGATTTTGAAATTATTGTTAAACCAGGGAGATTAAATGCCGAACCAGATCATCTATCGCGGATAGACTCAGGAGAAGAGCCAAGTAACCTAGAGGACAACTTGCCCGATGCGCAATTGTTTTCTATTCATATCACAGACGAGTACTATGCTGATATTATTCACTTTCTCACTACAGGATGGGCACCTGTTGAGTTTACCAAGCAACAAAAGAAACAGCTAACTGTCAAAGCAGCAGACTTCACTTTGATTGCGGGACAATTATATAAGTTAGGTCCAGACGAAGTCCTACACAGATGCGTCATGCCGCACGAGAAAGAGGCCATTATCAGAGAAGCACATTCTGGTACCGCAGGAGGTCATTTCGCAGGAAAGCCGACTGCGCAAAAAATCTTGACTGCAGGATTATGGTGGCCTACTTTGCATAAGGATACTAAGGAATTTTGCAAATGCTGTGATATCTGCCAGAGGGTAGGAAAACCTTCACAGAGAGATGAAATGCCGCTGCGACCACAGATTACGTTGCGCGCATTTGACAAGTGGGCTATAGACTTTGTGGGTCCTATCAACCCACCAAGAAAACGAACTGGTGCGAGATACATCATCACGAGAACAGAATACCTCACCAGATGGGCGAAGGCTAAAGCAGTAAGGAATTGTGATGCTGCTACAGCTGCACAGTTCCTCTTTGAGAACATCATCAGTAGATTTCGATGTCCAGTAATTTTGATGAGCGATCAAGGCACCCATGTCTTGAACCACACTATTGAGGCCTTGACAGAGGAATTCCAGATATAGCACCATAAGAGCACTCCCTACCACCCACAAGCCAATGGTACGGTGGAGGCCTTTAACAAGATTTTAGAAAACACTCTTACTAAGATCTGCAACAGCCAAAGAAACGATTGGAACCTCGGGGTTAATGCTGTGTTATGGGCTTATATGACGACATGCAAGAAACTCACAAGACAGACACCTTTTAGCTTGGTGTATGGACAAGAGGTTGTTATGCCTATGGATTATATTATGCACAGTCTAAGAATTGCTCAGATCACTGGGATGACAGACACAGTTACGACGAATGAAAGGCTAGCGCATCTGCTTGCCTTAGAGGAAGACAGGTTCATCGCAGGATTCCATCAGAAAGTACAGAAAGCACGAGAGAAAGCTTGGCATGACAGGCATGTAAAGAACAAGATTTTTCAGATGGGAGACCTAGTCCTCCTCTATGACAGTAAGTTTGTGAAGTTTCCAGGGAAATTCAAGACGCATTGGTTGGGGCCATACCAAATTCAGCAAGTTACAGATGGAGGTGTTGTTCAGCTCAGCAAACTGAATGGGGAGCTTCTTCCCGCTTTCATTAATGGTAGTAGGCTTAAGCTTTATAGTGCTAGCCACTCCATATCCCAGCCTTAACTCAGACAGTTATGAGAGTGCAGATGTCCAGTGTAGTTGAAAGGAGGCATCGCAGCGATAGTTAGTCTACACCGACAGGTAAAAAGCATTCGCATGAGGAGAGTTTTTCTGTTGAAAAAAAAAATGGTTAAGTTTGTTTTGCGCAGATGATGCGGTGTATCATCGCGGTAAGGCGATGATTCCCCGTGCCACGTAGACACTTTCGAAAAAACACAGAGGGCCAGTCAATTCGCCTTCTGACAGGCAGTTAATGAAGAAATGATCGGTATACCTTACCATAGATTTGGCAACAGCATAATCAATTTTCCAGATCTAGTAAATCTTCAACGAGACCAGCGCCTGCACATAGGTTTCAAGGGAAATTTGATCGAATTTCAGCATTTAATAAGGATCGGAATGACGGGTGTGGTCTCGTCCATGCAATTAAAACCACCGACGGGTTCAGCCTAGATGACCGTTGCGTCCGAGATTATAGCCTTCAGCATAAAAGCAGAGATCATTCATTCAGGACGGTTACTTTTGCAAGATCCGAGAGCTATAGAGTAAGTTGTTAAGTTTTCCCTGTGCAGAGCTAATTTCGTTACAGAGTGTTGTGATTTCCCTATTTCGCAGCCATTGCCAATCCATAGTATTGCACCGAGTGGGTTCTGTCCGAGGAGGAACCTTTAGAAGACATTTTGAGACGATTCGAGCGTGGAGGCCTTATGTCCACTATGACGACACCACCCAAGGGTATGAAACCAAGTTCATCACAGGTCAGACAGCTGCCAAGGATGACGAGTCCAACCTAGAACAGCGAAAAATGAAAAGGAGGAAAGTAAAAGTGAGAAACAGAAAGAGAAGGCCAACTCGGATGGTTGTGCGCGTGGAGTTTCCCAGAAGATCTCACGGAAGGAAAAAAGGACCAAGAAACAGGCATTCGAGACGCAGAAAAACAAAAGGAAAAAGGAAAGGAACGAAGGTTCTCGGAATGGAATTCAAGGCCTGTATAGTTTGTACGAAAGGATCCAGATTGAATGAACTGTTTGAGAAGGCTGGAAGATACAGATTTCTATTTTCCTTGTGATAAAAGTTCTAACCCAGATAAAGAGGAAAGGATATCTGTGGAAGGCTTCTCAAAAGCTACAGATCCTTTGAAGAGCTGCTCATCCATGAAATGACCTATATACAGCTTTAAAGTATATCAGGTCTCGCAAGCGACGAGAGTGAGAGCATGACAATAAGGGAAGGAAAGATAAGAGGGACCAACAAACTAAGTTACAGAAACTATGGAGAAAGAAGTCGTAGGACTTCAGCAGAAACTTACGAAGACTTTGCAGGAAGATAAAGAGAAAGTACAGCAGGAGAAGCCCGCTATTAGTGGCTCAAGGACGAGCCACAAGTAAGTGTTAGGGGACTGTTTGAGTAGGGTCCCGCAGTTACAGGAGAAGCTACCATTTTGGCGGATAGACAGTTTTGGCAAAGATATAAGAGATAAGGTAAAGATACGACGCTGTAGCATGTTTCTAGCTGCAGATCAGAGCCGGAAACTGTGACTATCGGGACAGAGAATTCAAAGAAGACGACAGTACCTGAGTAGCCGAGAAGAGAGAGCTCACCCACTGCATTCAAGGCAGCGGCGAAGATAGGAGGGCTCAGCTACCCTCATGAAGGAAAAAGGGGCAACGAGGCCGAGGTATTGAAGACGAATGACAGAAAAAGGAAGCGACGCCCAGTACCCACGATCAGCGCCCGGAAGCGTGGAAGACTACAGAGAGCTGTGGTGTGACGGAAAGCGGCAGTTCGAGTACAGATAGACCGACTGTCACAGTTAGGTTTTTTGGGTTACTGTTGGGACAGGCCCACAGTGTTGTAAAGGCGAGACCTTCGGGCCGCCTATAAAGGGATGTAAACTGTATTGTCAAAGGTTAGCTAGTCAGATAACCTGTAGCTATTCAAACAGTTAGCCTGTCTGAGAGTCCAGTAGTCTGTTAGCTCACATTTATTTTGTATTGTAATAGAGTCGAGCTCTGGTTCTGCTATTCAGTCCATAGTTACCTTACTATAACCAGTAGCTGATTCCAGGAGTATGTATGTAACAATCTGCAGGGATTGACAGAGAGAGAGAGAGAGAATATTTTAAGAAGGCAATATAGAGAAAGAGAAGAGATCTAGGAGAGAAGGGTTCCCGACAGTGAGTGCAGAGTTACCCAGAAGATCTCTAGCTGCACAATAGGTTGCAGCAGAACTGTGTACTCTCTCAAGATATAATAAACACAGTTCTGTGGACGTAGCTTCTACCCTGGAAGTGAACCACGTAAAACCAGTGTGTTATGTGATTATTTCATGTGATTGTGCTTTACTTAGTTGATATATGTTATCTGTTACATGAATGTTGTATCTCAGTTAGTAAATGTCTGTATGTCCTCATTCAGTTACAGCATTATTGAAGGTTAAAGGTGGATTTACATGTATCAAGCGTCTGCATATGAGTTTATCAGTGCTTGTTTCACACAGTACTAAGTCATTCTGTTAAAGTGTTTCCAATATACTTATTCGGCCAGTTAAGTATAGTTGAGGTAGAGTGTGTTGAACTGTGGAAGTTCAAGTCAGAGTTTTTACTATCTTGTTGAAAGTTAGCCAAGTCATTTCACCCAGTGAGATAGCCTTCGGACCGTGAGGGTCACAGTGGGTCGTACTATAGAAGATATCGCGTTGACAGTAGGCGATATCGCACCGTCAGAGGAGCTGCGGTGTGAGATATCACAGCTAGAGGGTTAAGCGGAAGGGAGAGATGCGCATCGTCCGAGTCGCTGCGATGCGATAGGAGTCCTTCCCCTGTCAGAACCAATGAGTAAGAGAGAACCGCCCGTCACAGAGAGATCTCGCTGGCTAAGAGAAACAGCGAGACCCCAGGATGCTACAAAACCTGGTTGAGGACACCTGAGTCTTCGGCCAACCCATAAGATCACTTCGGGTGAGACTTTAGACCGTTTTGCGGTCTGTCGTCGAAAGGGATAGTGAGCTAGGGGTATTGTTGGTATATGTATAATAGTAAACCCGGGTCTACCCAGATAGCCAACAATCTTAGCCTTGAATGTAAGTATTTATAAAAGATCAAATTTTAAATTTGTAATTTTTTTATTATTTAAGTGAAACTAAGATAATTTGTAATATTTACTTTTGATATTTTATGTTATTTACTTTAATGAAACAAGTAAACTAATTTTATTTGAATATAATTGAAAATTGAGAGTTTTAACAGCTACACAATTAATTGATAGAAACTTGGGTTTAAAAACAGTTACTAAACCTCAGCATTATTTACAAAGACAAGTGGCCAGTGCTTGGGGGGGGGTTAGTTATTGGCTATAAAGTCCTATGAAAGGTGCATATGAGGAAAGAAAAGAAAAGTAATAAAAGAAAGAAAAAAGCTCTCAGTGATCACAAGAGGTGAAGGCTCTATGAAATGTGTCCATGAAATAGCCCAGAGATGGCAGAGAGCATCTGAAAGATGTTAGGCTTTGTACTAGAACCGCCAGTGAAGCATATGAGAATGCTAGTTTCTGGAATAACTTACTCCCTATAGCTACTGGTGGCAACTTGAAGCTGCGAGAGAACTATTTTAAACCCAAGAGTCTGGGCAAGGGGGTGGAACCAGGAAATCTAGCTTGCTACAAGTTCCAATGGCAGGGTGGTGTGTGGTTGTTAAAACCACGGTTTCCATATATGTTTTCTAAAACTAGACTTTTCCTCAATGCAGTCTCTGATATATGATTAGTTTACTCCTAATGTTGTTTATATTTGAATGTTGACATGAGATTAGGGTTACTGTTTGCCCTATTAATGTTTGCCTTATAGTGTATTTTATTCATGCTCATGCTTGGTTATTTACCTAAAAATGAGATTATGGTTACTATATTTCTCTATTAATCTTTGCATTACAGTCTATTTCATTTATGCTCAAGCTTAGTTATTATCATAATAATCTAGGGTTTATTTTATATTTTATTTAAAATACAGTAAAGCATAGGATTCGAGATAGGGTTTATTTTGAAATACCATATTGTATTCAAAATACAGTCCAACATTGGGTTCAATGGAACTTATTCTTACCACTATAGATAAACAATAACACAAGAAGATAGTACAATAAACTAGAGTATTTATACTTCGTTTCTTTAAAAGAAAAACAAACATTAAACTCTTTCCATGGTAAACAAACTATTTCTGTATGGTAATCTTTAAGACGTAATAACCAGAGACTCGGAACAACGAACTTGTATATATATATATATATATATATATATATATATATATATATCTTGCTGCTAATTTTCCTACATTAACAGTAATATTATCCGGCGATAAAACCAGTAAAATAGAAACCCTAAAGTTTGACTAAACCATTAGATAGAAGATGAAAACAAGACGAGCAATACAGTAAACTTTTACAAAGTTTTACCAACAACCCTATTTTATTCCAAGTTTAAAAAATTGGGTTTTGAAGAAAGTTGAGAAAACGCAATTTTAATTAACCTTAAATTGTTGAAATTATTCAAATAACTAAGAGGGGGGTGAATCAGTTATTTCTAAAGCTTAAGCCATTTTCAATATTTAAACCATTATTTTTTATTACATATTTCCAGTTATGATAATGCAACAAGTATAACAGAAGAAATGATGATCATCAATCACACACACATGATAGAGACAGCCAAATATCAATCTTTATTTGAACACCTACTCAAATGAGGCTACAACCTCTATTTACAAATTCCTTCTTGCGGAGAGCACCAACCCTCATGTTTTTTCTAGCACCCACTAAAATAACATTCTCCAACTGCTACTAGATGGAAGCACCAATTTCCACTTGTACAGGCTCCAACTTGTACAGAGAAGACATGTTTTTCCTAGCACCACCCTTGTTCCTTATATTTAAACATGTTCATTACAATATGTAGAAAAAACAGATATAACAATACATACCAACTCCGTTCTGATCTACTTCTGGATTTGCTTATGCACCTTTGTTCCCCTCATTGTCTATGTTCTGGATATTCTTGAAAGAACTCAGAGTCGTCTTTCATTCCGCAATCCCCACTTCGACGACGGTCCATGCACCAGCTCTCTGCCTACAAAGAGCACTAGCACACTTCTCTTCGCCTGCATCCTCTTATACTTATCAATATTTGAACCCTTCACCTATTTGTATGTCTGACTGTTCATTTTCATAACTGATCAAAACCGTTTGATGCCTGAGATAACCCAACAATGCCAAAATTAAATCGTCCCCATGATCGTAGATCGTGAGGTAGAGATCTCAAGGTGCCGAAGATCTACAGCCAAAATGAATTTCGTTGGTGAAAGAGCGTGGAGGATAAAAGGGCAGTCGAGTTGCGAAATCTAAAACTAATCGTTGGGATTAGGATCAAGATCAACAAAGGAGATTAATCACCAAAATAGATCAACGGATGTGATTTATTTCGCAGGGAGAACTAGCACGAATTAATAAAATTCTCATGTGCACGAAATTTATATCAAATCTTCCTTATGATATTTGACGTCCACCGTCGATTTAGATCTGACGGTCCTCAGCTATTCTACATATTCAACTAGTAGGTGAGATAACGGCGGAGATGGGAGCGAAATTTTAATGCAATTTAGTTTTGTTCTATTTGGAGTCCATCGTTGTTCAAAGTGGGAAGAGATCCAACGCATGTTGACGATTTCGCTCATTGAAATAGCCGAAGTATAAACACAGAGGCTAGACACTAAATTACTGTGAAATCTAGTTCACCACAGAATTAGAGTCCGCTCTTCCACTTTCCGATTTCTGCCTTCCGATTTCCACCTTCCACATTCCGCATTTCGTTGGCGGACACCGGGTTGCGGAAACCCATATTATTTTAGACTTTGATTTCTCATCTTCCCCATTCTGCCTTCCACTTTCCGCTGGAGGACACCGGGTTACGAAAGCCCATACTATTTTAGACTTTGATTTCTCATCTTCCACATTCCACCTTCTACTTTTCTTTTGAACCGTTGATTTCTTTGTGGGTTCACTCCTGACCATGGATCTGTTCATCAGATTTTCTTTCAAACTTTGTGGGTTTACTCCTAACCGTCGAATCTATGTACAAAACGTCGATTCTTCTGAGTATTTTGCTTATTCGTCTGAGTCCTCTACTTATCTGGATCATATTCTATGTTTTTCCATCAATGAAAACCATATCACGATCTGATATGTTTCCATATGATTGCAATACCTATCATAATTCCAACATAAATACCTAGATTAAAGTAGATTGGTAACCTCCATATCGAAATACGTTTTACAGTAAATTAAACAAAATACAAGCCAATATTTTCTCCTCACCCTGGTTAAGGTTTAATATCCGAACTGTAAAACAAAACAAAACCAAACTACAACTGGGTATATTTTGCAAACATCGACAAGTAATCTAACTGCATATATGCCAAATGGCGTCATCAAAACCCTAATAGCTGCTAATAAAGTTACCATTAACGCAGAAGCCAAATGGCTTGAGAAGATATATCCCAGCTGAAATTCCTTTGTATACTACGACCAACCGATAACCCAGCAAACAGTTGAACGAGCATAAAAACAAAATATTGCCTCTTTTAAAGAAGAGAACAGATATAGAGCCACCACTTTAAACCTACAACTTACCGGTTGAATCGAGGAGCGATTTTTAGAGCGGACACACCTACAAGTATAAGACCACGACTCTGTTGTTAATGGATAGCTAAAATGGAGTATCCATGTAAATAATTACAGTTGCTAGGAAAGGAAATACACAAATATTTACCTGTAGACATAAGTTTGCAACACGGTGGTTGGTCGAGCCGATAACATCTATACAGACCTTGAGAACCAACTGTACTAACTAGAGGAAACATGTAGTTGTAGTTTAAGGCAACCTTGGAGGATGAAAACGTATTTTGAATATTCAAGGAACCTTCCTGGAACTTATAATTTTCTATTGTTTCATATACAGTAGCAAGGTTGAATTCGAGCAGAGATACAGCTTTTCGGCTGAAGAGGATAATAAGCCGACAGACTTGTCGAGTTGGGTACACAAAAACCAAAGTCAACCCTATACCTTTCCAGCTGTAAAACACTTGCGGATTTGAAAGTTTATCATTTAGAGTTCAATTTCTTACAGCCAAACCTTGTATCATACTTGGATAGTTAAGCGCTATTTCTACTTCTTCCTCCTTGATTTGCATAATCTTTGGAGTGATAGGTACCACAAATTCCCTCTTTAGTAATGGGATCAATAAGATAGAGTACCTGCAGTGATGAAATAGGTTAGCAATGACACTAAGTAATTTTAAGGTTTAAACTAGAATGTCTTTCTCTATTCTAGGTTACTAATCGCCCAGTGATTGAGGCAGAATATTTAATGTTGCTTGAACTCTTTCTGTGCTGAGGACTCAAGATCTCAAACCCTTAGGCTGGTGCGTCTTAGTAATTTTCTAAGGTTTTCACAAGCAAAGAGATTAACATAAGATACCATAAAGATATATATAGTCCTCGGCATTTGAAACCCTTAGGTTGGTGTGTCTTAGTAATTTTCTAAGATTTTCACAAGCAAAGATATTAACATAAGATACAGTATATATATATATACGATTTAATGTTTTACTTTGGTATGTTACATAATTATCATTTCAATCAACTCCTTATAACTAGATCTAAAATGTGGTAGAGATGTAAATTTATAAAATTACAGCAACAACAAAATATTGTTGTTTAGATATTTAGATTTGTATTGTAATATTTTTATGTAAGTATTTTTAAAACGTGTAAATCTGGTATTTTTCGTTTTATTTTCTTATATAATGATTTTGTATTAGATATGTATAAATCAAATATCTATTTCTCTCACATAGACACACATATAATACTCTTTATATCTTTATTTAGTTAACTTAGTATTATTATTATTATTATTATCATCATCTAGCTATGCTCTCAATGCACCGAATTTCACTCTCAAGTCCAATAACAATAATTTAATTTTAAGGTTAGAAATATTGGAATCAAATACTTATTAATGTTGATTTATCAATAACCTTGTGAGCAAGGTTTTGATTTGAAATCTAACAAGAAATATGTGAAGCAAACCACTTCTAATTTTTTGCTAGGGTTTACACTCGTTGTCGTCAAACCCAATCATCCCAGACATCAACGAATGTAAATCTAGCTTGGAGTTGTGGATTTGTTTGCAAGGTTTTGAGGGTTGATTTAGGAGTTAGCCTGAGAAGCATTCACCATCAAGTTAGAAGGGTTCTGCATTTTCAACATGGAGAACCCAATGAAATTTGAGGCTAAAGATTTCCTTTCCTTGCTCAAACCCTCAAAATCATCAAATGCATTTGGATAAAACCCAGTTCGTCAAGAGGGTGGAAGCCAAGGAGAAAAGTCTTAATTCTACATGAAAGAGATTTAATAGGCAATTTTACTGGATTTTGGCCTAGTCATCTGGCACTGCATGCATAGATTTCAAAGCATTTGGGGTCCCATCGTTCATGGTAAGATATCTGGCTTTGGATATGGTCGAGAGTTCTTTTTTGTTTTTATTTATCAGTGAGGAGGAAAGGGATCTAATCGTCATATTGGGACCCTATTTCATGGTATCCAAAGGAATGTTCCTCTCCCAATGGACTCTAGGTTTTGATCCAAAAATGGATATATTTGTAGCCCATGAGTGGGTCAAGCTACCTCAATTCCCGGTAATCTTCTAGGATGACTCCACTCTCAAAGATATTGGAGACAAGTTGGGCTTTTTTATGGGCCGAAATGACCCAAAACCCCATTTCATTAAATTTGGACACATTCCTAGTCTAAATTGGATTTTAAATATGGTTAGGACACATTTCTATGAGGCTCGGTACTGTAAAATAATACCTATTTGAGTTAACTTCCATCTTATACTACCGAACCTAATGGAAATGTTTCCCTAGTTAGGGGAGGGGAGGGTCAGGAATCTTTCTTCAAAATTTTAGTGAAAAAGGTGATTTAGACATTTTAAGTGAATGCACTTTGGGTTTGGTGGGATGTTTCTTGCTTCCCCCTCTTCCATCATTTCATCCTCCTCATCCTCCTTTGTAGCTATTGAGTCTTCTATTGCTTCATCTTTGTCATTTTCTTCCTCTACTTACTCTTCTTTAATGCTTGCTTCCTTTTTCCAAAAGAGCTATTGTTCTTGCCTCCAATGGGACCTACTTTGTCTTCGATGAATTTGTCTCAACACTTTTGCATCTCCTCAAGATCTTCAAGAGCTTCAATCCATTGCTAGAGGGGTTGGATGGACCATAATATGGTATTTTGCTAACTGTTGGCGACAATGGGATGTTGATTCCTATGCCTTTTGGACACCTTGAAAGATTCTTAATTTGTTTCACTAGTTGGATCCAAAGTGTGCTTGGACGAGGGTCGAGATTCTTTAGCTATTGGACAACTCTTTGCAAAATATGGCCATATTTGTGACAAGATGTTAGAGTCCTACCCTAACCCCCTTTAAGAGTTAGTTAAGTGATGTGTGCAACCATTTATTTTGAATAAGGTTGAGTAGTTAGTAGTGAACAATTAATTAATGCAAATGTGGTCTCTATATCAAGTAAGGCCCACTAGGTAGTTGATACTAATTAATTATGGGGCCAAGTCACGCAGTTAGGGTTTTGGGATATTGCAAACTTATTTAAAGAGTTAGGAAGGTATGGATTTTTTTGTAAGAATTGTGTTGGAGCTCTCCTCATGTGAAAGATTTCCCAACCTTAAAAGGTGACTAAGATTTCTGAATTTATTATCATAACACAAGGGTTGTTTTTACAGCATCTCTCTCCTTTATTGCCTTGTTATTAGTTATTTTCCGCTATATTTTTTGGTTTCTTGCATCATAAATCTGTGCATATCCTAGGTTGTTCTAAGTTTCAAGGTTAAAAACACCATACATGAATTACATTTAAAGGGAATATGCTCATAATCCAAGCCTTGCAGATGGCTCCAACCCTCCATATTGAGTTGCATCACCTCTTAAAGGCCCTTCTCGTGATCTATTTCCACACAAATTGTAGCACAGGAGTAGATACCTCCTTTTGAACCCCCATTTCATTAAATTTGGACTTATTCCAATTCTAAATTGTATTTTTAACGAGGTTAAGAAACATTTCCATGAGGTTTGGTAGTATCAGATGGAAGTGGGAAAGAACTCCATTAAAGTGTTAGTTGTGTATTGTTTCTATATTTTGCTATGTAAGAAATTTGTAAAAAATCATCCTACTTAAAGAGAAAAAGTGGGAAGATTGGAAATGTTGTTGGACTTCTCTCATCTCTTTGAAGTAACCAATTAAAAAGTGGTAAGGTAATAAACATTGTTTGACTTCTATCAGGAGAAGGAAAGCTTTGCAATTATGTATTCCCAAGTTGTCCAGATTAGCCTCTCTTTTTTATATGGTATAATCTCTAACCATATATGTAAAGGGAAAAATAGAAAACAAGAACATTAAGGTCACAATTATAACAAATTAGAACTAAATTGATGAATGAAAATTATCAGTTCATATATTATTATAGATTTGCTTATGATAATAGTTGATTCAAGTTAGGTAGAAAGATGTGTATAACAATGAATGATCAAATATATATTGTTTTTAAAATATAATTGATATGAGATAATATTGAATTCATATTATATGAACAAGTGTTATAATATTTCATTAAAATTGTGTTATAATAAGTTTTAAAAAATAATTATATAATTAATGTAGAGTACCAAACATTTTAATGACATTTTTTAATTTAATAAATAATTAATGTGTGATAATAATATTTTTTAAATAAAATAAATAATTAATATATATAATAATAAATATTAAAATATGTGAAATAAATTATTAAATATATAATTTTTTTAACATGATAGAAAACAAACATTTTAATTTCTTTTAACATGATAACATTTTAATATATTTTAACATTATTTACACACTCAATTATATAGTATTTTTTTAAACATGAAAAACAATTAATTAATATGTTAAATGATCATTACTGAAATAGAATACATTATATTCAATTAACATATTAGAATAATTTACTTTATTTAAATAAGTTTCAAAACCTCATTAATTCATTAAATTTTAAAAAATTAAATTTATATATAATATTTAATATAATTAATATTTGTATGATAATTGATATAATATTTAATATAATTAATATTTGTATAACAATTGATATAATATTTTTTTAAACGTGAAAAACAATTAATTAATATGTTAAACGATTATTACTAAAATAGAATACATCATATTTGATTGACATATGAGGATAATTTACCTAATTTAAATCTCATTCCAAACCTTTGATTGACATATGAGGATAATTTACCTAATTTAAATCTCATTCCAAACCTGATTAACTCATTAAATTTTAAAATAATATTCCAACATTCAAAACCAATTAAATCTAGTTACACAATCAGCCAAAGTAAGGTTGCAATTTAAATGAATAAATGAATACTATTTGAAATAGGTATATATAAAAATAAAATAAAAAACATATAAAAAATCTTCAAGGTATCTATCCCCTGAAAAGCTTAAAAAACCCAAGGCAAAGCTTAAAAAACCCAAGGCATTTCCATGAAAAGCTTAGAAACAGCAAGACGATGGATTAGTCTAAATTAAATAATCTCTTTGATAGAAAGCATAATAAATATATATATGATGGAGGAATATTTATAACAAAGCATGAACCGTCTTTGAATATTATAGCAAAACTTAAAACCAGGAAACCAAATCAGGAAAACAAAACCCATTCTTTCCCAACAATGATACGAATCTTCTACTTTCACACAATGCGTTGAATTGAATTAGCAGTGATATAAAAGTTAGTTTCAATTGACGACAAAATATAAAATATTTCGTTCAACACAAAGGTAACAAAAGTCAACAGAACATTCTATTTAGTGGAGAATATTATATGAAGATCAACCAGAGCACCATATATTCCTCTTGCGATGGTGTTCCATATTCCAGGCATAGAGAATATCAAATAAACAGATAGTTTTTTATCAACATCAGAACAAACGCAGCAGAGCTATCAACAAAAACTGTAAGAGTAATATTTATGATTATTGTAAAAAGAGTACAATTTGCCTTCCCCCGGCCTCAAAATGTACATGCTGTGTTGTTGCCAAAACAGGACTAACAGGAACAATAATGAATAGAGAAACCTGTGGAAAGATTTCCAGAGTATTATACAAAAGTGGGCACTTCTTCACTATTGGTATTGTTAGTCAATTGTTTCTGCTACATGGATTGTATAGAATATGTCTCTGTGTGTCTGTGTGTGATTGTAAAGGGGGTGAAATCTAACCATAAAAAAAAACCAGTGTGTAATGATTTTAAACGTACAGGGCAAGGCAAACCTTATAAAAGGAGCCTTGAAGGAACTAAAAACACAAAAAAAGTATGATTAGCAGGCTGCTGACTGTTGAGCAAACTGAGAAATCTGTGACTTGGAGAATTGAAGGCTTCGGTTGTTTTCCATGGTAGCCACCCTTTCACAGGAGGGGCACATAGTTAGCGTGGTGGCAGGCAGAGGCATGTAGTAATTATCCTGTCCTATCACACACGGCTGAGGAGCTGCCTTTAACGCCCTTAGCTCTTGCAGTTCTTTCTGCAGCCTTCTGTTCTCCTCCGTTAGATTCTCGCAGCAACGCTTCAGAACCTCGCAGTCTACTTCTGTCTGCTTCAACTTTGTTCTGCAAAATCAAGAAACACGCGTGACAAATCAAGAAACGACCACAAAATCAAGAAACGGCCACAAAATCAAGAAATGGCCACAAAATCACAACCACCGGGCAGTGGATTATATTGGCCTCGGAATGAATACTTACCGCGCTCTTCTGTTCTGAAACCAAACTTCCACCTGCCGGGGACGCAAATTCAACTGCTTGGCCAGTGCGTTCTTCTGTTTCTGCTAGGATCCCGATGAAAAAAAACCGGATCAGCCTCTAAAAGCTAAAAGCTATTAATTTGCCTGAAAACGACTTAGGGTTTTAGGATATCTTACCGGATTCAGAGTGCTATGCTCTCGGAAACTTTCCTCCAGCAGTGCAGACTGTTCTTTCGAAAGCCGTAGCTTTTTCCTCGTCGACCCTATCTCTTCCTCGTCACTGGTCCTCGAACTCACGTCGCAGGTTCGATCCCTCTCGGCCTCAAAGTCAAAGGCTCTTTCTCTTTCTCTTTCTCTTTTCACCGCCAACGGCCCGTTTTCCACCACTCGCAAGGCATCGGCCTGGAAAACCGACGATTCCTCATTTTCGTTGGTAGTTGGAACCCGATTCATGTCTATTCGTCCGCGCATGGCCACGGGCGGATTCGTTTCGGCAACCGTCACCTCTTCCCGAGCTGCAAAGAAAAAAGAACGAAAATCTGTCAAATACACAGTAAAACAAAGCACATACGAAAAAGACGCAAACGCAGGCATGGACGTATATACACACTCAGAGGCATGGACGTATATACACACTCACAGTTATTATTGGGCATGAACCAGAGAAACGGCGCCGAAGGCGCAGGAGGAGTCCCGACACGGGAAGCGATGGGTCGAAAGGGTAGGAGTTCGAGTTGCCGCGGCGCGTTTTTCTGGTCATCTTCTTGCAGAGCTGCGGCAGGCATAGCAATAGAGAGACCCACACCGAGAGCCAACCCAGTGGTATCATCGTTCGTTAATGATTTCAGCCTTTCCAGACCTCTCTGCTTGTTCTTCGTCTCCTCCATGAATGAATAATCCTATTCTTCACACACAGACAGGACAGGCAAGTGCAATGATCCTATTTTGATGAACGTATAAACGTGGAATGAAAATCTGATTGATTCAAGAACACAGGAAACAAGGGCCCAAACAGTCCAAGCTCTGAAAACCCCTCTCTCAAACTCTCTGAACTTGCAGAACACGGTGCAAAAGAAGAAATAAGGCAGGCAAACACTCACAACTAAGTCTCCTCAAATCTGAGCCAGTTAATAAAAACACCATTTATGGGCATATCCCCTCATCCCTCATCATGTGGGGCGCTGTAGATGCACGCGCGCGTGAAACTTCAATGGCTTGACCGGTGCATATATTTTGATGGATATACATAAAATATGGAGCTCCAAAATGAAAAATAATAGAGCTTACTAAGAATGATTAGGATAAGCAGCCGCACTCAAGGAGTTCGGACCAATATAATTAAGTCAGCACTGGTGGTGGAAGAGCAATCATGAAAACACCCAACTTTGTACGATTTGACTCTTGTTTATTTATTATTAATAATAATAGCAACATTACTAAAATTAAATATAAAATATATTATGTAAAATCCGAGTGGCGTGCAAGACCCGCTACCTCTTCCGTTTAGGCAGCCGCCCGCCCGTCTACTTTACTCTTTTTTTTTTTTTTTTTAGCCCCCGCCGCCTTCATCTCCTTTTCAAAAAGACCATCCGGGTTCCAACTTCCGACCGAGCGTTAAAACACATAGACAGACATAAGCTACTGACCGTAGGGTACACAACTCTCTAGGCTCATAATAACAACAAACAAACACTAGATCCAACTCCCCCCTGCCATTGCAATTTGGCACTCATCATCATTGCATTGTTAGCACCACAGGCATTCATCATTGTTATTATTATTATGGTGTTTAATAATAATATTGTATGGATATGATAAGATATGATATATATTATGGTCGTATACCTAATCAATCAATCAGCTCGTGACCGGACAAAGCGTGAGAATGCGGCAGAACGCCGCCCCTCTTTTAATCATTTATTCATTGCCCATCATTTGGAACGGGCTATGCTTTGATTGGTTTGTCACTGCCCCACCACGCGCCACGTGGACGTGTTGAGAGATGAGTGGCCACATGGGCCAGAGTTCAAATTGGATTGGGTGGCGTAGGTGGATTGGGCAAACATGGCATCATGGCGGTCCAAGGCCAAACGACGACACGTCATCCTGTCTCCCTCTTGGGGAGCCGTCGCATCAGCGTTGTGAAGACCTTTGGCGAACCTTGGGCTTCTTTTTATTAACACCTTATATCCACGAAAGGGCGGTGGAAGAATGGACGGTCCCCGGGCCCCGACCCTAGCCGTGGCCCCCCGAGCTTCTAAGCAATCATATGAAGAATAAATCCTAATCTAATCCATGAAAAGGCATATCCCATCCATCCCACTTCATTATTCATACAATTACCCAAAGTAAACCAAACACATGCATGCTCATTGCCCTCAAATCCCACCCACCACCAATGGCCCAATTAAATGAAAGTCACATTTCCACGTTGTTTATAAAGTTAACATGCATGTAACACACTGGGCCATAATTTTATGTTAGAGAATCCCAAGAGTCTGGAATCTTCTATTAGTTGTTCCCTCTTTAGTACTAACCGTGGGGAAGGTATGTTTAGGTTGGGGGATTTTCATCAACCCTAACCTTGTTTTCCCCCTTTGCCCTCTTATTAATTTTGTTTTGACAATAGTTGTCGTATGCTTGGCTACACCTACGCATCTCGAGTAATCTTTATTTGCGCTAACAGCGAAATTTTGTTTAGCTATTTTTTTAAGTCAAAAATATAATGGTCAATTGGTTTTAAAATTTCTCTATTTTTTAGATATTATATTATTGAATTGATAAAGTGAACCAAAATTCACAAGTTACATGATATATTATTGAATTATAAAGCTAACCAAAATTCACAATTTTTAATAGGTATATTTTATGTTTTTATTAAATGTTAGTTTGTATATTGTGTAGAATATTATATTTTTGGACAGAGACTTACTTAATATAAAGCTGTTTTTTTCTATGTAAAAAAAAAATTATATATAGGTATAATATTTAAATCCTTTAAGAAAACTTTTGATTTAAAGTTTAGCTTTAATTTTAGTGACAAGGTTATAGTCTAAATTATGGGTTGTGAGTTTGCTAACTGTTTTACTTGGGTTTACAACTTGTTAATTACATGTTGACTAATACTAGTCACGTTACCTAATGTAGCTTGGCTAACAGAGTGAGTAGGTGTCTTCTTATTAAGACGTCTTAACTTTAGATTGAGTCACAAGATTATGATACATGTGGCTTATGTCAACTTTAGGTTGAGTCGCAAGATTATGATATATGTGGCTTAATTATAAGCATGATGTCAAACACTTTCCTAATGTCAAAAAAGCAATGCAAGAGATTGGCTTTATTATTATGGTATTCCTTTGCAATGATCCTAAGTGTATTTAGGTGGTCCATAATTGACTCATAACTTCTAAAATTATCCTAGCCTTTAGCTAATTTTTCCTGACTTTCTAACCATATGTTAATCTTATTTTCCATAATAATTTCATAGTGACTTGGATAAAGAGGGTTCATCATAATAGTACTGTAATTATAGAGGTTGTTTCATCATTACTTTTAAAAATATGACTAATGAGATTTTATTTCCATAGTTTAGGGAAACCCTACTAGACTACTGGATTAAAGATCTTGTGAGTGTGAGAGATGAGGATGGGTCCTCCAATTTTTAGGATTTTTATTTGATAGTCTTCGATGTCCTGAGTTTTCTAAATTTAATATATATATATATATAAGAAAGAATGGTTTGAACATTGTCCACGACATTAGGAAATTCATAAAGCTTCTTAAGGTATGAATTTTCCGCCATAAAAATCATATCATTTTCTTCACTTTTACAAGTTAGAGTTTGCCTCTAAAAAATTTTAGGACCAAATTGGAAATGTGTAAAAGCTTCTCTTGTTTTTTATTTATATCCTATCTCTTTTTTTTTAATTAGAGCGTTGTATTTATTTATCTAACTAACTTTTTAGTTAATTTGATTTTTTTTTACTATAGGGAATTGGTAACTTCGTTAGTATCACTTAGGCTAGGAACATGTTCAAATCTGACAGTTGCCCCTAGAACCCCAAGAGTATACCCAACATCCCACAAGCCAGATATACCAATAACCTATGACTTAGCAAGGGTTGAGATGTCCGGAGACCATGGACATAGTCTGGATCCCAAACTCCAACAAGACTCCTACCCCTCTAGCCTTATCGCAACGAGTCAATGTCTCATTGAGGGGATTTGAACCCTCGTGGAGATGGTAAAAATTGATTCTTATAATTACAAAGGCATAATAATCTCTTGAGAGAAAACACATGTTCTTAACCATTAAACCATGAAATTGTATATTTGTCAAATATTAAAAACATATTATAACTCTCTAACAATATATATATATATATATATTCCATATTACTTAAGTGGCAAGATTATGAATAAAAAAAATTACATAAATTATTTAATTATACATATTTGAAATCATATAATAATCCTTTTAAATTATATATATTTAAAATCATATAATAATCCTATTCAATAGCTGTAACTTCAATCCATTCATTCTTAATTATTTTAATGAAACCTTTTTTATAATGATCATATGAATATTTGAACACCAAGCAATAATAGATTAAAACCTTTGATATATATAAATATATATAATAAATGTCAAAATCGTAATCTTAATCAAATTTCGTTTCTAATTGTTTTAATAAAAAAATTGAAAATTCAATAATAAGAAACGATCATATAACTCTATAAGAACACCAAGCCATGGAAACATTAAACTAGAACCACTTTTGAAATCATGTATAGGTTTTATTTATGTTATAAATTTAATTTAATTTAATATATCGTATCCTTGCATAATTGTCCCTTGCAATGCGGAATAAATATAAATATTATTATTAATAATTTAATAAATGAAGATTACCATACTAAAACCATAATCCTAATCAAGTTTCATTCCTTATTATTTTAAGGAAAAATCAATTAAACAAATGATTATGTAACCATTCGAGCACTAAACAATGGAGATATTAACACTATTCCCACTTTTAGAATTATCCACATGAATAAGTCTTATTATTGACAATAATTTAATTCAACATATGGCATGTTTGTATGATTGTCGGTTGAATTTTGGAATAAAGAAGTAGCAACCTGTGAATGTTTCATGATCACATACCCAACTCAAATAGTTTTCCTAAACATTATTTTTTTAAAACCCAACCCCACTCCAAAATATGTTATATCATGTTTGTCTTTTATTTCTTGTGTATATATCACCGAAGTTTGAAGAATTCGAAACAAACATCATGGTATGAGTGGCATTAGGAAGGGAGTCAAATGAGTGAAGCACACAACCTAATCATCACCACGATAACTCTCTCAACTAACCCAACTACCCTTCATATTATTAAACCATGCTAATCATTTTATATACGAACATAATTATAATAATGATGTATGATAATTATCTCCCTTGGTTCACCATGAAGCATCTTCATACATTTGTCGAATTAAAGTATTGGTGTCATTCAACTAATGATTAGTCACGTTTATGGATTTATGATGATTCTTTACTTAAATATATTCATAATGAATTAATTATGGAGAACAGGAGACACCATTAATATAAAATGAATTTCTTTTTGGGAGTCATGGTGATATATTTGACATTATACCAACTTGATCAAAGACCAAAAGAATAAAATCCAAGGCATTATGAAAACAAAACCTAAAAGCCTTCAAATAAAGTGAATAATATTATAATAATATACTTGGCCTTATGTTTTAAAAAATGAATCGACAATAAGAATTAAAACCAGTAATAATAATCTTAAATCATGTAAAGGTGTATTACCTTCCGTAAGTCAAATCGCATCTATTCATATTTGACATACCTTTCTCTTAATATATTATTAGAAATAAATAAATAATAGTATTCTACCTATATTCACATAAAATTAGATATTCTTAAAATCTGATCGTATAGTTTAGGGACGGTAACCTAATTTTGAAGCAATCAAAGAGATTCCTAATAATAGAATCCTACCTAAATTCACATAAAACTAGATATTCCAAAAATCTGATCAACAATGGGTAACCTAATTTTAAAGCAATAAAAGAGATTCCTAAATAAAATAGAATAATATTTTGTGAAAGTCGAATAATTTTTAAGCCCATTATAATGATATTATTAAGTAAAAACGAATAATTATAAGTAATAATATATCGAATTTGATTTTGCTTATGTGTTCTTAGTGATTTCATGATTCATAAATATATCTTCCATACCATATATGTCTATACCAAAATAAATTAAACATATAGTAGCACCACTTTTGGAATTACAAACTACACTACAATATACCAAATAGAGATGGAAATTATCACCTTGAATATATTAGCCTTATTGAATCATTTCAATAAAGGAGTAAGTTATTTATCCGACCATTTGCATTGAGGCTCACTTGACTCCGTTTGGTAATTGATTACTCCGTTAACTTTCTTGACAGTGAGACCAAGAATAGCAGATTCTGCTTCTTTTCTTGCATTTTCATTGTAGATCAATTCTACAACAAACTATTATTACACTCCAGTATAATGCAATAATGAAAAATACTAATTTACCAAATCAAATTGAATCTACAGACTGAACTGATCTAAACCTAATCTGAAATTGTGTTCTAAAAACTTGTAATTTGAAATTCAATTGTTATGGATTTGATAAGGCCATGTTCTGTGTGTATGCTAGTTTAAAACCTTAACCTTTGTGATCATGAAGGATAAAGAATGCAAGGTTTAAACCTGGATTGGGTTCCATAAAACAAACAAAGGAGTTGATTAATTGTTACAAGGAAGTTGGTAAAACTTTCCAAGTTTTAGATCTTTCCAATTATTTTTATGGAGTTGACTAAAATTATACAGTTCTAAACATACATTTGCAATTTTTATAAAAATTCCAATCAGAACTTACAATTTTAAAATTGCACTTAAAAAACAAGAATTTTCATGGCTAAATTTATGGATGAATGAATTCAAGAGCGCAGTTGGTGTGAAAGTAGGTGTTGGAATCAATTGTTCTTTACCTCACGGAAAGGTAACGGAGGAAGCTATCACCTAACCGCGTCAGGTGGGCTCCGGTGCAAATGGTCGGGTAGATAGCCTTTTTTTTCAAGTGAAAAAAGCCTGTCCTTGATATTCTTATTAAGAATCAAAGGGAATCTGAAATGCCTTCCCATAAAATGGGTTACATACATGCTGTTGGGACAGAAGAAACCATACAATTGATGCATCAGAGAGAGAGACATACATAGCAAAGATGCATTAGGGGATATGGGCATTTCCCGCATATAGTTCCCATCAGAAAAAGCTGTCACTCATACCATATCTATCGTGGATCAAAGATCATGAAACTGCAGTCTAAAAGAGTCTGCTTCAGACTAGAGGGAAGAAAGGTGCAATAATAAAAGGAGTGTATGCTCCAGCACCGGGCTCAAAAGAGCTCAAAAACTATCAAAAGAGGTCATAAGACCATCGAAATATTTAGAGTAATTTCTTGAAACAGAAGCCATAGCAAGAGCCTTTTTAGAAAGGCTATCTGCATGCTTATTGAATTCACGATAGATATGGCAGAAAGTCAGTTCTAGAAAGCATTTGAAAAGCTTTCTTGTGTCCCTACACCAGTGTAAAAGTTATGGTGGTGATAGGGAAGCTAAACCCTTTGCCCAGTTAATAATGACTGAAGAGTCACCATAAATACTGAGTTCGGGTATCCCCATCATTTGGGTTGTATGCAGTAGGGCCCAGAGTCCGATCAATTCCGCCTTGGTGTTGGTGCATGGACCTGCCCCTAATGCAATTTCAAGAGTATGTGTCTCGCTCAGTTTCAGTACATATCCAGCTCCACTGACACCACGAGCTGAAGCCCCATCGAAGTATCCATAAGGATAGACAATAACAAGTCCAAGACCAATGTTCCTGGATTTTTTCCATTTGATGACAGATGGATAGTATGTCTGAGAGTAGTAAGAAAGCTGATGTAGAATATTGGTGATATGAGTATGTCTTTCTTCGAACAAAGCAGAGTTTCTTACTCTCCATACAACCCACATAGCAAGAAAGGGGATATGGTATAGGGCAGAATTATTTGAGAAACAGTCTGTCCACTTCTCCAGATAGGTGCTAAGATCATCTGACTGATAGGTAATAGCCACATGATTCTGGTCCAAAATCTTACCTATGACAGTCTTCCATAACAAACAGTGAGAAAAGAGGTGCAGAATTATTTGAGAAACAGTCTGTCCACTTCTCCAGATAGGTGCTAAGATCATCTGACTGATAGGTAATAGCCACATGATTCTAGTCCAAAATCTTACCTATGACAGTCTTCCATAACAAACAGTGAGAAAAGAGGTGTTGCACATTGTCAGTACCATTCTTGCATATCGCGCAGATACTAGGCCCAATCCATCCCCTCTTTTGCAAGTTATCCCACGTGAGCAGCTTGTTCATCAAGGCCAACTAGATAAAACAACCTATATTCTTGGGGAGAATACCTTTCCAGATAATTTTATGGAGTCTGCAACCAGCCAAGGGTGTGAAGGATCGGAAAATGCCGTCATATACCAAATGTGCAGAGACAGATCCATCAAACTTGTTATAATCCCAGATCATGGAATCTCACATGGTGTTGAGCCAGATGCCCCCCATTTCAATGTTCCTCGTAAAAGAGTCCCAAATCAATTTCCAATCTCCTCCAATACAGAGTTCCTCTGCAGAATACCAATAATTGTGTTTACCTGGAAGGGAATTACGTGCATGTGATAGCGTAACAATGTCCAGATCTTCAAGAAAGTCATGGAAATCAACAGGGAAGGTGATCAATGCCGGAGAACCAATAATAGGATCGATGCCTATGCGTACACTATTTCCATTTCCTACCTGCCAAGCAAGGTTTCTTCCAAGCCACGGGAGAGTAAGCAAGAAACCCTTCCATATAACTAAGACACCACGTGTATTGAAACACTTGCCACGGAGCCAATTCTCTACAGAATTCATCTTCATATATTTGCATTCAATAACTTTATGCCATAATCCATCGCTCTAAAGAACCCACCACATATTTTTAAGTCTGAGAGCAATACTTAACCATTGTAGATTTTTTATGCCCCAGCCCCCGAATTCTCTCGGCCAAGAAAGACACTTCCAATTTGATAAATGGTATCTGTGCTTATTGTCCGAAGAACCCCATAAGAAGCAGAAAGTAAGACTCCTGAGTTTGTTTAAAACAGACACAGGGACGGGAGCAAGACCCAACCAGTAAACCGGAAGGCTAGACAGCATAGCTTGTACAAGAATCAAACGCCCTCCAAGAGAAAGGAGTTTATGCACCCAATGAAATATTCTGCTTTCATATCTCTGAACCAGCCAATTCCAGTCACTAACTTTATACCCCAGGGGCTTTGAGGAAATATCCAAGGTACTTAAAACCCGAGGAGATAGGTTCCATTTTATAAGGCAATGCCTGAGCAATATCCATCCTAATATCCACATCCACATTATTGTAAAGAAAACAAGATTTGTCCAAACTAATATTCATCCCTGAGGCTTTACAAAAGGAGCTCAATATAACCTCAAATGCCATCCACTCAGATAATGTGCTACAGCCAAGTAAGATTACATCATCTATGAAGAGGAGATGTGTAAGAGCAAGAGTGGAAGAGATCTTGATACCTTTTATGAGGCCGTGATCCCTAGCATCAGCAATCAGTAGGCTAAGTCCCTCAATAAAAAAAATGAAGAGCAATGGCGACAAGGGACAGCCCTGTCTGATGCCTCTAGTGGCAACAAAGAACTTTGAGGGTGTGCCACTAATGAGGACTACAAAATTTACAGAAGTAAGGCATCCCATTATCCAATTTACAGCCAATAGTGGCACCCCGATCTGAATAAGAATGAGACGGATATAGGACTAGTTAACACGGTGAAATGCCTTCACCAAGTCCAGTTTGAGAATGAGTGCACATGTGTTTTTGGTCTTCACAGTATGCAGTGTCTCCTGTATAATACCAATAGGTGCAACAATCTGGCAGTTTTTCAGAAACCCATATTGCTCAATGGATATATTGGAGTCCAAGAAAGGATTTAACCTCACAGCACTAACCTTTGATATGAGTTTGTAAAGCAGATTGCATAGGGAGATTGGCCTAAAGTCAGCAAAGGTAATGGGTTTATCCTTTTTTGGGATTAATGCAAGGAAGGTGGCGTTTAGGGATGGGGGTATGCAGCCTGAAGTCCTAGCACTATCCACAGCGGACAATAGCTCCATACCCATTAAGTCAAAAAAATGCAAGTAAAATTCTACAGGCCATCCATCAGGTCCAAGGCTCCTGTCCTTTTTGAAAGTGTGTAAGGCATATTCCACCTCTTTTAGTGTAACCGGCTGGGTGAGATGATGGGCATCATCCAGAGAGATCATCTTGGGATAGAGTTGAACAACCCAAAGTTGTTCCAACAAATAGGTCTGTTTGTCATCCTTGAAAATGTTAGCAAAGTGGCAAAGTCCCATCTCCTTGAGTGCATGCTCATCATCAATAGTGTGTCCTTCATCATCCATAAGGGACCAGATGGAATTTTGATTCCTTCTTCCCGATGCAAGGGTATGGAAATACTTGGTATTCGAATCTCCATCCTGAGCCCATTTAGTACGACTTTTCAGCTGCCAGGTCAAGAGGAAGTGATCCAAAATCTTCTTCTTTTCTGATCAAAGGTGAGCCAAGGATCTTTGTTCCTCATGTGATAGAATACCAAAGTGCAAGCAGGAGAGGAGGGAGCAAATGTCATGTTCCAACCTTTGGGAATTACTTTCCATGAAAGAGCCTTTTTCCTTGATCCAGACTTTAGTATCCAACTTAAGGGTTCTGAGCTTGTGGGTGAGGAGGACCAGATCAGAAACTGAAGAAGATGGGGCCAGGCCATGCCATATGTTGGTGACCCAAGAAGTGAAATATGGATCCTTAAGCCAGGATCTATTAAATTTAAAAGGATAGTTACAGGATCCCAAGGACCGGTTCCACTCAAAACATATGGGGTAGTGGTCAGAGATGTTAGCAAGGTGTGTCCACATGCAGTGTATAGAAAGGTGAGGGATCAGGGAGGATGAAACCAAGAACCTGTCAAGTCGTTTGCTAATCCCCTCCTCCCCAGCCCAACCATTCCTCCAAGTGGGTCCAGTACAAGGTGGAGCAACATCAGTAAGTCCCGCCGAATCAAAGAGATGCTTGAAATGTGAAGCAAGAGGGTCCAGTACAACTTTTTTACCCCATGTTTCTGATGCATTCATAGTCAAGTTAATGTCTCCACCCAGGATAAGGTTAGGAGAGTTGAGAAGACCCCCCTGAAGACTCTATCCCAAAATAACTCCCGATCACGGTAAGGCCCATAACAGTTAAGAATATCTAGCTAAGTATTCAATCCACGAAAATCAACTTTAACAAGGATGCCAACAACGGTTTCAAATGCTAGACATCTGACTTTTTGTGGGTTCCAGGCAGTGAGTAGCCCCCCAGAAAGACCGGATGCACTAGTGGCACAAAACTCCCACTTGGGGAGGTGCTTAGAGAAGGCATGAAGAGCAGGGTATGTACTACACATGGTCTCCTAAAGGAGAATCATATCAAGTCGAATGGAGAGAAAAAGTGAACGGAGGCCACATTGTTTGGTCTTGCCCCCAAGACCTCTGACGTTAAGGGAGAGGATCAACATTAACGAATAGAGGGTGGGGGAGGAGATTCTCTAAGTCCCCAGGAAGATAATCTTCTAACAGCATCTTTGATGCAGATGGAGAGAGGAATGTAAGGGGGAGAGGTCGAGGAAAGATCCCCATACAATCCCTTCTTTTCCTTCTTCTTCTTGCGGATGGTGACATTCTCAAATCGAATGGAATTGAGGTGGAGAGTGGAAGGGGAAGTGGGTGTAGTCTCAGAGAAGATCGAAAATGACTTATGCAGTGAGGGATCAGAGAAAGAAGGGGAAGATAATGGACTATGTGGAGCAGTTGGTAAGGGGGGGGGGAGTAGAGGCAGTAGGAAGAGGAGGGAAGTCCGCGAGTGAAGTGAGTGAAGGCACCAGAGAGTGGTCATTTAAACAAGAAGAAAGACAGTTGAGAGGTTCAGGTGAGACCTCGAAAGAGAAATCCGCAGACGGGATGATGGGTGTAGAGTTCTCTACAGAGTCTTGATCGTGTGTGACAGAGGATAGGGCTTGAGGGTTCAAAGAGGCCCTAGAAGGTGACCAAAGTGCAGGGTCCCGGGAGTCTGCAGAAAAAGAAACAACAAGTGTGGTCTTTTGTGGGGTCACCAGTGAGTCCACAAAAGGGGGACATGGCACAATAGGGGACTTTGCCAAAATATCAATATCCTGAAGCATAGAGTCAGTAACATCACCAAAGAGGGAGATAGAATGAGAATACATACCTTTTGAAGAATGCTCCAGAGGAGAGGAAGTAGGGTGTGTAGAAGCCCTAGGAGAACCCTCAATACTGGAACCAGTGGGAGCACGCAGCCGCAATGGGCAAGTCCGTCTGAGATGACCGATCTCGCAGCTATTGCTACATCGGAAGGGGACATCGAGATAGTCCAGTCTCTGCACCAAGAGTCAATCCTTACATAAAATATCAACCTCCGCAAGTAGCCCAAGAGTAACATCCAACTCCACTAGTACCCTAGCCACCCTTTTGTCGTAAGCAAGATGAAAGTCATCATTGACAGCCACGTACCGCCCTATCGTATTAGCAATACCTTCAAGGATGTTGGAATTCCAAAGTGGGAAATGAAGGTGTGGTAGAAGAACCCACAGATGGCGTTTCGTCACCCTCTCCCGGAGTGGATCGAAGTGTGCATGCCAGCGACCCAGGCCCAATACGCCATATCCAGTCCAGAATAAGTGTAGCATGCTTGGCATCTAGAAATACGAAGACTATCCAGTCGTTCGATAGGAGGCTGATAGTAGGAATGTACTTCAAGATCAGTTTCCAGAAATCTGAAGCCCAGTCCATCCAAGCTTTTTTTCCCCAATATACAGTATTCCAAATGTCTGACCAGGGCGCGGGAGCAAAGAGATGAAACCCGGTCCATATATATGTCACGCCCCAGTACAAAACGAAACCTGCCATCATGAATCTTGATATTCTTTGCATGACGTTTATGTCAAGAACGCGAGGAAGCCCCGAAGTCAGCCATCAAGAAGTCAACCCTCAGTGCCCATAAAAAGCCTAACCATAGAGGGAACCAGGCACAAACACCCCACAAGTCAGAAGCAGGGCAACCCAAAACAGACTGGAGGTGGAACCCAGAAGTGGGAAAGCAAAACCGATAAAAGAGGGTTACAAAGGAAAAAATAACCACCGACTGGTAACCCAACAAAAAACCCCCATCAAGTGTCTGTGACCTAATCCGAAAACATAGGCGGAACAGTGACCACAGGGTATACCGGGAAACAACACCCCAAAAGCCGGTCAAATGTGGAACCTTGACATCAGAAAACCACAACAGACAATGAGGGTTCAAATTGCTAAAACACGGACCGACAGTAAACCCCACAGGTACACGAGGTGAGGGACGAGAACCACCAAAAACCGAGACAAGGAGGAGAACAAGATACAGTGGGTACCCGAGAAATAAGGAATAAAACCCTAATAGACCATGTGAAAGATGGACTAGATAGAAGTCAACCCCGCACTAACTGTCTGCAATCGGGAAACAGGAGCCATGTCAATGTTAAAACAAAAAACAAATAATAACATGAAAGGTGACAGACCCCGGAAAACAGAAAACCCCCAGAAACGCAGATGGACACCACAAAAATGCCGAGGCGACCAGATGAAAACAAGAAGATGAATTCCCACTTTTTTTGGATTGGTTGGTACTGGTCCCCCTTGAAGGAGGAGGGACTCCAATAAGTCACCTGTAGAGACAGAAGAAGAAACCAAAGATAACCTATCACAAACAAAGAATAGAAACCATCGTGCAAGGCCAGGTGCAGCACAACAGACGGAGGGTCCGGTAAGATAAGCAGAAGGGGTGGACAAGCCAGAAATTGGCGCAAGAGAAAACAGAGGGTAGGTCGCCATCAGTGCCCCCCTAGGAGCAGAGAAGTCGAGCATGAAGGTGCCATCCCTA
The DNA here is from genome assembly GCA_001517045.1 of Pseudotsuga menziesii. NCBI lineage: Eukaryota > Viridiplantae > Streptophyta > Pinopsida > Pinales > Pinaceae > Pseudotsuga > Pseudotsuga menziesii. The sequence continues at coordinate 286,477 of LPNX011131350.1, read as the reverse complement.
CTATGCAATTTGTCGAGTAGATAGCTTGCTCCTTTCAATAAACTTTGTAGATAAATGTACAACATGTAAATAAATGTAAAACATGTTGTATAAGAGCAAAGTATTGTCAACTGGTGAAAATTAAATAAGAGAATTATTTTTTTAATATGTTTAAATGATAAGATCTAAAAATTAATATTTTTTTAAAAGTAATAAGAGAAAGTTTATTTTGATGTGGTTTGCCCACCTTGAATAAGATTGTTAAAAAGAAAAGGGATTTGATATAATAAATGTCTTATGGTGATATTATTTGATAATAGAAAACAATATTGATGGAAAATGATAATTTGATTAAAATTTTTATAATTTTATTTATTTATTTTCTAAGATATAATTATTTAATTATAAAGATTTATGTTTAGAATTATTTATATTTTAATATTTTTGTGTGAAGATATAATTATTTTGTAAAAAATAGTTTAGATTCATTTTCCATTTAAAGGATCTGAATTTTGAATGTGTAAAAAAAAAGTTCTTAAATTATTTACACATTTTGATATAGATTTATAATTTATTAAAAATAGAAATAAAAACTTATTATTTAAATTAACCTACATCTATTAAGCATCTTAAAGATTCATTTTCTTAAAGTGTAACATTAAACTTAACAACTTTTTCCATACTAAATTATAAACACCTTACTATTCTCAATACAATAATGTATTTTAATTAATTAATATTAATATTTATACAATATTATTAACAAATTTATTTATCATAATATTATAATAAAATTAATAAATACAATCACATAGTTCCATAAAGTTAATCACATAGTTCCATACAGTTAGGAGCAATGTACATACAATCTTACATATAATTTACTAAAATTAACATTTTTTTTTAGGAAAAAAAAGCATGTCCTTGATATTCTTATTAGGAATCAAAGGGCATTGTTGACACCCACCCATGAAGGGTTACATTGCAAGAGAGAAACAACTAGTCAAAGAGGATCACATCCAGTTGCGCCAGGGGGAATGGCATGCAATAGAAAGTGAGATTCCCATCAGATATATGTCTCATCATGTAGAGGATCGAGACAATCAGCCCTGTCTATCGTTAACCAAAAGGATCATATCTGCGGTTCAAAAGAAGCCACTCGTATGGTTTCCCAATAGATATCCAAAAGAGGAGAACCTCCCCTAGTAAATGACTCAAAAGAGCTGGAAGGAGTCACTAGTGACCAAAAGGTCATCCATAAATTCAGAAAAAACAGCCAATACCTGGAAAGAGAGTGAGAGCTGTTTTTGAAATTCGGTCTGCAATCCGATTGTGTTCACGATAGACATGGCTGAAAGTGAGATCCTGGAAGCTTGAAATAAGCTTTTGTGTTTCTTTACACCAGTGAAGAAGTTCTGGTGGGGTGAGAGCAGTGTGACCCTTAGCTTAATTGACGATGACTTGTGAGTCACCGAAAATTTGGGTCAGAGGGATACCCATCATTTGGGAGGTGAGCAAAAGGGCCCATAGGCCCAAGAGTTCAGCCTTTGTATTGGATCCATGTCCGACCCCCATCGTGAAATCCAAGTGGTGATTCTCGTTTAAAAACAGACTATATCCAATGCCAACTGCTGAAGAAGTAGAAGCACCATCAAAGTAACCACACGGGTATATCATACAAGGTTTAGTTCCAATCTGTTTTGCAATTTTCAAATTCCTGTTCATCCTGACAGGCCGAGAGGGAGTCATCTGTGCAGCGTTTAATATCTGATGGAAAATTCCAAGAACAGTCACTTTTTTCCCCTCGAAGATGACCGAGTTACGTGCTTTCCAAACGGCCCAGATCGCATGGTGTGGGATGTAGAAGAGTACTGAGCTGCGTGGAAAACTAGATGCCCAATGATCCATAAACTGTACAATAGTGTCAATTTCAGGAGGAATAAAAATCTGGAGTTGATCACATATTAGACCCCGGATACTTTTCCAAATCGAACAGCGACAGAAGAGGTGCAAAACAGTCTCCTCGTTTGAGGCACACAAAGAGCAGATACCAGGTCCAATCTTACCCTTTCTCTGCAAATTATCCCAAGTGAGTATCTTATTTCTCAGTACCAGCCATGAGAAGCAACCAATTTTGCGAGGAAGGAGACCAGACCAGAACGAAGTGTACAAACGACTACCCAAAACAGGATTGTAAGAGTTCACAATACATTCATATGCTTTTGCTGCTGTGATCAATCCATCTTTTTTATTGAAATCCCAAAGCAGAGAGTCAGAGACTTCTGAGAGGCGAACAACATTAAGAACCAGATCTCTGATATAATTATTCCAAATATGTTTCCACTCCCCTTCCAAAAGTAGATCTTCCGCCGTGTACCAATAATAATTATAATTACATGAATTATTTTTATAAAATACATAAATATTAATTAGGATTACAATTATAAATTTGAGATAATTTAGAAATATAATAATAATGATAATTTATAATTACATGAATTATTTTATAAAATACATAAATATTAATTACAATTACAATTATAAATTTGTGATAATTGAGAAATATAATAATGATTTTAATTTGAATTTTATTTTATGCTTGGCATTAAATGAAATTGCAATGAAGTTTCACATCCATAACATCGAGCGGGTTTCGATTGCCATTTGCAAAGATTGTTTGACTCCAATTTCATTTAATGCCATTGCAAAGATTGTTTGACTCCAATTTCATTTAATGCCAATCATAAAATAAAATTCAAATTAAAATCATTATTATATTTCTCAATTATCACAAATTTATAATTGTAATTGTAATTAATATTTATGTATTTTATAAAATAATTCATGTAATTATAAACTATCATTATTATTATATTTCTAAATTATCTCAAATTTATAATTGTAATCCTAATTAATATTTATGTATTTTATAAAAATAATTCATGTAATTATAATTATCATTGGTTGTAAAACGATGTTTTCCTCGTATTTTTGTTAGTAAAATTTACAAAAGTTAAGAAATATCTCAATATACATGTTAATAAGATTTCACTTAACTATTAATATATTAAGTGTTGAAAAGGTCAAATCTTTAAAAATATAAATATTTTTTAAGTTTTGGAGTTGAAAAAAAACTTTTAAACTTCTTGTTTTATCTCTATATATTTTATGAACTTTATACTTTGAAATTTCCAAACCACTATCTATAATATAGAGTTAAAGCATATAAATTACTTAATGACCAATGTGAATTTATCTTCTTCATCTTTTGTTTTAATTTCACCTTGTAGCATTTCCATTGATGAAGCGCCATATTGCCTTCACCGCCATTAAAGTACTCGACGAAATTACCACAACCCCCAAGCGTGTTGTCACTCTACTCCACACATGTTGTTACTCTAACATAGGCATTTGTTTAATAAACACACGCATGTTGTCACTCTGTATGTTGTCACTGTCTCACATGTGATTTAATTGATCATCACAAACATGGTGTTACTCCAATACAAATATAATATAGACATTTAACAACAACCACACACATGTTGTAACTGTTATTACAACATTCAGATTATTATCAATGAAATTATAAGACCCTATTGCAACCCACGGTTGCTCTATCACAACATTCCAATTATCCAAGTGAACACACTACCTTCTACAACAACATTCAATTGCACATTCACGCATTCAAGTACATGTATTAATTATGTAAGGAATTATACAATATCCAACAATTATAATTTTTTTCCTGGAAAAAAAGACATAATTTTATTACAACTGAGGCGAACAAAATTACATTTTGTAGATGCAAATGCATTACGAGCAATCAGCTCCAGTGCCATAGCACATGGTCAAAAAACAGACCAAAGGTCTGTGAATAAAAAAAGTAAACTATATTACATCATAGGACTTAGTAATCAAGGGTTAAAATAAGTCTCTATTTTCCCTTTTTTCCCCATCTTTTATTTCACTTCAGTCCATCCTTCCTGCGATGAGTCAGCTACAATCAATTGTTTACTTGCTATCTCCCCTGATTGTTGGACAGTAACTTGTTCCTTATCAGAATCTGAACTTTCTATTTCATGTGCATGCTTTAGTCCACTTAAAGAAACATCCATGGGATTCACAACATTTGTTAGTGTTTCCACACCATAGTTCTTTTTTCCTAATGTTTGTGCATCCACTGATTCAGATTTCATCACATTTTCCTCATTTTTCTGTAGATCTGGTTGTTCTTCATCACACTCTCCTCATCCTCATCTAGAGGTGGAACATAATCTGTTTGCCAATTTTTACAATTAGTAGTCTGCCCCTTTTTCTTCTTAGTAAACTTTTTAGGAAGAGGGCATGAGTCTTGGAGGTGACCCGTTAAATGACAGAATCTACACCTAAAAGCAGTATTTTCGTAGCCCAAACTCTGAATCCAATCGAAGGATTCATGTTTCAGCTGTATTCTATCAAGGAGAACTTTGTTGAGATCTATCTCCACACAAATTCTTGCATAAGTAAATACCCCCTGCTCTTTCCTGTCGCTATCACTTTTGATAAACCTCCCAAGAAGATTGCCAATGTCTTCCAATACTAAATGATGCCAGAATGGTAGAGGTAAATTTGGCAACCTCACCCATACTAGCATCTTGGTTACCACCATGGAGTTTGCATCAAACTCAGGAAACCAAGGGGTTATGAAGAGCCCAGCTCTCCCCCAAAACCAAGGTCCCTGCGATATCATCTTCTGGTAATATTCCTGGGATTCGAACTAAACTACAAAGAAACCCTTGGAACATAAGAGGATTTGACAATTTGTTATCTAATTGGTAAAAATCCATTGATGTAGATCAAAAGATCTGAGTCAAAACCCATTAAAACGACAACTGATAGCTACAGATTGTAGCGTACTGAACAATTGTTTTACTTGTGGATTCTTGATCTCTAGGGTTGGTGTGGATTCCATCTTTTCAACAAAACACAAAGTGTTATGGGGAGAAGATGAGGCGGCTTTCTAGGATCCCTTAGGCCGAGCTACTTCCTTATAAGATGAAGGACCGTAGGGTACTCTTTTTCCTTCTGCTCCCCCCGCAGACGATGCATCAGAAAAATAGTTGAGTTCTTGTAGATCTAATAATCTGTCGGCCTAAAATCTTCCTGCAACACTTTACCTTCATGAAGAAAGAAGAATGAGGTTCTAGGAAAACCCTCTCTTCGCTCTAGATCAACTTTTAGCTTCTCCACTGTTTCAGATCCATAAACCCACACCAAAATCGACTTCCTAGAGGACAATTTAATAAAAATCTGAAACCTGACAATGACTGCCCTGACTCCATATTCATAGGAGATACGGGAAAAAAAAGGGGCACCACCACCCGAATGGGAAAATAAACAGAAGGTACCAAATCTGTTGAAATATGAACCTCAAGGTAGTTATTCTAGACCAGTTGAAACTCCTCCACTCCTATTCTCGTCTCATGCTTCATATATACTGGTTTCTGAGTAGTCTGGTCTATGGGAATATAAGAAGACATAGGGCTCACTGAGATCTGCATAGCAAGAGGAACTGGTAGCAGCACAGTCCAGAGCGTACAGGTGGCTGCCCTTTGGTGCTTACGAGCTTCCAATGCCATCCTAGATAGAACCCTCAGAGCCCAGGAACAGGCAGTTCTTCCTTCCAGCACCCGCGCATCTCCTCTTTTGAGATTGGACGGATCTTGAATGTAGGAACTTAAGCCAGCCAAAAGCTTGTTGACTAAGGCTGGTTTCGACTGAAAACGGAGCTCTAATCGACGTTGAAGATTTTGGACTTCAACCGGTGTGAGGACCAGTATTTCTCGGCCGCAGAGAGTGCATCCTGCTCCCGCCATTATAGCTAGCATGACATATGTATCGCTTTGCTTGACATGGAGCCTCTTCTTCGACGAAGAAGGGTTAACACCGCCACTATCATCGCCGAGATGCTTCTTGGCAGAGCTTTGCCGCAATGGAGCCATTGTTCCAGAGCACACCCCATTTTGGCCTTCTAAAACCCTAATATTGCATACCCTCCAACAATTATATTATTATTGAAGTTGAATCAATTACATAACATACAAATGTTGGAATTACTAGATATGTATTTCTTCAACACTCTCTCATCATCTCGTTGCCAGACCGCAGGCCATGGCATCCTGAACACAGTCCACCTTCCTCCCAAGATTTATCGTTCTTCTGGCATGCCCCCTTCTCTTTCGTTGAAGCTCTCTTTATTCTCCTCATGATTATTCACTTCATGTTCCAACTTCCACCTCTTCCTTTCCTTTTCCTCAATCGGTCCAAATTCCCCAACGTTCTACTATTACACATTCCCTACACATGTTGTTCCAACAATCATTACTCACAACCGTTAAGTTTTAACCTAATTTCATCCATCCATGTTGCCAGGTATTATTTTTTTCTTCGACTACACCCTAATTTCCAGGCCAACCACACACTCATGACATCATTTCAACATTGCCCTAATTACTCCTTTTAGGGTTCTGCAATTTAAATGCCCACACTAGTCGTAACCTTCTGGCTTCACTGTGCACTGTCAACACGAGTCACGGCATCAAGGAATAATTATTCCACAAGTAGCAGCAAAGGATGTTGCAACTCCTTCATCACATCCAATCCACAAGTCGCAACATCAAAGGATTATTACACAAGTAGCAGCAATGGATGTTGCAACTCCTTCGTCACTTCCCATCCATGAGATGGAACCAGTTTACCTAGTTGCAACTCTATTTCCCAAAAAATGTAGCTCCATTTCTATAACAATTGCAACTATGCACCCAGGTAATAAGTGAACTCAAGGTCCTAGCTGAAACTTCCAACACATATCCATAAATTGATTTGAATTCTACTGCATCATCCATTTATCCACAATTGCTAGATTTTCAATCTCTTCATATTAATCATATGAAAATGAAGTTTTTTTTAAAACCATTTAATCATTTAACTCTTTATACTCTATCTCTCATGTTTTGAATATTAATAGTTTCTTTATTTACTATCTTATGTTTCACATAATTCGATTTCATTCTATTATGTGTGTGTGTGTGTGTGTGTGTGTGTGTGTGTGTGTGTGTGTGTTGGGTAGCAGATGCAAAGGGGGTGATGTATGACCCTGAGGGACATATGGTTTTTCCATATGCTTGGGGGATTGGAGTCTCCACCAATAACCAAGATGAGACCCTTGCTATGTGGAAATTCCTTCACCTTGCAAATGGAAAAGAGATCAATCACCTCATGGTCATTAGATATGCTATGATCATTATCAGATACCTAAGATAAAGGTGTCATCCTAACAACGCTCATACCCAAAGAAACATCATTCAAATTCAAAGCATAATGCAAACCTTTCAACAAGTGCAAATGTGGTGCAAATCTTCCATGTGTTAAGGGATCTAAGTAGCGCATCACACCATTTTGCTAACCTAGGATGCACTTTGAATCAAGGGATCATCGTTATAAATGATGGGGGCACTAGCCACCATTCCATCCCCTAAGTTTTTTGGCCTTCATTTCTCCCCCTTTCTTTTTGATCACGTGTTAGATCATGATAACAAGGGATTCATGGGAAGCTTCCCACGCATTCCCTCACTTCTTCCCTAGTCCCTTCCATCATGGCATAATTAAGGGCGTTCATGTTAGTATTCCCCCTACATGTGGTACTTCCCATGCCCCTCTATGAGAAATAACATACGACTTTTGCTCAATTCTTCTATCACGAGGCTTGTCTAGAGTGTGGGGGATATTTTAGGAGCAACTACAACTTGCTCGCATCTTGTTCCTATTTCTAGGAGTTCGAGCATTAGTATGGATCTACGTTCGTTTTATGAGCTCTCGCGACTCAGCTTTCTTTGCCTTAGACTCCTGTTGATTTGGATCCTCCTTTACGTTTTTTGTTTTCATGCTCAATTAGTCAAGAATTTTCCATAAAATTCCCTCATGACATGCTTTGGCCCATTAGATATATTCTACCTACTGCAGTTTTGTTCCTTCTATGGCTCTATGTTTTTATAAAAGGGATTGTTGATCTTGTTCCCGTTGATTCCTCCTCTTCTGAATTTAGCTAGGACTAGGTCAACTCTCTCTTCCCTCCTCTCTCATTTCATTGGTTCATGGGATCTACTTCTTTACCAATGGCATATTTTGAATTTGGTCCTAGCCAGTCTTACCCCATTATGGGTCCATCTTGGTTTTTTGCTTCCCCATACTCTAGTCTTTTATTCTTATGTCTCCTCTCGCCTTATTCCAACCCCTACAAGCAAACTTGTCACCCTTGTCCTATCTTAGGTTTTCACCATTGGTCCTCAAGGTCTCATTGCTCTTAAAAGCAATTTCTTTCGAAATTACACCTATGGAATGGAGGAATTCAAAGCGCTTCTCAGCATCCACTAATCTCAAGGCAACAATAAGAGGTCGGTTTGAAGAAGAAAAGTATGTGTAATTTGGACTCTAGTTTGTATTTCAGTCATCTTGTTTACCAAGCTATTGGAAAGGCCTCTTAGGGACCATGGAAATTAGGCTCATTTTTTATTAAATGTATTGTAAAATAATTTTTATTCTAGGGCTTTTTTGAGACTATATATCAGTTTAATAATAGACTTGTGTAGGAATATTTTGAAAAACAACCAAATAGGCAACATCAGAGTTGGAAAAATGAAGCTCATGCAACTTATCAAACGTGTTTGATTTTACTCTATATGAAAGTTGTACAGTTGGAAAAATGAAGCTCATGCAACCTATAATATTAAGTGAAGACAAATAATTTTAAAGAATATGTTGAATTTAATTTAACTTCTATGTTCCTAGTAATTTCACGATTCATAAATCTATCATCTATACAATATATGGATATCCTAAAATAAATTAGCCAGTATAGACCCATCTAACTTTGGTTCTACAAATCGTCGAGAGAGATCAAATCTACAAACCTTTCACCACTAAACTACAACACATCTCCCTCTTACCACTATGATATTGATGCACACATTCTTATTTTTTATTTTTTTTATTTTTATTTTTTGTTTTTTGTTTTTATGGCATAGACAGACACTTCCCTCTCACCTCTATGGTACATCACACTAATGCAGGCATTTTTATTTTTTATTTTTTGTTTTTATGGGATAGACAGACACTTCCCTCTCAACTCTAAAATACATCACACTAATGCATGCATTTTTATTTTTTTATATTTATGGGATATACAGACACTTCCCTCTCACCACAATGCTACAACACACTCATGCATGTATTCTTATTTTTTAATTTTATTATTTTTTATGGGATAAACAGACACTTATCCCCCACCCGGGTTGTAGAAATGCGCCTTCTCAACGCAAATATATAAGAGCGCCACTTTTGGAATTACAAACTACACTACAATAAACCAAATAAAATAGAGACCTTCACAAAATTGGAAGTCATCACCTTGGATGGATTAACCTTATGGAATCATTTCAATAATCTAAGTTGTAGATAAATGTACAACATTTAAACTTTGATGATAAGAATTAAATAATAAAAATATTAGGTAATGTTGTATAAGAACAATGTATTGTCAACATGGTGAAAATTAATAAAATATATATTTTTTAATTTGTTTAAATAATAAGCCATAAAAATTGATAAGAATAATAAATTCTTCATAATAGCCCACAGTGCATAGAATAGATGATGAATAGGTGTACTATTAAGACACTCCTTGCGTAAGGTCATCGGTAAAAAAACTCTATTGGTGCGAGCTTTAAAAAAAATCTTCAAAATAGAAAGCAATGTTTATATATAGTTTAATTTGATGTGATTGCTAAACTTTAATANATGGAAAGTGTTTCTCCTACAAAGACACCTGGGTCCCGACTGCCGAAAGCAGTGATAGTTGGGGTCTATCGGTTTGGAGAGAAGTTGGGGACGGATGGTGTGATAAGCGGATTGCCCCAAAATGCTACAGCGGGAGCATCCTCACATGCATCTCTTTCAGTAAGACCTTTGGCACCAAAATTGGGTGGATCCTCATTTACCCTTTTCAAACCATACAACAAACTAGCCTAGGGTTTTCACTACCGGTGGACTCAACGATAACTCATGTGGGTTTTCATGGGGAGAGATGGGTTGATTCAGATTTGTGTTTTGGGTTGGATCTTTTGGAATTTGGATGGTCGTTGTCTGAGGCTCTAGGACAATCTTCATTTCCTAAGGTAAACCTCGAGGATTTCTTTGCTCAAAGCCCTGAGGGTTTGATTACCTCTTTTCTGAGACCATCATATCAATAGGGTACTAACACTTTTCATGAGGAAGGTTTAGGGACTAAAGTTTTAGGCCCTGTTTTAAATAGGTTTTCCCCTGAGGGACCTTCACAGAGGCGGAAGAAAAGAAATTGTTTGAAAATCCCAAAGGAACCCCTAAACTTGATTTGCAGACAAAACGTCTATGTAGCGCAATCCTTGGAGATGAAAGAAATGACTGTGGTGGGTAGAGCTAGAGGAAAATACCTTGGTAGAGAGTATCTATAGAATTGGGCAGCTACAAACTAGACAGTGCTTTTGAACTATTAACAAAAAATTATGGTCCTTTCGCGAGGATGGTTTATTTTCAAGCACAAGAGCAAGGAGGATGTTGGTCTAATATTTCATAAGCACTGGAGTTTGGGAAACATACCGATACTCTTCAAAATTCGGACCCCTATGTTTGATGCAAATACAAATAAATTTGATGTGATTCTAGTGTGGGTAAGGATGTCAGGGCTACCATGGGAATTTTGGAATTGGGATTCATTCAAGGATATTGGAAATGCTTTAGGAGTTCATAGATGTCGATATGAATTTCACCCAAACCAGACATATGTTTGTAGCCAGAATTTTGGTTTCCTTAAACATTAGATCGGGGCTCAGAGAGAAGTTGAATTTCATTTGGAGACAGGAGAGTCACAGGAAAAAACTAGATTACGAAACAGTTCCTTTCAGATGCCATGGGTATCATAACTATTGACATATGGATAAACATTGTCAACAATGTTTTAGGAGGGCACCTGATAGATCAGGAAAGAGGACAGCGGGAAGAAGTGGTTTGGATGCGGACGAGGGGCAACAAAAAGAGGGTACAATGAAGGAATCACTAATGGAGGGATGACCAGAGACGGACCCAGTGGACATCACATTTTCGGATTTCGAATGAGATGAAGGACATAATACAACTCAATCCCAGTATGAAGAGGATTTTTCTAAAAAAAGTTGTGTGGGATCATGTACTTCACAAAAAAAAGGATATGTGGTGGAATAAACACATCATACAATTGGCATAGAAGAACATCTTTCCCCGGGTAAGAAAGAAGCTCTATGATTTCCTATCTATCCTTTGAAAGCTTATTTATTTTCCTTAAATATTGAGAATAGGAATCATTATGATTCTCAAAACCTTGATCATAATGGTCCACCCCCTTTCAAATCTTTGGTTCAAAACAAAACTTCATTGGAACCTGTTCAAACTAGTCTCGACCCTGTGCCATCCTTATCTTCTGATCTTTCAACTAGAAGGACTTCCCCTTTTTCCTTAGAAAATTTCCCCATTCGTTTCCACCTGAGTTCGAGGGACATCGCAGACCTATCGTATTTAACTTCACAAAGTCAAGGACTTGGAAAAAACCCTCAAATGATTACAAACGTGAAAGGTAGGGGTCGACCTTCACATCTCTCCACTGCACAACATAGAGATTTACAAGACCTAGTTGATGGAAAACATAAGTCTATTTTAGAGGTGCTTAGAGAAATGAGATCCTTGGGAAGGGTTACCCAATGAATATTTTGTCTCTTAATAGTAGGGGTTTGGAAAGTAGACCTAGAAAACTTGCCTTAAAAAGGCCGATTAACTTGCATCATGAAGAGGTAACATTTTTTTTGAAATCAATCTTCAAACTTTATGATTTTATTGCTATAAATGCTAGGGGACACTCGGGAGGTCTCACCTTGGGTTGGAAACCAACTGTGGTAAAGGTAAAAAACTCTTGGGGGTTTGATTTAGGGCTAGGGATGGAAGTTTACCTTGCGGTCTTAAATAAAATTTTCACTATTCTAAATATCTATGGTCCATATAATGACAGGGTCTCCTTCTGGAGCTTGTTGAGACAGAAGTATTTCATTAATGCTAAGAACTTAATTTTGGGTGGAGATTTGAACTTCACCCTTGGAAACCATGAAACGTGGGGCCCCCACGTGAGAAGTGATCCACTTGCTGATTATTTTGATCTTCTGTTACACAACTATCACCTCATTGATGTTGTTCCAGCAAAACTGAAACCTACTTTGGTCAAATAGGAGAACTGGGGAAGGTAGAGTTATAGAGCAACTAGATCATTTTTTGATAACACAAAATTTAACTAAACAATATTTAAAATTCAGACAATGGGTGGACTCGGGTGGAGAATCTGATCATTTGCCAATCTATATTGAAATTATTGGGGATTCCACCAAACTCCCCCATCCCTTTCAAACTCTATGTTGCTTGGCTGAAGGAAGAGGAGGTTAAAAGTATCATCCAAGAAAACTAGATCCCCTTCCATCCCGATGAAGGGAATCATGTTGCACCTTACTTTGTTAAGAACCTTTCACAGGTAAAAAAATAAAATAAAGGAGTGGGCCTTTAGGAAAAAAGAAAGGGATGATCAGGAATTAAAACTTGTTGAAATGGAACTCTATCAGTTACATGAATCAGAACGAGGGGGTTACCTTACTCATGATACAAAGGCACAACTAATAAATATGGAGAATAGAAGGAGAAAACTTTTAATGGAACAGGAGGAATTTTGGCGTCTAAAGAGTAGAGCAATAGGGCTGGAAAGTAGAGATGAAAACATGAAAATCTTTCAATCTTCTGTGAAAGGAAGGAAATCTCAAAATACCATTTGGGAATCTCACTGAGGACACTACCTCTTTTGAAGGGATTGCCAAAATGGCTATCACACACTTTAAATCTATTTATAAAGACAACAATAGAGTCGTATTAGCTTAAGTTATCCAACTCTCTCGATTCTTCCCTGGTCTCATAAACCCCGAAGATAATCATGAGCTCATGGAAGAAGTCTCGGAGGAAGATCTCAAAGAAACTCTGCACATTTTTCAAAGGGACAAGAGCCCTGACCCAAATGACTGGACCATAGAGTTTTTCTTGGCGCATTATGAGGTGATTGGACTGGATCTTCTACATATGGTGGAAGAATCTAGGTCGGGTGGGATCATGCACCCCCCATAAATGACACTTTCATGGCTCTAATTCCCAAAACAAATCACCCCAATACTTTGGATGAATATAGACTGATCTCGTTGTGCAATATCACTTATAAGGTGGTGGAAAATATCATCACTAGGAAGCTAAAAAATGTTCTTTCAAAGGTTATCTCCTAAGAGCAGTTTGGTTTTTTGGAAGGGAGATAGATTCATGAGACCATAGGTGTTGCACAAGAGGGTCTTTATTCACAAAAAACAAAAGGTGTAAAAGGTGCAATTCTCAAAATTGATCTATCAAAATCATTTGATATGGTTACATGGTTTTATTTAAGAATGCTCATGACACATCTGGGATTTGAATATGCTTTCATCAAATGGATCATGAGATGTATCACAACTGGTTCCTTCGCGGTCTTAATCAATGGGGTTTCCTCTTCCTTTTTTGGGACGTAAAGAGGTCTCTGGCAGGGTTTCCCCCTCTCCCTTCTCATCTTTTTACTAGTAGCGGAAGGCTTGAGTAGAGCCATATTATATGCAAGAAGAAAAGGCTCTCTCAATGGAATTACTTTGCTCACACTCTCAAGATCACCCATTTATTATTTGTGGATGACATCCTCATCTTCTATGATGGCTTGATGAGGGACACAAAAAATTTGGAAGACATACTAAAACCATTTGGGTTCGCAACTGGTATGTTTATAAATGCTCACAAGTAATCTCTCACCTTTCTTCTATTAGAGGATGATGAGGCTCAAAGGTACGCAAATCTCTTCCCTTTTGAAACCAAATTACTTGATGACGGTCTCAAGTAATTAGGGTTCTAGTTAAAACTAAATGGATATAAAAAGAACTATTGGGGGTGGCTACTTGCAAAGCTGGAAAAAAGGTTAAGGGTTTGGAATCATCATTGGTTATCAAAAGCTGACAGACTGGTCATCATAAAATCGGTTTTGGAAGCAATGCCGGTTTACTAGATGTCTTTGGCGTGGATTCCAAAAGGAATTTTGGAAAAATCAAGGAAAATATGCTTCAGGTTCTTATTGTTAGGAAACTTAGACTCTTTTATCTCTCCCTAGGTCAATTGGGAAAGACTTGCTCAACCAAAGTCCGGAGGAGGATGGGGCTTAAAACATATCCATCTATTTGCAAAATATTTAGCGACAAAAGTGGGTCGAAGAATTTCATCCACAAACAATATTTGGACCGAAGTGGTGAAACATAAATATATTTCTCCAAATTTAATTCTAAACTGGTTCAGAAATCCATCCAAAAATAGAGTGGGAATATCGGTCATTTGGAAAGTCATCATATCTTCTCTCCCACTTATTGATAGAGAACTGGTATGGAAAGTAGACAATGGTTCACAGGTTCGCATTGGTTCAGAATCATGGTTGGGATGATATAATCGAAATATCCTCCCTCCACCTCTTTTACAGTTCCTTCATACTCATGGAATTTATCACCTAAATCAAATCACAGACCATTATTCCTCCACATTATGGTACCAAGGATGGAAAAGTGTGGTGTTAATGGGAATGCCTCATGATATTGGCATTCTTTGGAATGAACATATCATTTCTCTTTGAATCACACATGTTAGACTATTCGACATGCCGTATGAACTCATTTAGTCCCCAACTTCACATGGAAGATACACTTCGAAGACGGGTACAAATTGTTGGTTGCGGCATCACATGCTGGGGAAGAGAAATAGTGGTGGAAATTAGTTTTGAAATCACATTGTCCATTAAAGACAACAAATTTTATGTAGTGTATTTTGGAAAACAATATCCCTATATGGGAAAGAAAGAAAAAAAGAATATTGAGGGACCGGGATGGTGTACCCTATGCAAGCAGAGTGAGGAAACGATCCCTCACTTATTCATTAATTGCCCTTTTACTTCAAAACCTGGGTTGAGATGAAAAATCACTTGATTCAACCATTGGACTGGCGAGGACCGACAGTGGAGGAGGCCTGGAAATCCTGGGTCACTTCTATGGAGAATGCGATATTTCATGCATTACCTCTCGTAGCAATTTGGCGAATATGGTTGGCTAGAAACAGGGCGATTTTCCAGGACAAGCCATCTACTCCTGAAATTGTTGCACACAACTACACAAATATTTTATCATATTTTCCTTGGGAGAAGAATCCCCCATTTCCCCATATTATCTCTGAGGAGGTTATCAACAAAAAGAATCCTTAGGATTATTTCGATGGGGCTTCTCAAAATGAGGTTTATGGAGGGGGTGCAATACTTCACATGACTGAAAACCATCACCATAAAATCCAAATGGGCCTTAGTCGAGTGTCAAACAATTATTCTAAGCTTCGTGCTCTAAAACTTCTGATTTGTTTTGCTAGAGAGAAGAATTGCACACACCTTCATATTTTTGGTGACTCCGTGATCATTATTAACTAGATAAATAAAGTGCAAACTTGCCACAATCTTTTACTAAATTATGTATTGACAGAAACTCAGAGACTCTTGGAGGAGCTTGACACTATCTCTTGTCGACATGTATACAGGGAATGGAATTTTGAAGTTGGCCAGCTCTCAAAGATTGGAATAACTCTCCCACATGGACACTGGAAGATCTTGGAGTAGAATAATGGCAATTTTATTGAATACTACCATAGGAATTTTATAGAGGGATTGGAATAGATCAACTTTATCTGATTTTGGTCTATTGATATATTTTGTATGTATACTATTAAATATGCTTATGGGGTTCCTCTGGGGAACTTGGATATCTCTCTTTTTTTGGAAAGTGTATGGGACTATGACCCAGTTCAGTGTTGAACTTCTCTTTAAAATTTTCGAAGATGAAAAGTTAACATCACGAAAACGCTCATAGAAACCCTTATGCAATATATAATTTTGATTATACTTTAATTAAATTAAGATTTTCCTTGGAATATATATATATATATATATAATGTTGTAATTAATTTTTTAACTTTGTAATTAATTAATGTTGGTATTTATGTAATGTTTTTTTTTTGTAAGTTAGTGAAGAGCCTTATATTTCCGAGAAAGAAAATAATGTTACAATCAACTTTCTGCTACTTGCCAGAAGGCCAAGTGAGGCAGAAAGGAGTGGCTAACTGCCAGAAGAAGATCACAAAACACTCGACCGAATTGGCACAACTAACACTAAAGCCAGATCCAGTATAGGATCAAAGCAGAGGGTAGTTGAAAGAGAAGCAATGACTTGGAAATTACAAAGAAGAAGATCCCAGCCCTGAATGGGATGATTCTCAGGTCTTTCCTTTTTTTCCCTATTTTTTCTTGACTTGTATCCATCACCCTGAAGCTGGGGACACTAAGGATAGTTGCATCGCATCAATGGACTCATGGTGGAGTTCCTTGTCAGAGTCTGAAGAGGAAGATTCATGGTATCTCTTATGCCCTTCAGGAGGGCCGCTTTTCATGCTTTCATCTTCTAGAAGAGGCATGTGCACCTCGGGTGGAGGTGGAGTGGATCTCTGTTCTTATTCTGCTAGGGGTGTGTCTTCATCAAGCTGGTCGTCTTGAGTGTCATTGTCTTCATCAAGCTGGTGGTCATGAGTGTTTGCTTCATGCGGTTGCTAGCGTTTCGATCTGTGTGCCTTCGTTGTTCATTGTTGTTGGGTTTTCCTTTGCGGACATGCATGAAGAAGGTGGCCCGCTTATTGACGTATCTTGCACCTGAAGGTTTTGTTTTCATAGTTCAAGGCTTGACTTCACATGTAGTTTCCTAGTTTCAGGTTGATCATGTCGGGGAGCCTTGAACTAATATCAATGGCGGTGCATATGTGAGAAAAGGTGAATAGACCCTATGCTGAATGAGTGTCATCGGAGGACAAGAAGAAACCTAGTGCATTTCCTATCCCTTTGAAGACCGATTGAGTCCAGAAGTGGATTGGTAATTTTGGAAGACGTACCCAGATGGGCACCTTCATCACTACCATGGTTGAAGGGTCAAACGAAGGGAACCAGGGGGTTATGAAAATCCCAACAGACCCCCAAAACCAGGGTCCTTTTCTCATGACCGACAGAAGGTCTTCTCGAGAAGGAAAAGTCAGTAAAAAGAACCTTTAGAGCAGAGTAATACCTTAGAGTCCTCAGGCCAGTTTGAGTTGATCCATTCGAGGAGATATTTTGTTTTTGGACACAGTCCATTGAATCTGCAGATTAGGGCCTACTCCTTGAGCATGAGAAGGTTCTAGATTACTTCTAGTTGCTTAATCTCCAAAGTGGGAACCTCCTCGAATTTATCTACTATGTAGATCAGGTGAGGGGTCTGGACCAGATTCTGAGCTATAGAGAGCCCCTCTCGAGTTGCCTCCCTGAAGGACTTAGGCTGAGAAGCAGAGGATCTGTTGTTTCCTCCCCATAGACTGGACACCATGGAGATGCATGCATCCTTTGAGATCTCAAGGATCTGGAGTTGTCTGTGGTTTGAGAGTTGTCATCCTGTATAGATAATCCCCTGCAGTCATGAAGGGGTACCATCTGCCTATTGAATCAAGGATTTCAGCTGCAAAAAAGAGCTTTTTGGGTTCACTCACAAGTAGAGAGAGACCCCCTTCAAAGATATTACGAAAATAAAAAAAGGATTTGCTTGCATAGTTCTCATCCGCATACTTCCCACTGTAGATAGACTCTCCGCTGGTGCCGCTACCTCGCGTGAAATCACCACCGTGGAACAAGAAGCCCAGTATCCCGCAGTGGAAAGACAAGCCCTTATTGTGCAGGTGCATGATGGAGCAACATGTGCCTCTGTTTCCCATGCAAAGTGCGCTAGGGTGCTCGGCCATCTTCGACACCACATTGGCATGGAAATCCGTCACAATCCGGCCGGATGGGACACTATCGATCTGCATGTCGAAGAAAAACTTAGGGCTTGGATTATTTTGGCTCTGTCTTCAGATCGATCTTCCAGTATTTATGTAATGTTATTAATGAATTAATTATCATTTATTATTATAAATTTTAATAATTATATGTGAAATCATCTTAGTATTGGAGTGTGCCAAAAAATCTCATTTTAAAATTGATTAAGGCAATCACATGTTTCCATATAATTAAGAACAATGTACATGCCGTTTTACATATAATTGCACCAAGAGGAGCAAGGTGCTCTATAACCTAGTATGGTAAAAAATCCATGTCGGACTAAAAAAAAAAGTTAAACCTCAATCTATCAAACAAGAGAGGGATCAAAATTCTTGAGTTTAAAATTTAAAAAAAAAATTACACCTCAAAAAATTGAATCCCTCTTGGTGCTTGATAGATCTAGGTTTAAGATGGATCTATGTTGGTTTACTAAAATTGACATTATACCAAGCAAGTTTCACCTCATAGACTCCAATGGGTTTCAATTGTTTTTTAAGCGCGGTTCACCGACATCACAGTCTACATCCATAGAAAGAACATACACCTACTATTCATGAAGAATCAAGGTATCCCAATGTCCAACATAACATGTCACAAGCTAGATTTGAATGTGGGTGGGGTGTATCACAACTAAGTCTCCCAACCACCCAATCTAGGCTCTATTGACATACAACAGGTTTCATTTCCATTTGCAAAGATCCAATTTCATTTTAATGCCCATATACAATAAAATTCAATTTATTATAATTATTATATTTCTACATTATCTTAAGATTATAATTGTAATCCTAATTAGTATTTGTGTAATCCTAATTAGTATTTATGTATTTTTATAAAAAAAATCATGTAATTATAAATTATCTTTTAAGTTACAGGTGACATTGTATTTCTAAAATATCAAAAATTACATATGTTATGTGGCATGTGTGCCATATAACTTGAGTTTATCATCTTCTTTCCAATTTATGAAAGTATCCAAGAGATTCCCAAACTGTCTAATAGTTTAAAAAATGGTATAAAGTTCCCTAAGAGGACAATCCATAATTAGGATCACTAGTACACCCTACCTTATTTACTACTAAGTAGTTTGCTTCATAAACAACAAAATGAAACTATTAGTGATGCCAACTCTGAAACTAGTGATCATAAAAAATAGTAACTATATGAGGCACCTTGGGCTCTATAGGTGTAGATATTGCTTGTCCCTTTGGAGGATTCTTGTGGAAGTCCATGCCTGTCATAGATTGAGACAAATCATTCATCTTGGCATCCAATTCCACTTTCCCCCGAGCAATCAATCTAAGGTAGCATGCATTTTCCCTAGCTACTCCTAAATCTCATCCTGTTGTAGCATAATGACTTTCTTCTCCTCTTCCTTGATAATGGGTTTTCCCAACATGGTCTTGAACTGCTAATATAAGGTGATAGTCTTCATGTATTTTTTGTTTCTCGCTTTGGAGGAACCAACATCGTCCACCATCGAACCCATCTCAACTTAAATATTCTCTAGATTGGTGGCATTGCATTCAACTTTGGCCCATTCCTCCATTATCTCAATTTGCTCCTGAACATGTCCTGAAATCTATTTGTTTTAGTTTTTTTTTGCAATGCAGGACTCCTGTAACACCCTTGACATGTGGGTGGGGTTTTGCGGCTTACAATAGATTCACTTTCCTCTAACCATGTTGCCAATTTGAGTTGAATTCCACCCTAAGACAATCTCAAAGTTGTGTACGCAGGAGTGTAACTAGAGAGATCTCATCTAGAAAGGAAGGAATAGAGGCATGAGAATATGGAAACCTTTCCCACAACCAATTTCCAAGGGATACTTCAAACCCCATGCACCAGACACCATGACCCATTTAAACTTATTATTGCTGAGGATTTTCCAAATTTATGTGAAATTCTTTCCCAAGTGATCCAGGTTCCAAAGAGACTGGGATTTTTTGTCAAATACAGTATGAATCCTTCCCTATGCAACTTCCTATAAGGGTAACCCAAGGAAACAACTAGGCAAACAAGGCAATTGTTAAAATGGAGCAGGAACCAAGACAATAGTAAATTTTATCGGATGGAAGCAAAAATACCAGTGAGATAATTTATCATCATCATTGATTCATGGTTAGCTTATATCCTGGAACAATGATGACTACATGCCCTAACAAACTTTATGTAATGTTCCCCAAATCAATCCTTATTGCACCTTGTACCAAATCGCTAGCATCGAACAAAAAACCTTCATGTCTCATCATTCCCTCATTCAAAAACTGCCTCTCCTCATTATCACATCACTTCATCATCTCACATGAAGCGTCTTTCGTTCCACCCTACGAGACAGCCCAGGAAAGCTCGTAAGTACCATCTATGCGGACTAACCACGATTAGACACTCACCATGGGGGGGGGTGTCTAGATTTTTTGTAAGTAAATATACAAAAACAAAGTAACATAGATATCTAAACATACATATTAATAAATATCCATCTTAACTATTGATCTATCAAGTGTCCAAAGAGATCAAATCCCTAGAAGTGAAAACCTTTCCTCAAATTTTGTACTCTAAAAAATGTTTATACCTTTGAGGGATTCCCTACTACTAATCAATAGATATGGAATTATATGTATATATTTTTTATGAACCTTACACTTTGAAATTTATTAACCATCATCTATAATAAAGAGTTATAGCATATAGATGACTTAGTGACCAATCTCAATATCTCTTCTTCCTATTTTGTTTTAATTGCACCTTGTAGAAATCCCATTTACCCACACTTGCTAGATTTTCCATCTTTTCATATTGATCATATGAGAAAGAAAGTTGGTTTTGAAAACCATTCAATCATTCAACTCTTTATACACTATCTCTCTTGCTTTGCAATATTAATAGTTTATTTCTCTAGTATTGTAACATACAATATATAATCTACTAAATATTAATAAATAAACATAAAATAATATTGATAATTAAGGGACACATTCATTCATGAATGGTGACCATAAGGTGCCTTTAGGATGTCTATATGTATGACACTATATTCAAATTGTAAATCACCATACCTTATTTCATATATTTTTACTCATGTATTATTATTGCTTATTTTATTTTCCAAGTATTTTGGTAATATAAGTGTGAGCAAACTATTGTTCAGCTCATTTGGTATCAGAGCCCCTTCTTGGGCATTCATGATATTGGATTTTGGCCAAATAATTAAATTGGGAGTTTCTCCAAACCGGGTTTTTGACCACCTCATTCATCCATGTTGCTTCCCGCTTCCTACTTCCAGTTTCCTTCATCTTCCCACGTGTTTCCTTCCCCCATGCCTCTTCCCTCAATCCTCTTGTTGTCCTCTCCTGACTCCTCACGCTTCTCACTCCTCATCCATTTTTTCTACACCACCCTGCACCCTTTCCTACTATGCACCTACTTGTCGCTCCACACTATTGTGACTGCAACCACCTCCTGGCTACCTCCTCCATGCTTCCTCGTAGGGTCTTCCCCCACACTCACATATCAAAACTCCTCCCTGCACTGCACTTCCTCTTTATTCTCCTGTAACCTCTGTACTTATGTTTCCGCTGCTCTCAAGCTCCACACACATCCAACCCACTTCCTCTCTCTCCACCTGCTCCTCTCCATCTATCTACAACTTATCTTTCTCACCCCGATGCTTATCTCCACTCCTAAACGCCCTTATATGCTTTGTTTCCACCTTCATAAGCTGTGACCCTACTACAGTTCTACGCTCACCCCCATCGTCCTAGTAACCTGCCTCCATGTCCACCTGATACAATCCTCTTCACATGTTTCTTCTGCGGCCCACTTGCCACCCCTTCTTGCAGTCATCTGCCTACCCCATGCTCTCGACTTCTCGTCCATGCGAACATAACCATGACCTCCATCGGTCCTCCATACACTATGCCCACGACATCCCCATTCGTGCCTACTCATCCTTTCTGTTTCACCTCCATTCACCTTTCCTTTAAACCCTAATTCCCAAGTTCAACCAAAAACAAAAATTAATAATAATAATATTATTATTATTTTTCAAGAATAAATTCCAAAATCTCTTTTAGAATAATTATTTAGGAATAAGAAAGAAGAATATATATATATATAATGGAGTCTCATGGTGAAGAATATATATATATATATATATATATATATATATAGTGGAGTCTCATGGAGTCGCATAGATTGATCTGCCATGAATTTTTCCAACAGGCTAGTTACCTTTTCCATGGGGTCTTTAGAGGTTGCCTTTTCCTCTAATTCAACGGCATTTCCCTTCTCTTTGTTGTACGAAGTGTTTCCCCTAGTGTAACCTGGAATGTTGGATTTGCCCGAAGACTGCATATTCCTTTCTATTTTCTTGGCCAATTCCTGAGCAGTTTTTAGATCGGCCGGATCTTTGTCCCTTAACTGGTACCTCAAATCACCAGTGAAAGCTTCGATGTAATATATGAGGATGGAGGAATCCCTTGGCTTGATTTCTCTAGGGAGGTCCGCAACCACACGCCTGAACTTAGTATTAAATTCATCAATGGTTTCATTCTCCATCTTCTTTATGTTATGGAGGGCAGCAAGCAGATGTCTTGGTTCTTTCTTTTCCCCCCATTTCTTCTTAAAACCTGCTAGGAATTCATTAAGGGTTTTATATGAATCATCACCAAGGTTTTCATACCATTCCGCAGCATCATCCTCTAAAGATAAAGCAAAGAGCTTCATTTTGATATCTTCATGGTTAGAGGCAACATTATCGTAGTAACTAACTAGGTGCCTTTCAAACTTTCGGAGATGAGTCTTGGCAGTGGTAGCATTATTTCCCTCGAACCTGGGGAGCTTCTTGATAGCATCATTCGGAATGTAATGAGGACTACCTGCTATCTGAGAAAAGTCAAGGGGTTTGTAAAATTTTGTCATTTCTTGAGATTAGTGAACATGACTCTCTACAAATATGTGATGGATATCTGAGAGGGATTGGTCTCCTAAATCTTCAAGGTTTCTACGAGAAGTCTTCCTATTCAATCTTTCCCTAATAAACCTTTCGGGATGAGGGAGAGGATTGAATAATTGTCGGTGGTTTCTTCGGGTAGAAATTCTTGAAAGGATGTTAGACAGTGGAGTCGCCAGATGGATCGAGTTTTAATTTTTATGTTTTTTAAAGACTAGATCAATCCAAAGTTTTTTATCTTTTTAGTTGTTTAGAAAAAATTTAAGCTAAGTCGTACTTGGGAATAAAAAGATTTATTCCCGGCAACGATGCCAAAAAGTGTTGCCGCCTTTCACACACCTGGGTCACGTGGCAGAAATCTTTAAGCCACTCGGTGTGTCCTTGGGGGCAAGTCTCGAGTCAAGGCTGTCACCTTGTTCTTGACTCCTTCATTTAGGCTCAACTCCTAACGAAGCCAAGGGGGGTAGACCCTATTAAGTTACTAAGGATGATTTCTTAGTGTGATGATGTTAAACTAAATCAGTTACTTAGGAGTTTGAACATTTTAACTATAGACAATTAAAGATGATGAGATACGAAAATAAACACACGAAAGCACAAAGCTGATACACAATGTATATATGAAGCAAAAATGAACAGTGCCTTAAAATGGAGTCAAATCAATAAGATCGATGTGCTTGCATGTGCTTGGAGTGAATGTTTTGCGATTGCATCTTGGTATGTTTTAAGTTAAATGTGAAGTATGAGTTGATTAAATTAGGCAAAGGGGGACTCCAGATATACCCGAGAGTACTTGGAGTATGTCCAAAACTAAACCTTTAAGGCTACCTGCAAGGAATATGTGGGCTGAAATGGAGTCTCTGGGGCTATTGTTCGTAACGCACCCGTTAGGGTGTGACAGCCTCCAAGAACCTCTTTCGATCCAAGTGGATCTCAATCAGGGAATCGAGGAGGGGTTAATTTTAAAGTTGCTGATAAACAAATGATAGAATAAAGCAGACAGATACACAGTTCTAGTTTCTTAATTAATCCTACCACGAATCTCTTTCCCCTTTCGGGTCAATTGGGAAATCGTGGGGTAAGTATTACGATTACTTTGAAAAGTAATATATCATGTATGGAATTAATAACAAAATCAAGTATACTACCCTGCAAATTAGATCAATGCTAGTAAAAAAGAAATAAACAGAAATCGATGAAAAAGGCACCGACACAAATTCCCCCAAGGGGGATGGGGAATGGGCTCGAAAGAGCCTATTCCAAAGATAATTTTATTTATTATTGATTACAGAATCAGTGAACTGAAATTATCAGACACTTCTTGGTCCTTATACAGGCTGAAACCAAGATTTTACAACTTTGGAAAAGTCTTGAGTTTTTAGTGAAAAAGGAGACCCCTGGGGGGATTTGAGCGCTCCTGATGCCACTTCGGACAGTAGCTTACTTTCCCTTCTGTCAGACCTGCTAAAATACAGCGAGCATATTAGAATAACAAATGCCCAAAATCACTTTAAGAGTACCTTTGGATCAGCCTACCTTATCTCACAAAAAATGAAGTTAAAACTAGCTAAACAGGCAGAAAAGGAACCAAGGAAAGCAAGATTTCCTTGGGATATTGGCTTGCTATTTGTGCAGCCAACAAAAATGCACTGATATTGCAGAATATTGAATTTTATAACAACGAAAGGAAATCTAATGCATGCGATCTACAAATTTCCTTTAAATTTTCATGCAAAAAAGACAATTTCCCTACAGCTAGATCTAGAATGCTTATGAAGCATTTTTAAGTGCAAGATCTAGGTTATGAGATATGAAATATCAGATCTATTTATATTTTACTTTGATGAAACAGATCCAAATGAAATCACAGCTATGAACTGAACCAAGTAACCGGGTAAAGTGTTGATTTTGAGGGAGGAAGAAGAGGAGAAAAGTGCTGGTTTCCTTGAAGATCCGCAGTAGAGCTTTCAGGTGGAATGTCGAGGGACTATTCCTTTGAAATTTTTTGAGGAGAATGAAGAAGCAAACTAGATCAACATCCTCTCCAAAGTATGAACCTGCAACTCAGCTGAAATAAAAGAACTTGCCAAGAAACTTGTGAGATCCGATTAGTACATACAAAGAGATTCAAGATAACATGCATATAAGTTTATAGGACATGCTAAATCTAGATCTCTAAACATGCATCCAAGGAGAGTGACAGTCAATAAACTTATTGAACAACACCTTTCCTATCAAGATTGTAATAAGCTAATTACCAATCTTAACCACAGATCTACAAGAAATTAGCAAAAAATGACCACAGATAGAGGTTACCTCAGTAAAACAATGGCAATAATCATCCACACATGCAATGGCACCACACTGTATTGCCTCCAAAGCTTTTATTTATTTCAAATGAAGAATTACAGAGTTACAATAGCAACAGCACCTCAATCCCAGTTCTAACTAGCTTGGAAGAGGAGGATGTGCCTGGATATATACAAAATACAGGAGATCTAGCCCAGGGGGGGCACAAATCCTCATGGAATCAGATGAAATCAGCTGATGGAGAGTCCATTAATGCCTGATCTATGTCTAGCTGAGCCAGATCTGAGTCTCACTGAGTGCAACTGTCAATCGGGGGGCTGATCTGACTGACACCTCAACCTGTTGACTGAAGCATCCACCAAAATTCATCCAGATGAGCCAAAAATGTGTTGAGGAGAGAGGGAGGGCGAAATTCTCCATAAAGGATGCTCAAGATCAACTCTGGATCTAATTTGATCACCTCCTTCAGTCAAGGATTTGTCAGATCCAA
>LPNX011131350.1:235146-260485 GCA_001517045.1 Pseudotsuga menziesii | reverse complement strand
ACACTGAAAAAACTAAAAAATTGAAAAATTGAAAAACACCTAGGGGGACTTAGACATGTTCATATGAATAAAAAATGATGTCTAGCATGCTTATACATTGACACGTAGACTCTAATAACCTCAATAGGCCTCAATGCCAAGCTGACCACCCCAACTTTGGAGGTATGGAGTGAAAAACTCAGAAATTATCAGTCGTTTGTTCAACAACCAATAATAACCAAGGGAAAAAACACCCTGGGCTGATCGGATTGACAAATGAATTCTAAGAGACCGAGTCTTTTACAGACACTATCATGCTAGAACATTTATTACAATTCCTCCATGGGGTATGAACATGTGATATGATACAACAAGCACTTCCCAGAAGTACTTCCAAAGGTCTTTTTGATGTCCGAACAAGTCAACCCTGTCTGGTTTACTAGGCTCACTTTATAAAAAACCACTAAGTACAACTTAGGTGGTAACAAGGTACACTCATGTTCAATTCCAGGAGTTTTTTTTTTGGCATTTCCTATAAAAAGAAGAAAATCACATTTTAGGATGTTACAGCGAAATCTGATTCAGAAATTGTGTCGTTCGAATATTTCAAACATATCTCCAAGGTAGTTTTGAAAGAAGATCAGAAGTCAATACAGAGGATGCAGAAAGAATTCGACAAAGTCGTCAGGGATAAAGAAGATGAGATCTCCTATCTAAGAGATCATGGTAAAAAATTACTTGTTCAAATCAAGAAGGTAAAGGATAAACCACAATGCAGTCAAAAGTTACAAAAGGAGAATCAAGATCTTCAAAAAGAAAAATCAGGAAAAAACAAAGAAAGCACCTCCTTAAAAAGGATTAACCAGGGATTGCTAGAACATATTAAGAAGTTTAAAGACAATGAATAGTCACAAGAAGAAAAGATCAAGAAGATTTAATATGATAACAACCTATTAGAGAATATATTAGAGAAAATCTAGAAAGAGACATCCAACTTTCTAGGAAAACAAATTCAAGTTGTGAAACAAGAGACAAATACATATTCAATAGAAGCTCTAATAAACACTCTACAAGTTACTCGAGTACCTTATCACCATCCCAATAACAAGATTCATTATGATCGACAACAAGGACAAGAAGAAAATAAGCAATATTATTCTTATAGAGAGCAAGGACAAAATTGGAAACGCCTAACAATCGATCAACAAACAATTCCAAAGAAACTAGATCTCGGGTGGACCACGTCACAAATGATGCAACAAACTTACTTAATGTTTAAAGGAACACATTGTTTTGTTTAGTCAAGTATTGTAGCTATCAACAAAAATGATCATGAGAATGTGTTATGAGAAAGAACAAAAGCTTAAAAGTCTTCTGTAATTATGCTTTTAGGACAAAGCATTTCTAAGGGAGACGAAATGTAACATACAAAATATAATACAATAAATAAACATAAATAAACATAAATAATATTGATAATTAAGACACACATTCATTCGTGAATGGTCACCATAAGGTGCCTTTAGGGTATCAATATGTACGACAATATCTTCAAATTGTAAATCATCATATCTTATTTAATATATTTTTTCTCATTTATTACTATGGCTTATTTGATTTTCCAATTTTTTGGTAATTTGAGTGTGAGCGAACTATTGTTCGGCTCAAGTATCTCGTGTTCCTCATAATTCGATTTCATTCTATTGTATACTTTTGGTTTAACACATTATATATATCAATGCATTCATATATCTTGATATTATAATGGTTTTCGAGTCATTTTCACTTGATAAGTTGCACTATCTTGATGTTGAAATAAACGCACTCAACCGTTCTTCTTGGTATCTTTTTTTCAATTCACCCCATTATTTTGGGTTATAAAATTGTAATGCGACTACTCAATTGATTTAAAACTTTTTTCACTATATCTTCACTTTAAACAATGCCCCCTATTGTTCTATGTTATTGCACCGAGGGTAGTGAGGTGCTTACAACCCAATATGGGGGAGATGTTGTAACATTGTGTAGTAACATTGTGTAACGTTATGTAACATGCTGTTCATGTAAAAAAGAAATGAAAATGAAAATGATGTCAACTTAAAAAAAACTATATTGATTTGATTTTAAACCTAGATATATCAAGAATCGAAATGGATTAAATACTTTCTAGTGTAGTATTTTTTTAATGTGTAAAAAAAATTAAGGTAAAAAGAATTTACACCTTAAGAAAAATTGGATCCCTCTCAATGCTTGATAGATCTGGGTTAAGATCAATCTATGTTGGTGTCATTATTGAAATCACCACAACTACTTGATTGATCTAAATTATTTGTCACTATATCATCACTGAAATCAATACACCCTATTATTGTGTTATATCATTACTAAAATCAATGCAATTACATGATTAATATGAAAAATAATATATTTTTTTACAAATCAATTCTATTAGTCAATATTAAAACATTACCATTCTCATTAAAATTTCCAATGCTTTTCTTTGGAAAAATTACAATTCTCATTAAGCTTTCCAATGCTTTTCTTATATAGTTCTGCAATTACAATTTATAATGAAATTATTATAATGGTGACATTACCATTCTCATTAAACTTTCCAATGCTTTTCTTTTAAAACATTACAATTCTCATTAATCTTTCTCATTAACCTTTCCAATGCTTTTCTTTTATAGTTCTGCAATTACAATTTATAATGAAATTATTATAATGGTGACATTACCATTCTCATTAAACTTTCCAATGCTTTTCTTTTAAAACATTACAATTTTCATTAATCTTTCCAATGTTTTTCTTTTATAGTTCTGCAATTACAATTTATAATGAAATTATTATAATGGTGAAACATACGTTTATATTTACAAACCATGAGCCATCAACTTGTCACCAAAGGAACTAATTTAGTGTGGCAATGCACGCATGGAAGAAAGGGTTCAAGGGTGGCATGCCGATTACCACACATATGCTTGATCTCCTTCACCATCCAAAAGCAAGTTAGGCAAGAATCACACTATAATATCTTATCTTATTAGGAGTATGTGATGTTAAAGAAAGGAGTTGTCTTAAGTGTTATATGATTTTGGATTTATTTATTATCAAAATCTTCTCAATATATTATTAAATAGACTAGAATTATAAAATAGTTAAACAATCTTACAATTTTTCGATAAGTGCAAGAAATTAGGATTTGGATTTGTAACATTATGGTTTAATAATGTGACAATAATTTAATGCAAATGATTAGAGTGCAACAACGAAAGAATCTTTATATTCAATGAGTCATAGGATTCCTTACATTAATTTATTGAGTCATAGATGTCTAATCCATGCAAAACCTTTGATAATTATGCCAATGCGATTTTATTTAACTGTTACAAGAGCACTAGAGTAGACTAGTTCTTATAGCATTGCCAAGTTTTGCACTTGAGTTAGTATTATGTGATCAAGGAAATTCAATGTTCTACTAACAAGTGTGATCAACACCAATAAGAACTTGAATAGTTTTATGTATGAGCTACCGAGTTGATCAAAACCTACTTAGTCAACATTAGTTCTATGCCAGTGATAATGATTAAAGTAGACCAAGTTATTTTGTTTCCTAGGCAACTTGATTTTATGCAATGAGGTAGTTATTGTCCTTGAGCACAAATAAAAAAGCTTTAGGATTCACCTTTGACAACACACTCTAAGCCCTCTAGGCTGTTAGTTGTCTTTCTCTAAATGTGTACAAAGCGTAATGTTATAGTCTAAACTTTTTATGAATTTTCTCTTTTCTAGTCGCTCAAAATAACGTAAAGGGATATCAGTTATTTTGACTTGAAATCTAGTAAGAATCATTTTGAATTGATAGAATTGTATATATTAAAGGTTAACATTGCTCAATATAATTACAATAAAATGGGTGATGACTCTGTTTCTACATTAAAAACAATAATTTTATCATTCCAAAATTGCAATTTTGATCAAGATTATATGACTAAATTCTGACAATGAAAACTAGAAAATAACGCAAATTATAAAATATTGAGTTTTTTTAAATATGTAATATATCTCAATTATAATTCGTTTTATAAACATTTTGTTAGCACTATGTATTAGTGTGGCATGCACCATATCCTTACGTAATGATCAACACATAGAGTTATTCAATGCTTTATATTAGTACCTTAACTTTGTAACTTTTTTTTACATCAATAGTGTATATATTGGGCTAAGCTTCTTATATTTGTGTGCGATGCT
Source organism: Pseudotsuga menziesii (assembly GCA_001517045.1). NCBI lineage: Eukaryota > Viridiplantae > Streptophyta > Pinopsida > Pinales > Pinaceae > Pseudotsuga > Pseudotsuga menziesii. The sequence goes on along the minus strand of LPNX011131350.1, from coordinate 256,252 downwards.
CATTGTGAAATGTTATAATTAGTCAAAGTGCATTTGCCTGTCTTTCAATTACTTGTGGGAAAAATCAACTATTTAAAGTTGGTCCGAGAGATTCCCTTTTTATCCCGAATTTTAGCCTTTACATTTGTTATACAACCCTTGCTCAATATCTCCAAGATGTTTCTACAAATTTTCTTTTACAGACATTTATAGATTTTGTCAAACTAATTCTTGGCATCCTCTAACCTTTGGCATTTTTTTTTGCGGAAAAATACCATATTTATATTGCATGACATTTACTTGCATAACTATGTTGTTGCCAAGCATCAAGTTCAATCTCTAATGGCACATTCATTTCCTTTACTAGGTTGTTTCCAAACATTGAGTTGAATCTCATAAATCCCTTAATAAATGGTTCACCACCAATAACATGCTCTTAGAAAATTTAAAGCTTACCAGGTTTATGGAAGTGTTATTTCTTCACTAGAAGAATAAAATTCATGACATAGGATAAAAACCATTTAAGGTGGAGTAGGGCCACTTCCAAGCGAGATACTTGAGCTCTAGGGCCTCATTTCTGGTAACTAAAACTTCCACTTGGGAAAGATGGGATTCAATTGTCTCAATCCAGAGCTGATGAGTCCCCCATTGAATTATTCAGAATAGCAATTTGATAATGGACATCTCCCCTTTATAACAAACGCTCTTATTCATCGTCTTGGTACCTCTATTCCATTTTCCTATCCATTATTTCTAGGTCCTTATTCTTACATAACAAAAACTATTCAAAACCACATTTTTTTGACAAGTTTCCAAATAAGAAATTGGACTGAAATTAAATGCCTAATCAAAATTCCAAAAACATATTTCTCCACACCCCAAAGATTTTGAGGATCTTTTAAATAACCCAAAAACTTAAAAATTTATAAAATAACTTTCCATACCCACGCAATTTTTTTACTTTACCAAATCTTGACAAAATAAAATTTTCTTTACCATTTAAATAAAGCACATAATACATAAAAATAGGCCTTTAATCATGAAGAGCATATTCCGTAAAAACATGAATAGTGAAGGGAACGTATTTTGGGAAGAAATGAATAACCTATATCTGAATATCACTCCATACTAAGCCCAAATATAAAATGATGAAATGAAATTTTTTTCACATCGAAAAAAACTCAACTTGTTATTCCATGGAATCAAAATTGCTTACAACTTTTCAAAAAACTAGTGAAAAAAGATTTCCACTAGTCATATAATGACCCATTCAAAACACCTAGCCAAATATCTCAGTCATTATAGCAAAAAGACATGACTATTCATAATCCATGCTACATGGAAATAACATTCATTTTCAAATAGATTAAAAAACTATTTTCCCTTAAGAAACAACATATAAAACAAAACTATCAAAAAACTAATTCGAGAAAGCATATAGCCATCCTATCAGGGAATCAACCAAGTATCCAAATGATAATCATGCAACATAAAAAATGTTCAGGAAAGCATTGCCATAAATTTCCCCTCCTCTGAACTCTTCAAAAAATAAACGCACATCCATATTGTTGATGATCAACTTGGATAAACGATCTGCCTCTATATTATACTCCCTGAAGATATGTCTGAAAGATATCGAAGGGAATTCTGAAATAAAATCTTTACCCTGTTCATCAAAGGTTCCAAAGCCAACGAATGAAGGGAAGAGCCTACCCAGATGCGCACTCAAAGACAACTTTAGAATCACCCACAATTTGGATGTTTATTATAGACATCCTCCTTACATACCAAAGAAGGCCCGAAAAAGATAATAGCATTCCCTTGTATTAGTACCAATACTAACCCCCATCCACATTTTTATCAAACGTGTCTCATTTTCCTTAAAGGCCATATATGCTCCACATCGATCATTTTAACGTGCTCCATCAAAACACATCAAAATAACCAACTGCCAGATCTTCTTCAAAAACTGGAAAATGAATCCTTCTTGCAGATACAGTAGAAAGATTGACATTTAAATCTAACCAACTTCTCCGACACTCGGGTACATACCTGTAAGACTGATGGATTGGCATTTTGAAAAATAACACAGTTCCTCAATTTCCAAACTTCCCACAAAGTAATAAAAACCAAAGGATATATACTACAATGAGCTAAAATCCATCTTCTTATATTATCCTCAAGATTGAGACTGTCCCAAACGCCATCAAAATTGTACCTCAAACCCAGCTCCATCCATACAATTTTGAAAAAAGAAAAGCTACCAAAGAGATAATTGGTTGTTTTCAAATCAAATTTGCAGAGGGAACATATGCCTGGACCAATCATTTCTATTTTGCAAAGAGAGCCCCAAGTGATAATTCTACAGTTTAAACACAACGATGAAAAAAGCTTGATTTTCAAGGGAAACTTTCCATTCCATATTATTGACATCCACCAACAAGAATTATCTTCCAGGTTCTCTTCTGAAAACAATTGATATGCCAATTTTGCAGTTACTTCTCCATTTCCTTTGTTATAGCTCCATACCAGTCTATCACTATAATAAAATAACCCTATCCCTGCCTGATATAGACAATCAACATACATGTCCCATTCTTTGGCTAATATCCTAGACAAATGTAAAACCCCTGCTCTGATCCACACTACAGGCCCCCAATGTTGTGCACAGGAAACATGCTTAAGAACAAATAAATTTATATTATGAAGCTCTACTATAAGTACCGACAAAATATATGTGATATCTCCCAATCCCATAACCGGATCAATTCCAAGAAAGAGCTGTACTCCCCTCCCATCCATCCAACATATAGCCTTATTAATGATAGGAAAAGATTTCATCATACTCCTTTAGATTAGATATTTCCCTTATTTTAATTTATCATGTCTTTTGAACCATTTAAATAAAGGATCATTCTTCAATTACTCGGACTTTACCAATTTTCCCAAAGTCCATCATTGAACAACGATCTCCAAAATGTCTTAGCACAAAGAGAACAGTTAAACCAAGATAAGTTATTTATCCCCCAACCACCTAACCACCTAATGTCTTTGGTTTGGAAATGTTATCCCAAGAGGTAAGACGATACTTCAAAAAATTCAAATTTTCAGTCCAAAGAAAATGGGATACCAACTTTCTAATATGTTCAATGATAGATTCCGGAAGGACAAATAAAGAAAAACATTAAATAGGGATTTTATGTAGAACCGCATCGACCAACACAATTCTTCCGCCAGCTAGCAACCATCTGAAAGCTCGAGAGCTAATACGCCTATGAATTTTCTTTATGAGCCAAAACCAGTCACTGATTTTATAACCATTTAGTTTCAATAAAAAACTGAGATACCTAAGACCAACATATAAGACATTCATCTGGTAAGGGAAAAGTAAAGCAATATGACTACAAATACCATGATTGCTACAAAGATAAACACAGTTTGATTTTTGCACACTTACTTCCATACCATAAGCTTTACAAAAAGAAGTGATAATGGAATGAAAAAGATGCCATTCAGAAAAAATACCTGCATCGAAAATAAGTACATAATCCACATAAAGAAGGTGAGATATCGATAAAGTTCTAGTCACCTAAACTCCTTTAATCCTCTTTTCCTGCTTCTCCTTATTAATCATAAGGCTCGGACCTTCAATAGCGAAAATAAAAAGATACGACGAGAGGGGGGAACCTTTCCTTAAACCTCTAGTACCCCTAAAGAAGGAGGTAGGTGAACCATTAATCAAAAGCGAAAAACTAGCCGAAGAAATGCAAGCCAATATCCAATTTAGAACATCCACATGAAGACCAGTTTGTACTAAGATAAATCTTAGATAAGAACAATCTACTATGTCATAAGCCTTTATATGGTCCATTTTAAGAATGAAGGATTCTATATGCATTTATGTCATCGAATGTAAGCAATCCTGAGCCAATCCAACTGCATCCAAAATCTGACGATTTGGAAGGAACCCAAACTGTTCTTCGGAGATAAACTTTCCCAAAAAAGGCTTTAACCTCTCAGAAAAAAATATTTGTTATGATCTTGTACAATAAATTACACAAATAAATTGCCCTATAATCATTAAAATTCGCAGGCCTATCCTTCTTCGGAATGAGTGCAATAAAAGTCTCATTAACATTACAAGGAATCTTACTCATCCTTCTTGATTCATCAATAGCATCAATCAAGTCCTTTCCCAAGAGATCAAAGAAATGCAGGTAAAATTCCACAGTCCACCCATCCGGGCCCGGACTTTGTCCTTTGAAAACTGAAGCAGAGTATTTTTACCTCCACAATTGAAATAGGAACACTAATAGTCCTGCCATCTTCCTTAGAAAAGAAACAAGGAAAGTTCCTAATGATCCTTAATTGATTTTCCAGATTAGGAACAAACCTTTGAAAATATAGATCTTTAAAATGATGTACTGCAGAGGCCTTTATAGACTTTGTTGCCACCTTTCACACACCTGGGTCACGTGGCAGAAATCTTCAAGCCACTCGGTGTGTCCTTGGGGGCAAGTCTCGAGTCAAGGCTGTCACCTTGTTCTTGACTCCTCCGTTTAGGCTCAACTCCTAACGAAGCCAAGGGGGGTAGACCCTATTAAGTTACTAAGGCTAAATTACTTAGTAAGGTGATGTTGAACTGAATGAGTTACTTAGGAGTTTGAAATTTACCATAAACAACCATAGATGACAAGATACAAAATGAGCACACGAAAGCACAATGCTGAGACACAATATAAATATATAGAAAGAAAATAACCAGTGCCTTAAAATGGAGTCAAAAAAGAAATCAATATACTTGCATGTGCTTGGGGTGAATGTTTTGCAATTGCCTCTTGGTACGTTTTGAGTTAATGTGAAAATATGAGTTGATTAAAATTAGGTGAAGGGGTGGACTCCAGATATACCCGAGAGTACTTGGAGTATGTCCAAAACTAAACCTTCATGGCTACCCGCAAGGAATATGTGGGATGAATGGAGTCTTTGGGGCTATTGTTCATAACGCACCCATTAGGGTATTTTGCCACCGTAATGGTTTGATCTAGGTGTTGGATTTTCACCTGATGGTTTGTTAATTTGGGAGAGTGAATCCTAATTATACTAGTCACTCAAATGATTTTGATACAGCTTGACTGATCGGATGAACCGCAGCCAAGTGCAGAGCATACACACCAGAGTCTTGTCAATTTTAGTAAATTTTGAGATGGATGTTCTTGTTAAAAAAGAAAAACCCTCCAGGAACTTCTTTCGGTCCAAGTGGACCTCAATCGGGGAATCAAGGAGGGGTTGATTTTATTATGGTTATTGAAACAAATGATGATAGCAAATGAAACATAAAAAGATGAGCAAACCACAATTTTCTAATTAGACTACCACGAACCTTTCTTCACCTTTCGGCTCAAAAAGAGGCTCGTGGGGTAAGTATTAAAGTTACTTTGAAACCAATAGAAATGAAATATGGAATTGATTTTAAATCAAATTATACTACCCTGCAGATTAATACTACGCTAGATTGAAAAAAAAGATGAACGGAAGAAAAAAAAATGACACAGACGCAAATCCCCCCAAGGGGGATGGGGAATGGGCTCGAAAGAGCCTATTCATTTTTTTTTTATTACCAGCGGTTACAATATCAGCAAACTGATATGATGCCTCTTGATTCTTATATAGAATGAAATCAAGAGCTTACAAAGTGTGAAAATTAAAGATTTCAGTAAAAAAGGGAGACCCCTGGGGGGATTCAGAGGCCCAAAAGTCACTTTCGAGCAGCAGCTCCTTCTTTTTTCTGTTATGCCTGCTAAAAACCAGCAAGCTTATTAGACTGAAAGATGCCCAAAATCACTCTGAAAGTACCTTTGGGTCAGCTTACTTTTAACCAAAAATGCTATGTAAAAACTAGTTAAAAAAGGTAAAAAAGGAACCAAGGAAAGCAAGCTTTCCTTGGGATCTTGGCTTGCCTTTTAGGTAGCCAATATGATGTGCACTGATTGCTAGATTTATATTTTATAACAGAAAACAGAAATCTAATGCATGGAAGCTACAAATTTTCTTTAAAATTCCATGCAAAAGGATGATTTCCCTAAAGCTAGATCTAGAATGCTTATGAAACCCTTTAAGAGCAAGATCTAGATTATGGGCTTTGGGAAGATAGATCTATGTTAAATTTACTTTTAAGATGATAGATCTAAACAATATCAAAGCTATGAACAAAGTAACCGGGTAAAAGAGTTGATTTTGAGGGAGGAAGAGGAGGAGAGAAATGCTGGTAGCCTTGAAGATCCACAGTGGAGCTTTTAGGTGGAATGTCGAGGGACTATGCCTTTGGAAGGGTTTGGAGAGAGTGAAGAAGCAAACTAGATCATCATCCTCTCCAATCTAGGAACCTGTAGCTCAGCTGAAATCAAAAAACTTGCCGAAAAACTTGTGAGATCCGATTAGTACATACACAGAGATTCAGAATAACATGCATTTAAGCTTATAGAACATGATGAATCTAGATCTCTAAACATGCATCAAAGGAAAGAGATGGCCAATAAACTTATTGAAAAGCACCTTTCCTATCAAGATTATAATAAGTTTATTATCAATCTTAGCAACGAATCCACAAGCAATTAGCAAATTATGAACACAAATATAGGTTACCTCAGTAAAAAAAATGGCAATGATCATCCACACATACAATGGCACAACACCGTCTTGCCTCCAAAGCTTCTGTTTAGTTCAAATGAACAATAACAACAGTACAATAGCAACAGCACCTCAATCCCAGTTCTAACTAGCTTGGAAGAGGAGGCTTATGCTTGGATATATACAAAAACTAGGAGATCCAGCCCAAGGGGGCACAAATCCCAAGGAGATAGACCAAATCAGTTGATGGAGAGTCAATTAATGCAGATTTGAAGCTGAAATGAGCCAGATCTGAGTCTCACTGAGTGCAATTGTCAATCGAAGAGCTGATCTGACTGACACCTCAACCCGTTGACTGAAGCATCCACCAAAACTCATCCAAATGAGCCAAAACGTGTGGAGGAGAGAGGGAGGGTGAAAATCCCCATAAAGGATGCTAAAGATCAACTCTAGATCTGATTTGATCACCTCCTTCAGTCAAGGATTTGTTAGATCTAGTCAATTTGGTTCATATCTGACTAATTTCAATCAAATCGACTGAGAATCCACTGATCTATGATTCTGGATTTGCTCCATTATTCATCAATTTATTAATTAAAATAATCAATAATTGATTTTTGGGGCTTTCTGACCTGAGTGATGGAAAATCACTCAAAACTGGGAAATAGTGGGTCCATGGGTTTACATGGTGCTCTTAGCTTGCAAATGAGCACCTACATGACTGAAACTGATTATTTGGCCCACTTTTATTACAAAATCAAATTTTCCAATTAAACTATTAAAAAATAGCCTAAGTTTTGGAAAAATTAAATTTTAATAAAATACACTGAAAAAATTAAAAAAATTAAAAAGTTGAAAAAACCTGGGGGGACTTAGACATGTTCATATGACTCAACCATGATGCCTAGCATGTTTATACATTGACACATAGACTCTAATAACCTCAATAGGCCTAAATGCCAAGTCGACCACCCCAACTTTGGAGGTATGGAGTGAAAAACTCAGAAATTATCAGTCGTTTATTCAACAACCAATAATAACCAAGGGAAAAAACACCCTGGGCTGATCGGATTGACAAATAAAGTCTAAGAGACCGAGTCTTTTACAGACACTATCATGCTAGAACATTTATTACAATTCCCCCATGGGGTATGAACACATGATATAGTACAACAAGCACTTCCGAAGGCCTTCTGATGTCTGAACAAAAAATCTTTGTCCGGCTCACCAGGCTCACTTGATAAAAAACCACTAAGTACAACTTAGGTGGTAACAGACTTGTTATGTGATAGTAAGTCACCTTGATCCCCCAAAATATCCCAAATAGAATTTGTCAACCTTCTTCGATTAGCATAGTGGTGAATACACTTTGTATTATTGTCACTCGCCTCTAACCAAACTGCCCTACTCTTTTGTCTCCAAGTCACTTCCTTTTGCAATAAAATCTCCAGTTTCTTCGATCCAAGAAACATAATATAGTCTTTCCTTACCTGAGAAAAGGTTTCTTCATGAGGTTATAAGAAAGATACTCAATCTCATCCTCCAATTATAGCAGTTCACAATCATTTTCTTTTTTCTTTTCTTTTTTCCCAATTCCAAACCTCATTCTTTTATACACTCAATTTTTTTTCCTAAAATTTAACAAAGGGAGGAATGGTGTTTCCACTTTTGATAAACAAAGGAACATAACTCCTTGTCCTTTAACCACACATGATTAAACTTGAAAGGATAATGGATATAAGCTTTTTGGTCTCTCATTGTGCTCTTGGTACACTGTTGATGCCTTCATCGAGGTTTACTTTCGATCTTTCTATGTCGAATATCAACTGATTTTGGCCCGTTTGTTTTGTGGTCTATACTCATGTCAGACATTTTCTGTGGAGATATGTTTTTGAAAAATTCCCAGCTATAACTGCACTGTAAAATGCCCTTTAATTCTTAGTGAATATCAAGGTCTATATTTTTTCTTAAAAAAGACTTCCGTCAAATCCCGGTGAATCTCGGTGAAGTATTATAGCTTTATGATCCAAAATACCTAAAACTTCCGTCAAAATCCCGGTGAATCTCGGTGAAGTACTATAGCTTTATGATCCAAAATACCAGAAGAATAGAACGAAGTCCATGATGTGAGATTAATATATGAATTTGTTTGAAAGTAAAATATGAATCTAAAAGATAACATCCAAATAAATCTATTTATAATGGCCAAACGAAACTATATTTTATTATTATGATGTTACGTATAAGATTTTAGGTGTTGTAAAAACCTAAATACTAATTAGGCGAATAATTCCAATAAATATGATTAGATTCAACCGACTATATGTATATGTTTCGGTTACATGTTTATCATTATTGTCTTTAGTTTATCACGCGTACAAACACTTAATTTTCAAGCGTATAAGATAATATTAGAAAAGAAACTTCACATAATTAATATAATGCAGGATGAATAGGTTTTTAAACAATTTGACCCTATTAAAATTTTCATGGCATGCCCATGGTTTGTTGGGGCAATATAGTTTATATTATTATTAAGTATAAATAATGATTTTATTTATTGTATTAAATATATTATCACTTACTTTTAGAATGATGACGACACTATTGGTTTATTGAGATAAAGGTTGGTTTAGAGGGATAACATCACACATTATCTATTGAGATAAATATTGGTTTATTGAGCCTTAATCCTGAAAAGTTATTTATTTATTGTTTTATAATCAAATAAAAATTATCTAGTTTATTTTGGTTTTTATGCTTTGACATATCATAAATATAAGTGGGATTATAAATGTCTTGAAAATGAGATCCTATCATGTATCATAGGATAAAAAATCCATTTTCTACTTGGTTAGAATTATTGTCTCGCAATTTTTTTTTCCTCATGTTGTTTTAGGTTTTGTTTACTTTCATGTTTTAGTATGAAGCTTATATGTTGTTTTAGGTTTTGTTTACTTTCATGTTTTAGTATGAAGCTTATGGGAGTTTGTGTTTATTTCTTCAATATTTATTTGTTTTTAGCAATAATAAATAAATCATTTTAATCTTTTAATTTAGGGTTAGTGAGGGGTGGCAAGTGTGAGAGGGGTGATTCTTGACCCTAGAAAAATGAAGAAGATAATTTTGCATGGGGACTTGGGAGAATGATGAATAATCAAGCAGATATTCATGCCCTCTATATTTCCTTCTCCCTCTTAATTTCTAGAAACATCAAGACCAAAACTATTTGAAGTTTCTTCTTTAATAATAAGCCTGGTCAAAAGAAAGCATCGTGACAATGATACAATTCTTGGGCGAATGACATTGAGAATCCAGTGCATGCTCGATTCCTTAAAATTCTTCCAGATGCTCCACATTCAACGAAACAACAACAATAGAGCGGACATGCTCGCAAATCAAGCTATAAGGTTAACTAAGGGACAGATTATGGAAAATGAGGAAGCCCCCAAGGTGTTTTTATTACCATAAGATTTCATGAGCCAATCCACGAACTAAGATAATATATCCTTATCCCCACTGCATAGAAGTCGCATCACAAGCATGAACATGTGTACTTGAAATAGATAGAATGAAGGCATAACCCTTAATTCCCTACTTGTAGGATATCATCCACAGTCATATCCACCTATGTTGGCATATTCACTCTTAAAATTTGCATTGAATGCCACACCATTTGCGTCTGGGGTATTTGCTTCACAAGCTTTCTTTGTTGTTGTTATGGAACATGGGTGTGATAAAACACATAAGGAAACTAAGTTTGAACCAAGCCTTTGGCTTGGAGTGTAGCGGTTGTAGCAGGACTTTCAGGAGTAAGTATTCCCCTTCAAGGACCTTTTAATTCATAAACATTGAAGAAACATTGAAATTGGGGACAATCCCCGCCTGCCTAATCCGGGGTTGTATTCAAGGTAATATGCATTTGAATATTGTTTGGGGTTTCAGCCTAAGTGTATCCCATAATTCTCAATAGACCTTCTCTATTCATAAAGGTATCTCCCCCTTGGAGCCTTTTCTTTGTTTCTTTCATACACCCCAACCCACCTATATGACTAGTGATAGTATTCATGAAATCAAAATAATATTAGACGAATGACCCTTCAACTCGAGGGCATGAACTAGGGCATAAAATACTTAAGTATTCATATAGAAAAATTGGAAATCAAACATGACATTATGGAAACTAAGCTATAGGAATTGAAGATTAATTATGATGAATTTGCATTGGATTCAGAGATGCACTACAACATTATCCTTGGCTTCACTAGAGGTTCACAATCAACTGCATGTTTTTTTAGTGTTTCAGTTGCTTCAATGAAAGAGCATTTTATTGATGAGGACATAGTACACCAAACAACCTTGGATTTCAATGAACATAATAGAAACCAAGAGTGCCAAGGACAAACAAGTCAAAGAAGAAAAACAAATGGAAGAATCATATAGTGGAAAGAATTGTTAATCTCCTAACATATATAGTTTAATTGTATTTTTTTTAGGTTAGGTGAATATTTAAAGCAACATAGAACTATATATGACATGCACATGGTAACCTCTATAAATAAGTAGACACTTCATGGACGACTACCATTGTTGTTGAAAATCTCTACAGAGGATTAATGTTATATTTTTGACATTTGTGTATTATTTATAGTATTTGGTTCGCCAACAACCTTTTTATAAATATATAACTATCCATTTTTGTGAAAAAAAAACTAGATTCAGTGGCCTCTTTATAGTAATCGTTTCTTCTTCTTCTTCTTTTCAGTTATCTCATTGTAGCACAAGAAATTTTAATTAAAGTTAGTTATGTCAACATTATTAATGGCGTTGATATTCCTAAGCGTGTCATCCTCTTCTACTAGCCCCTAATAACAAAGTTAGGAAATAACATTTTGATTCCACCCTTTCTTTAGCCTCAAGTGATTTTTTCTTATGGAAGTCATTATAGGAAGCCTCTCTTTATTCATGTTAGCCAACTTATACTTGCACAACAAGTTCCATATTGTAGCCTTACTCCCTATAGGTAGGGTGTATTGATTCTAATTCTAAGATTGTGCATTATAAAATTCTTTTGGATTTGCTCGATTTTACTTTAAGTTTACCTAGAAACACTGCAACTCCGAAATCACAACCATACAAAATCATTGGATAACAAGTGTGTCAAAAGGGATCTTATTTTTTTCCTAGAACTAGAACTCAACTTCTCTACAATTAAATTTCAAAGACTAGAAAGACCTTTCCAACCTCAAATAACCCTTTTTTCAACACTATAGTTCTAGTTTAGTTTATGATGGATGTCAATTCCAAGATGTTTATATGGAGGGACTTCTTCCAAGTTATCGTTATTGTATAAACACACATTGAGTAAATGACACTTCCAGACTTGATGATCATTATATTTGTTTTATTAGTATTCACATAAATCCTAGAGTTAGTGCAAAAATAATCAAGAATTTTAAGATGCTTTTCAAGATTATAAGATATCTTGCTAAAATAATTATGTCATCTACATATAGGAGGAGGATCATAACTAGCCTGTAAGTTTCCTTGATCTATAAATTGCTATGGATATTCCACTAGACAATTCATTAGAACAAAACATTGTAAGGTTATCCTTTATTAAGTAGTGTTTACTCGTGATTAAAATTCAATATTACAAGCACAACACTCAAAAAACTGAAATAAACTAAGAATAATGAAAATAAACTACAACAATTAAAACCACGCCATCTACACAATGAACACAATGTGTACTCTAGGAAATCAAATATGGGAAAACCCATCTAGAAGGTGAGGACTATGCCTTGCTCTATTCTTTCTAGATATCAAATACAAATATAAAGAAAGAAGTATTTACTATGGAATTATAGTAGACGTTGTGGCATAAATGACTATTACAGGGCCTTCAACTTCCCCCTATTAATCCGCTCATAATATCTCACTCCTTTGCTCTACTCGTCTACGGAGAATCAAGTCAATATAATATGAACATAACCTCTTAGTTTCCCAGTGGCTTAGTATTTAGCATGCCTTGATAGTTGTATAGGTTAAGATAGGGTTTTCACATGCCTCAACTCCAATTAGCGTGTTAGTGTATTGGATCATGTAGAATCTATTTGATAGTCTACACATGACTAGGTTCACACGTGTGAGTAATGGGAGTTGATGTGGCATCCACTTGGTAATCTGGTGGTAAAAGCATAGGTCGGATTGCAAGATACATAGCTTCCTCATGCATATTTTGATTGAGGTGATCTTTGTGTTGTCCAAAAACTATCAACAAGTAGAACATTAACAAAGGGATGTGAATCTTATTCACAAAGTTTTGACCCCCCAAACAATAATGTATTGCTTGAAATTTGATATGAAATTTTCAAGACCCCAAATCATGAAAATAAGACTTGCTCCTAAAATAGGCCCTATCATAAAGTACCAAAACAAATGACAAATTATATGGTGATCCATTTACGGTCATTCATGCTCTCACACCTTGCTTCATCTAGGAAAGATTCTAACTTGTCAATATAAGTACAAAAAAGAATAGGAGAAAAGGGCATTCTTGCTTAACCCCTATATTACAATTAATTTCTCTTGGCCAACCCTTATTGCTTCTAAATTTCCCAATGGCTCCCTCATATAGCATCATTAAAGCTTTCAACTCAAAGGGGACCCCAATATCTTCCAAAGATCATTTTGAGGAAATATATCAAAAAAAATTTAGAAGTCAACAAATCGACATTAGAAATTGTCTTTTTTTCTTTCGATACTCTTCAACCATATCCCTACTTAAGTAATTAAATAATTTGAAGTCAAATGATTACTTTGAAAATGAGTATGTCCTTCCACTCTCTTGCTAAATTTTTCTTTTTCTTTTTTTTCCATGGGAAAAAAAAAATCATAGCTTTTAATATTAGTAAAAGCCACATTGTTCATTTGTCCATTGGCCATACATATAGGAGTATAGAGACTCATCATTGTATGCACAATCAAGTTGTTATCCTAAATTATACAAAAACCAAAATGTTGTTCAATAGAGAGTATTCTGAGTACAAAAAATCATGTCAACCTGTAACTCATATAGGAAAGGATCCAACTCATTGATTTGCTCCTATATACCTTCCCATTGAATCCAGTTGCCTTCTGCAATCAATAATCCCTGTTTAGAAAGGTGATTAACTATCAAATTACTTTACCTATAAATATGATGATAATATATCTCCTGGAAGGAATTGTCGATTCTTATGATTTCCTCATATATTGGATTCACCATGATATTCTTAGGAGGATTCCTAAGCTTGAGATAATCGATTACTAGCTTTGAATCACCAAAGATATGAAGCTTCTGAACACCTTTTGATTGAGACAAGAGCATCACAAGCTTAATGGCCATCAATTCAACTCTATTATTAGTGCATGCCCCCAAGTCCACAACAAACGTAATCCATTGGGAATTTGAAAAGTAGATCTGATCACCTACTCCCCCATGTCCCGGTCTGCCTTGGGAGCCCCCATCAAAGTATGCACAATAACCAAATTTGTCAATGGTCTCTTCAAGGATGATCCTTTGCTTCTTTTTCTTTGTTTCACGTGGAAAATGTTCCATAATGGAAAAGCTTTTTTCTACATAGATATATGGAGGAACAAAAATGTTGTGGAATATGACTTTGTTCCTTGCTAACTAGCCACCCCACATCAATAAAGCAGGTAAGGCAAAGTACTCAAATAACCTTCATTATTTAACCAAGTATGAAGAGTTTCCTGCAAGCCTAGGCCATCCAAATGAAAGATTTTACCAGTTACCTAGGAGATGTGCTACCACATGCTAGCCATATAGGGACATGATATAAAAATTTACTTTATGGTTTCTGCTTCTACTTTACATGAAGGGCACCATCTCGATCCACAAGCATATCTTTATCAGATTATCCCATATAGGAACCTTTCTTTCAAGAGCAAGCCAAAGGGACAATTTATTCTTGAGGGTGTGTTGGTTATGAAGGGCAGACCCAGGTTTACTATAATCAACCAACAACACCCCTAGCTCACAGGCCCTTTCGGCAACAGACCGCAAAGCGGCTTGAAGTCTCACCCAAAGTGATTCTAATGGGTTGGCCAAGGACTCAAGCATCTTGGACCAGGTTCTGTGGCGTCTTTTCTTACGACTCGCAGCTCTTCTAGCTGCGAGGTCTCTTTCTCTGCGCATCGCGCGGCTCCTCTGCTCGCGTCGCGTGATCTCCTCGTCTTGCAGCTCTTCTAGCTGCGAGATATCCCTCCTATTGTCGTGCGGTCCCTTTCCACGTCACGCACTTTCACTGACTCACGATAACTCCCGCCTTATCGCATCGCCGCTCACCAGTCAATACGTAACTTCCTCCCAATGCTAAGCCCTTAACCTACGGTATCGCCTTCTTGCAATAACCTACTCCCGCGGCTCAGCACACTTAGCGTTGTTCGTATCGACTCGTAAGGCTCAACATACCAGGCTGTTCAATACTGCGACGAGTGACTGTTTCAAGCAAAGCATAAATGAACCCACATACAACATACCAAATACTTCAACTTATGTTTATCCTTCTATATTGCTGTAAACTGATTACCACACTCATTCATTAAACTGTAAACAAAGTCCATGAAATAACTGATAAATGCACAAGTAAACATAACATATAAGTCAATCACATAACACTCGATTTTAACGTGGTTCACCTCCAGGATGGAAGTTACGTCCACAGAACTGTGTTTTTATTATAGCTCAGGGGAAGGTAAAACACATTTCTGCTGCACCGCATATGCAGCTCAAGATCTTCTCTCTTAGATCTCTTTTCTTCTCTATATTGCACTCCTACAATATACTCTTCCCTCTCTGTCGATCCCTGCGGATCGTTACATGCATGCTCTATAAGCCAGCTACTGGTTACAATAAGATTGCTACCGCTAATAACAGAACCAGAGCTTGGCTTTTACAACAGTCTATGTTATTTCTATTATCTATATCATCCAACAACTGTCTAACTATCTAACCAACCCGCTATTGTCTAACCCTTTACAATACAAAATGTATCCTTTTATAGGCAGCCCGAAGGTCTTGCCATTACAACACTGTGGGCCTGTCCCAACAGTAACCCAAAACCCTAACTAGTGACAGTCGGCCATATCTGTACTTGAGGTAGCCACTTTCCGTCACACCATAGCTCTCTGCAGTCTTCCATGCTTCCTGGCGCTGATCATGGGTACCATGCACCACTTCCCTGTTTCTGTCCTTCGTCTTCAATGCTTCAGCCTCGTTGCTCCTTTTCCTTTATGAGGGTCGCTGAGCCCTCCTGTCTTCACCGCTACCTTCAATGCAATGGGTGAGCTCTCTCTTCTCGGCCGCTCAGGCACCATCATCTTCCTTGACTTCTCTATCTTAAAAGTCATGGTTTCTGGCTCTACTCTGTAGCTGGAAACGTGCTACGGCGTCGTAGCTCTATCTTATCTTCTTTCCTCCAAAACTTATCTATCCGCTAAACTAGCAGCTTCTTCTGTAGTTGTGGGACCCTGCTCCAACAGTCCCCTAACACTTACTTGTGGCTCGCCCTCGAGCCACTACCAGCAGGATTCTCCTACTGTAGCTTTGCCTTGGCTTCCTGCGAAGCCTTATTAAACTTGTCTCAAAGTCCTGCGACTTCGTTCTACATTGCTTCGACATGCTCTTTATAGTTTCTGTAACTTGGTTCGTTGGGCTCTCTTATCCTTCCTGCCCTTAGTCATGGTCTCCCTCTCGTCGAAGATTTACCAAATCTAGAAAAATTGATTATACTGCTACCAAATCTACGGTAAGATATACCGGTCATTTCCTTATTAACTGCTTGTCAGAGGGTGACTTGACTAGCCCTCTGCTTCCTTGCAAAGTGGGTACGTGGCACGGGGAAACATCGCACTGCCGCGATGCGACTCCGCATCACCTGCGTAAAACAATACTTAAGTTCCTTTTTTTTTTTTTCCCGCAAGCCGCTGGTGACTTGCGCAAAACTGAACCGACCTTATGCGATTCCTCAGACTTAGAATACCTGTCGGTGTAGACTGATTCCCGGTGCGATGCCTCCTTTCAACTACACTAGACATCTGCACCACCATAAACTGGCTAAGCTAGGGCTGAGAGGCGGGGTGGCTATCACTATAGAGCTTAAGCCTACTGCCGTTAATCCAAGTGGGAAGAAGCTCCCCATCCAGCTTGCTGAGCTGAACGACACCTCCCTCTGTAACTTGCTGTATCTGATATGGCCCCAGCCAATGCGTCTTGAACTTCCCTGGAAACTTAATAAACTTGCTATCATAGAGGAGCACTAGGTCTCCGATCTGAAAAGTCTTACTCTTAATGTGTCTGTCATGCCAAGCTTTTTCTCATGCCTTTTGCACTTTCTGATGGAATCTCGCGATGAATCTGTATTCTTCTAAGGCAAGCAGCTGTGCTAGCCTTTCTTCCACTATGTCTGTATCGATCATCTCGGTAATCTGAGCAATTCTTAAACTAGGAAGGATATACTCCATGGGCATAACAACCTCCTATCCATATACCAAGCTGAAAGGCGTGTGTCCTGTAAGTTTCTTGCATGTGGTCCTGTACGCCCATAATACAGCATTAACTCTAAGGTCCCAATCATTCCTTTGGCTGTTGCAGATCTTGGTAAGCGCATTTTCTAAAATCTTGTTAAAGGCCTCCACCGTACCATTAGCCTGTGGGTGGTAGGGAGTGCTCTTATGGTGCTGAATCTGGAATTCTTCTGTCAAGGCCTCAATAGTGCTATTCAAGAAATGGGTACCTTGGTCGCCCATCAAAATTACTGGGCATCCAAATCTACTGATGATGTTCTCAAAAATGAACTGTGCGGCTGTAGCAGCATCACAATTCTTTACTGCTTTGGCCCCTGCCCATCTGGTGAGGTACTCTGTTCCAGTGATGATATATCTCACGCCAGTTCGTTTTCCTGGTGGGTTGATAGGACCCACAAAGTCTATAGCCCACTTGTCAAATGCGCGCAGCGTAACCTGCAGTCGCAACGACATTTCATCGCATCGCGAGGGTTTTCCCACCCTCTGGTAGATATTGCAGCATCTGCAAAAGTCCTTAGTGTCTTTGTGCAATGTAGGCCACCATAATCCTGCAGCCAGGATTTTCTGCTCAGTCGGCTTTCCTGCGAAATGACCTCCTGCGGTTCCTGAATGTGCCTCCCTGATGATAGTTTCTTTGTCATGCGGCATCACACATCTGCGCAGGACTTCATCTGGACCTAACTTGTATAACTGTCCCGCGATCAGGGTGAAGTCTGCTGCTTTAACAACCAATTGCTTCTTTTGCTGCTTAGTAAACTCCTCAGGTGCTAATATGGTAGTAAGGAAGTGGATAATATCAGCATAGTAGTCGTCTGTGATCTGAATAGAAAACAACTGCGCATCTGGCAAATTGTCCTCTAGGTTACTTGGCTCCTCTCTTGAGTCTATCCGCGACAGATGATCAGGTCCGGCGTTCAAACTTCCTGGTTTCACAATGATTTCGAAATCATACTCCTGAAAGAGGAGTAACCATCTGCAGATTCTCCCCCCTAACACTGGCTTATTGACCAGATACTTTAACGTGGAATGGTCAGTGAACATCTTAAATGAGGCACCCAACAGGTAGTGCCTGAACTTCTGCAGCGCGTACACCATAGCTAACCCTTCTCTTTCTGTGGTGGTGTAGTTCTTTTCTGCTGTCGAGAGCTTTCTACTGGAGTATGCGATAGGATGGTCAATATCTCCTTCTCCTGGTTGTGTTAAAACAACCTCTAGTGCGATGCCAGACGCATCCACATGTACATGAAATGGCTTAGTCCATTCTGGAAATACTAAGATGGGTGTTGTAACCATCTTCCCCTTGAGTGTGTCTAGACTCTGCTGACATTCCTCATTCCATAGGAATTTTACATCCTTCTTTAGCAATTTCTCCATCGGCACTGTAATCTTTGCATAGCCCTTGATGAATTTCCTATAGTACCCGGTATGACCAAGTATTGTCCTGAGTTGCTTGACTGAGTTGGGTGCTGGAATATTTACAATGATGGCAATCTTTGCAGGATCTACCATCAAGCCTTGTCTGCAAACAATGTGACCCAACAAAATACCAAATAGTGCACAAAATATACATTTCTTCAAGTTTAGAGAAATCTGGTACTGCCTACATTTCTCCAACATTAGTCTTAGATCTCCTACGTGCTTGTCAACGAGTCCAAATACAGTCCAATCATCAAAATATACTTCTAGGAATTTATGAATGTATTATTTAAATACAACAACTACTACTCTAGAAAATATAGCTGGTGCATTCTTAAGACCAAAGGGCATTACCGTATACTGGAACGAGCCCCATTCTGTTGCAAAGGTGGTCTTAGATCGATCTTCTGGATGGATTTTGATCTGATGGTAGCCTAAAAAGCCATCGGTGAAGGAGTAGACCTCCTGTCCTCCCACGTTGTCTAACACTTCATCAGCGAACGGTGTCGGAAATGGATCGTGAAGCGATGCATCGTTGAGCTTGCTCAGATCGACACAGATCCTGATGTCTCCTTTGGTTTTCTTTTCTTGTACGACCATGGGACTAACCCATTCACTCTCTTCTACCGGCTCAATGATGCCTGCCGCCAGCATCTTATTGATCTCATCCTTTACTTTTTCTTTATATCGTGGATTCAATCTGTAGGGACGCTGCTTTACTGGTCTAGCATCCTCCTTCAATGGTATCCTCATGACTCCAAGGTCTCCAACTATTCCCTTCATCTCTGTGAACTTGGTGGGAAATAGGTCCTGATAGTCATGCAACAAGTCGGCGATCTGTCCAACTGTTTCATCACTCCAATAATCTCCAATAGAGGCAAACTTAGGTTCTGTGTCTGTGCCAATATTGATCTTCTTAATCTTGATGGGCTCTGTGATTTCTGGGATTTCTAGCTGTGGTCCCTCAACATCGCGAGTCCCTTCCGACTCTGGAATGTTGGTACTACGAGGATCCTCATCCTCGTCCTCTGGTTCTGCTTGAAAGTTATAGCACTCTAGCGCCTCTGTTAACTGAATGACCCACTCAGGTTGAGTCTGTACTGATGGGGTACAGTCCTCAAATATCTTGATCTTTATTATGTCTAAGGCCTGATCAACATTCGGATACTCAGATTCAAAAGTGAAGGTGAGTAGGAAGTTGTCTATCATAAGGGGCCATGTAGTCGTTCCCTTGTGCAATTCTGTCTCTGTATACCAATTCCTTGGAACTGTGTCCAAAGTGTGAATGAATCGATGAACCCATTCATCCTCAGGAATGTCCGACCAATCCTGTTCACATGCCTGAATATGTGACCTAGGGTTACTTTCTCCTATGTATTTCTGCTGAACGTAATCGGTGTCAATGGAGAATCTGATGGCCATCAATATTTTAACATCATCCCATGATGCGATATTCTCTTTGTGTGCATACCACCATCTTGCAGGTGTGGCTCATACTGTAAGATCCATAGCTGCGATCCTCTGTTCATGAGGAATCTGTCGTTCAAACTGCTCGAGAAATTCCTAGATATCAGTTAGACCATGAAACGTTGGAATCTCATTGATCTCTACGCCAATCCATCGCAGTGACTTAGTCAAGTACGCACATCTGCGCGCTGAGACTTCGTGAAGTCTGTTCTACCAGTTTTCTAGACCAACCTCTGAATCCGATGCGCATGAGCTGTCGCATCGCCAACTAATGTTCCCTTCTGCGGTTGGGTTAACATAGTCGCCCTGGTTTGTAGTCATCTGATAGAGGCTCTCTATGTTATGTGCCTCCTCTTCTGCTCGGATAGGTTCAATATATCTAAGACCCTGAAAAGGATCCAACGGTGCGATGACCCGGATCTGCGCATCCTCAAAGGTCATTTGTCTTCTCTTTAGGTCGATAATAGCCATGTTACCGAGCGCCCAATCAATGCCTAGTAGTGTTGGGTAGGGTTTACTATCGCCAATGATTTCTATAACTTCAAAGTTCGCAAAGCTGCGAACTCTGTCAATATCAACTGGTACTTGCGGTAACCGACCCAGGGGTGTTACCCGTTGCTGATTAGCTAATCTCAGATGGATAGGCGATCTGGTTAACGTAGGGCTACCCATCTGTTCCCATGTCTGCTTAATCAGAACGTTTACATCTGATCCTAGATCTAGGATGACCTCATCCATTTCAAACTCTCCAATCTGAGCTGTGAGTCGCATCTCCCTCCCTGTTCTTGTATGTCCTGAAATATTATGAGCAACACTCTGTGTACTGCTCACGGAAGAGGATGGCTGACACTAATCGACTATGCGCTGAAGTTCTGTGATAGCTTGCTCATTTCTTACTAGTTTTAGACAACTCTGCAGGAAGGAGTATATGCTTCCTGCCATCTCCTCCTCATCGCTTCTTCCAGATGTGGTAGCCTGTGATGTCTGTACAAGGCTATCGCCACAAGATGCTTGCTGCGGT
>LPNX011131350.1:187545-234846 GCA_001517045.1 Pseudotsuga menziesii | reverse complement strand
CTGACAGTCCCTAGCATAGTGTCCTACAACTCCACAGTTGTAACACGTCACTGGTCCACGACCACGGCCAAAGCCTTCTCCACGGCCAAAGCCTTCTGCTCGACCGAAGCCTCCTCCACGGCCTCGTCCTCTGAATCCTCCGCCCCGACCACCATAAGCCGGATCCTGCTGTGGTCCTACTGCTGGACCCTGTGTTTCCGATTGGACTTTGTACAAGTCTTGCTTTGCTCCGACCATGAGATCATAGGCTCGACAATCTTGTTCCTAGTGGCCTACAGACTTGCAGAAGACGCAGTATAAGTTCTTAGGTGTCTGCACATACTTCTGAAGTAGAGGGCAATGGTGAGGTAGGTGTCCTCGTGTTTTGCATATCTCGCACCATGGCCCATGGGTCTGTGGTAAGGGGTTAGGAGCCCCTGTTGCTATATATTCTAGAAAGACCGGACAATTGTCTTTACTATGGCCCTGTGCTTTACATTTTATGCACCATATCTCTTGCGCAACTTCTTTCCCTTTCTTCAGCTCATGCAACTGTAATGTAAGATTAGCCAACTGGTTCTGTAGAGTTGTCATGCCTGTACTAGTCTCAGCTAGAGGTGAAGCCTCGAGTTTCATTGCCATCTCCAACGCGTCATACTGCGTCTGGAGTTTCTGCTGCATTAACGGCAGTCTGATGTGAGGGAGCAGCGCTGCGATAAACCATTCCTCATGCTGCTCCGGCGCAAACTCAAAACTGACTTGGTCTATAAGGGCTTTGAATTTCTGATCAAAGTCCCACACCGACTCTGTAGGTAATTGCTTGATGTCTTTGAGTTCTGTTATGCACTGTGACTCAGACTTAGGTTTCTTAAACTCCTTAATCATGGCGGTCTTGACCTGGGCAAGTGTTCTGGGTACTGTGGTATACTTGATATACCATGTTAAGGCGCGATCTCTGAGTGTGGTGACCAGCTGTACAAGTTTAAGATTATCATCATTGATGGTTTTAATGGTCCACATGGCTTCACATAAAAACCAGTGCTGCTCTGGGTCTTCTGCCCCTGTTCCCTTAAATATAGGTAACTTCATATCATCCCCCATTCTATTTCTACGTGGTGGATGTTGATTTACTGTGATACTACGACTCGACGGTGTAGGTGAAGGTGATGTAGCGGTGGTAGGTATTGTCTGTGAGCTACTAGATGGAGTTCCTACGGGATCGTTCTGAGTCCCGGTCTGTTTTTGTGGGGTTTAAGGGTGGTAAGGGATACCCCCTTCTGAACCTTCTGTAGTACTAGGACTCTGCTGTCTAGTATGATCTGGACTGTCTTCAAATATTGGAGATCTGAAAAGTTGAAGTCCCATGGAAACTCAAATTGGAGATATTGGAGATAAACATGATCTTTAGAGGTCCCTCTCCACAAAAAGTTAAAACAGATCTTCATGATACTTAATAGGAACATAATCCATTGAAACCCAATAAATTGACACTACCTCTAATACATAATTAACCATCATCAATTTGCCACCCCTAGATAACCACTTGTTGTACCCTAAGTTTAACCTCTTTTCAAATTTTTCTTATAATCCATGCTCAATCCTGACCAAAGTAATATTTAGCTTTATCACAAAGCCAAGATATTTTAAGCCCAAAAATACATCAGCCACATCATAGACGAATACAAAATCAATCCATTTAGTCTCCACAAGATCCAGGTTCATAAAAGATATTGAAGATTTCTAAACATTGCACTTTTCCCAATAGCTGTAAAATAGTCTTAAACTTTACAATGTGTCGCCTTGACTCTTTTTTAGATGGCATTTTGTTGTTTTCTTGCCAAAGTTTTCTAGTCACACACTCATCGTTTTTCTAAAATTATAGCATACAACTTAGTCATATAAAAAACTAATAATATTAGTCAAGTAATATTAGTCCTAGGGAATAATTTTTAGCATTGTTTCAAAATGAAAATATAATACTCTCCAAAGTTTTGAAAAGTCCTACATCACTCAAAATGAGAAATAATATTACATAATTCGATGATATGCCAGTTGTTTATAATGGATTAAATTTTGATATAAATCCACGTAATGAACTACTTTTACTTTAATACGAGAAATAATAATACACGATACGGCTACATGCAACTTGTTTATGATCTATATAATTTTGTTATGATCTACTTTTATTTTTGTTAGCAATAATTTGAAGAAATATATTTAAAAGCAGTAACATTTATCAACATCAAGATTAACGCATTAAAAATCTAAATAAAAAATATATAAATATATATAACGGAATGCGTGAGGACGAAGTATTCTAATGAATTTTTTTTAAAGGAGCAAAAAGAAAGATGGCATATATTCATTCAGGTACCATATCTTACTCTCAATTAACTATAATATAATATAGTATATAACTGAGAATCCTTCCGAGGAAAAAATAACTGAGAATCCTAATTTTATATTTTCTTTTCGGGTGCAATGATGAATGAATCTTGAAAAGATAAGGCATGTGTGACACAGATTATGTCACTGCATGCATGCCATGGAAGCTTTGAATGTTCACTTAATATTATAGAAAGTAAAGGCACAAATTCCCTTACATGAGTGGAGGATTATAAAGGTCAATAATTGATTATTAGGAATACAATGTCAATCATGTTGGACATTCATCTCCATGTTGTCTATTTTCCATGAATGAATGGATGGATGTATGAAATGGATGTTAGCCTTTGCACAAGAGGTTGAAAAGCGTGCTTCGAGCGTATTAGAGGTTAGTTTTAGTGTAATTATGACGACTCCACCACAAAACATGGCAAGAGCTATCCATTGAGCTGCAGAGCATTTAATGCGGCTGCAGTAGGTTTGTTGACCTTTGGATCTCGAGCAGCTCAAGATCCAATGATCATCAAGCTGCATTAAATGCTCTGCAGAGCAATGGATAGCTCTTCCCACAAAACATAGTGCAGCTTTGGTCCATCCTATGCTCTTTGACAATTGTGTACAATTGTACATTGATTTGATATCTGCATGGTAGATAGGTTGATCGTTGGCTGTTAAATTGTTTTATGTTTTCAGGATCACCGTTCAAATTTGAAAGTTTAATGGATCGTCGAGCGGGTAGTACACAAAACTCCGCTTCAACCTTCTTCTTCATGTGCGCAAAATCTTGATTCAAACCTTCATGACGTCATAAGAGTTTGGGCCTAGGCTCGTCCTTCTTTAATATATGTGCAAAGCCTATGTATGAAGGGTGTGGCCAATTTTATGGACATTTACTATGCATTTTGTATGAATGTTTTTAATGCTGCTGCTGCAGAATTATGAATCGTTAAATTGATTATTACTTCAGATTTAAAAACTTATATCCTCACAATAATAATATTAAAAGTATTATTACAAAATGGGTATAAACTTATATCCTCACAATAACAATATTAAAAGTATTATTACAAAATGGGTATAGCATGGTGGACACCAACTTCATGATGTGAAATAGTGACCACATAGACTAAATCTTAGGATTATTGATGGATGCCCATGTCATGACCACTCCTAGGATTGGAATCCTCCATCGTCCACTTTCAAGAAATGCCATGATGAGGAGGAGGCTTTGTCGTTTGGTTCAATCATGAGGGATGGTTTGCAATGGATGGTTCTTTCCAACAAAACCAGAAGGGTCATGGAATTGTCCCTAGTGCACAATTGTTGTAGTGGACCTACCTTAAATACAAAGGGGTAAAAGTAGGGGTATGAATGGATTGTCCTTAGGCAAGGGGGACAAGATTTTTGAAGTGGAGATTTATTAAGGGGGCCCTGCCGTGCCCTTGCTTTTCTTTGCTCTCCTCAGTTCTCCATAAGAGTATGGGAATATACCATTCCTAATCTCACTCTGCATCATGTCCTCTGTCGGTTAAGCTAGAAATGTGGGCAATCATGTGCGTGTGGATAGTGAGGGAGACAAATCTGACACAACATACCAACAAAATACGAACAATGAAGATATTATTTGTTTGTTTGGCGTGTGGTGGGACATCAATTATGGGGCAGTGGGCATTCACATTGCGTGCAATACATGCTCTCCCTAGTAGAGCTTGAACTTCTCTTTTTTACTTGGTGGGTCGGTGTGCCTATATAAAAAATATATATATATTATATAAAAAGAAATACTGTTCACCAATAAACGAGTAGTCAAACCCTACATGTGGGTTACAATATGGAATCTGCTACAATCATATTTCCCTACTCCGTACAAACTACCTTTTTAGTTAAATCGCTCCAGCCTCCACCGTCCACGCTGCGGCAAAACTATTAACCATATGACGCGGCAAGTCACGGAAATTACGCCAATGAATTTAACCGCAGCGCGCCGCACGCTGCAGGGAGAGCAATAAATGCTATAGGACTGCTTACGTGGCTAACCGCTTGTGAGCACGGGTTTCAAAATCACATCTTGTTCACCTGCTGCAGCTTTTTACCTGGGGGTGAAAACGTAGCATCGCAGGGTTTGGCGGGGTAAGANTGCTTACGTGGCTAACCGCTTGTGAGCACGGGTTTCAAAATCACATCTTGTTCACCTGCTGCAGCTTTTTACCTGGGGGTGAAAACGTAGCATCGCAGGGTTTGGCGGGGGAAGAAGAAGCGTAAACTGGTGAATCGTGATGTAAAATAGTAATAATAATAATGGGGCTTTAATGTGAGAGGGGCCCGTTGGTACTTTTTGTACGTGAAGAAGATCATATGAAATCGTCCTCTATATTACGAATTGAATTGTCGTTTGGAGTCCGTGGGTGGCACTGGCGTCCTTCTCTTATTCTTTCATCATTACTTGAACAGGATATCGTTTACTTGCAATCAATTACTGACTCATTGACGTTGTCCCCTCTGCCCCGTAAATACCACCTTTTTTTTTTTCGTCTGTCAAGCCACTTAAAGCATCTGCGCGCCATAATTACCACTTTTCATCATTTGTCAACAGAGACAAACCCGCTTGCTCTGACCTAAAATATCAACAATAGCTATTGATTGATTACAATATTATACCTAAAATATCAACCATAACTATTGATTACAATATTATAGAGAAGCAAATTTCAACTCCTTTATGTTGTCCTAAGATCCTCATATTTGGCGTATTGAAAAACCACTTCCCTAATCCCTAAACCTGTTTACCTTGTGGCTTGTAATTACGAATAATACCATGCTACTTGAGAATTACTTTAACATAGATTTGGTTTTGTTTCCATGTACTTTGGAGTCAAATCACTATATTCCAAGTTCATAAACTTGTTCTTCGAGAACATCACTCTAAAAGATGATTTCATATTTCTATATTTATGAAAATTTTCAACCACATATTACATGTCTAGAAGGTTAATCTAAAGTTTATCATATTTTTATATTTATGAAAATTTTCAACCATATTACATGACTCTCTAGAAGATCATGAAAAAAAAGTCTAACAATAATAGGATTTAGTCCAATTTCAGTCATTAAATTTTTAATAAAACTTTATTCTGTGTTTTTCAATTCTTGTTTTTCAATGCATAAATAGATTCAACACCTTCAAACCTTTAAGATACCTAGATTATACAATTTTAAACATAGTTCTTTGAAATTTTAAAATTTTCACATTTTTTATTATTTCTATGCAATTGTACTAAAAAATGATATGAAAATACATAATGACTTTACAATAGATAATATTAAATTTATTATAGACGTTTGCACCTAGAGCACTGAGGTGCTTTACTGCTCATTATAGGAGAGATGTTGTCACATAACATAATTTCCTTCGTGAACTTATAAAAAATTAAGTTAAAAAAAGAACACCTCAATAAATTAGATGCCTCTCCCTATTTGATAAATCCCAGTTTAAAATGGATCTATGCTGGTAGTATTTAAATGAAAAACAATGTAACCACATTAAGCAAATGACTTTCACATAAAACCAATTTAGATTGATAAAGCTTTTAATTTAAAGTCTAAAGATTGCTTTACAAACAACTTCTATTTAATGATAGATTGACCTATTTGCCCGACCATTTGCATCGATCCGACGACCGGCAACATCCGATGTGACCGCTCACGCTAGCCAGGTCGTCCGATCGGTGCAAATGGTCAGTTAAGTAGTTTACTCCTTTAATGATTACTTTTCATATTTAATTTCTTTTATAATATACAAAAGTTAAATATTTCAAATTAAAAAAAAAAACCCTTAAATTCTATCCACATTTCTAACTCTATACAGTCACTTCCTACTTTTCAAACTTGGAATATACCATATAATAAAATATCTTATAATTATACTATATTTCAAAATCAACCAAACCACTAACCATTTTGAATATATCATACAATAAAATATATAATTATACTATATTCACAAAATCAGCGAACAACTTAACCTTTAACAAAAACATAAATATAATTAATTATAACTTAAATAATATATGGTTTAACTAATAATGTATGATTTAATTGTCTTTATGAAAACATAAACTTCATCAGTAATTTTGGGAAGCTAAGGTGCAACACATCAATCATTCAAACTTTGAATAGACTATAAAATAAAAAATCTTACAATCATAACAACTTACCAGTCAACAACAATAACATGAATTTAATAAATAATTCAAATAATGGATTATTTAACCATTTTTATAAAAAATTAACATAAACTTCATCAATAATTCAAATAACATATTATTTAATCATTTTTATTGATGATGATAATGATGATGATTAATGTCCACTGAGACCAACTTTGGTCTATTGAACCTTAGGAATGATATTACTTGGTTTACTTTAAAATCTTGTTCTTGTGCTCAAAAAATTTGCCAAGAAGCTTTCGAAGCTCATTATAGTTTTGGCAAGTTAGGAGGTTATAAACGTTTGTATTGTAACAAATACTATGAAACTTAGATCTAATGTGGGTTGGGAAACTACAACTCATCACCAATTTTGGGAAATAAAACTAAGAATCAACAACTCAATAACAAATCAATATACAATCATTTCTTCCCAACATTAATTCAAAATTTTATTATTTATTTATTTATTTTTTGAATTTACAAATTTCACTAAATACAATTTATATAAAAAATGATTTCATAAACTTAAATGTGTATGAAATACCTTAAATCATTACTTCGTCAAATTCTCCTTCCTTTTTCTTATTTTGCATATGCCTTTACTAGTAGGAAACTACATCTATTTTAATTTTCATCTATTTTAACTTTATTCATTATTCACTTTGTCTCACAATTAGAGCATTATTTATCCGTAGTAGAAATAAAAGTAAGAATCATTGAAAGATAACCATGTACAAGAGGCACAAATATTTTTCCTTGGGAAACTTAAACTGGATAAAACCCAACAAACTTTTGTTAGAAAAAAAATAAATACAATACAAAAAAATACCGATCATAAAAATTAAGCCCTAGCACAAGTGTCTGCCCTTCTTCCACAAGAACCCCTAGCAAGCTTCTAGGGAGAGATAATGAACCACAAGAAGATGATAGAACCCCAAAATATTTCCTTCCTTGCCTTAGCTAGGCCTTCCTTGAGAAACTGTGCATCACTAGAGAGAGAAGAGTTATTGTGATGATATGAACAAATGAAGTGTGAAACATTTTATTTTTATTATTCTTTTCACTAGAAGTTTCCATAGTTAGGTCGATTTGTACTTTTATTTATTCTTTATTTATCTTTTATTTACCTTTCAAGCCAACTTGTCATTATGTCTTCTAGGGTCAATTTACTCCTTTTATTGGGGTAGTTGTGCTTTTCCCTACTTTCCACTTTCTTTAAGACTTCTTCAATGGATTGTCTTGACTTCTTTGGATATTTCCTCATCATATAAAAGTTATCCTTGTTGATGTCTTGTCACATGTTGATTTCATTCTCTCATGTAGAGCTCTAATGTAGATTTGACTATACTCTAAGAAGTCTCAGACACTTCTTAGAGGAAATTTAAAATACAACATTAGATTAGATTGTCTCACTACAAGGGATGAATCCATTGTCACATAGACAAGTCAACTCACTCTACTAGAATGGATCACTTCTTCATTAATCACTCCCACTTGGAGTATGCACTGCGACCTCTAGCTTAGAGGAAATTTAAAATACAACATTAGATTAGATTGTCTCACTACAAGGGATGAATCCATTGTCACATAGACAAGTCAACTCACTCTACTAGAATGGATCACTTCTTCATTAACCACTCCCACTTGGAGTATGCACTGCGACCTCTAGCTTCCTATCACTCAAGCCACTTCACATGACAAGACAAAGACTAAGCATTCGAGCCACAAGACACATATAGTAAATTCACATTACTATATCGAAGGGCTACGAAGGGGCCATTTTCTACCAACTATTGATCAATTCACTTGGCCAATGTGGGAGAATGATCTATAGAATGTCTGCCAAATGCCGAAACCTTGGAGAACATCAACATTACCTTGTTGCTATATAGAAAGGCATCATGAAGATATCAAAGACCTAGCATCTATGATCAAATTTCAATAATGAGAAGAGAGGAATGATAATATTAAAATGGAATAAGGGAAATCCTTCTTTGCCTCCAATGACCTTAAATCTTTTTATGGTCACTATTCATTGTTTCAAGCCATACTTACATTTAAATGGGATTTTAAAGACATCTTTGTCACAACAATCTACATACAAGAATCTACTCTTAAAATTCATGGGAACAAGATAGAAACATTATTTAATTGGTTTTAGAAATATTGGCATACTTAAATATTACTCACCATCCCTACACTAGCCATTGATAAATCTTAATTTCTTTGTTAGGGTATTATCTTAACCCCCTTACTTCAGGCTACATATGAGTTAGTTAAGTAATGTAAGCGACCATCTTCTATGAATAAGGTCAAGTAGAGTGTACTGTACAATTAATTAATGTAAAAACGATCTATTTGTTAATTAAGATTGACTAGGTAGTTGGTACTCATTAATTATGAGACCACAAGTAGTTAGGGTTTTGGCTATTGGAAGCCTATTTAAAAAGCTAAGAGGTTATGGATTGTTTTTCAAGTATTGTTGTATTTCAGGCTTGGCTCAAGTGAAAGGTCATCCAACCTTAAGAGACAAGTGAACATTAATTTTTGTTGAATTTTCATAATACAAAGGTTTATTTTGCAACATTTTTTTTTAATTGTCTTTAGTTATTCTACACTATACTTTATGGTTTCTTGAAGAGTAAATATGTATATATCTAAATGTTTTTAAAGTTTAAAAAGTTAAAAACACTACATTCTTTTCCCTCAAAATATCAATTCAATATTATATTTATCAATTAAAATAGATGTAAAATAAGATCAACAAAAATAAATTTCATTTGACTCTAAAAAAATTAATCATAATAATAATCACGATATAACTATTTTTATCTTAAAGTTACTTAAGAACCTTGGCTTACTATTCCAATTCCATATCCATCTCCCCATTTGAGAAATGGCCCAATCCTATCAATAAAAGTGAGACATGATTTTTGATAATATTTTTATATGATTCTACAACAAGAATCCCTAATGAAGACCCATTTAAATGAACTTAAAAGAATGTCCTTATAACCAACTTGTAAAATACAATAACTCAATTCTAAATTATCAATTTGTTTTGTTATTGATTCTTATAACCAACTTGTAAAATACAAACTCAATTCTAAATTATCAATTTGTTTTGTTATTGATTAATAAATCATAGGTAGACATAAATGGGTTTTCTTGAAAAGTAACATCAACTAAATGGGTTTTCTTAAAAAGTAACATCAACAAAACTAAATGGGTTTTCTTAAAAAGTAACATCAACAAAACAAGGGTAGGATGGGGCATTGAATACTCGTATGTACTCCATTATTCATGGAAAATAAGCCTACTTATAATAGTTTCGTAATGGACCACAATAGTTAATCCTACTTATAATGGTGTCATAATTGATGATAACTTGCATTCTACTATATCTATCAAATATTTTATCAACCATTATTTAATGTCCTCCAAACTTTGCTTTTGTATATCATTATTCTTTTGCATTTAGTACACTGCGAAACTCTTCAATATGTTCATTTATTACACTGCGAAACTCTTTAATATGTGCATTTATCTCATGTTATCCTTAAAAACACATAATTAATCTCTTGAGAGATATTTAACAAGAATATTTAGGATGATATTAGAAGAGTGACACATAAGCCTCATTAAAGATTTATTATGTTTTTAAGATATTGTTTTATACTTAAAACATTATTAAGTAAATTCTTCCAAGTACTAGCTACATTAGAAAAATGTGTTTTACCCAAGAAAATATCATCTTGATTTCCTCATGTCCTAAGAGTTTTTGTGGGATTTAACCTTTTAGGTAAGGCCCATTGAGAGGCCCAACTACATTAGGATCATATCCTTTATAACCTGAGGTTTTAAGGGATCACCCCTAACCCTTTTGGGGGAGATTTATAGAGGGACAGAAAAAAATTGCATCAATAAACTATAGTGTCGGGGGTGTCAAGGGGTTCTCCGAGCTTCATGGTTTAGGTACTCCCATGGAATTCCCTAATGACATTAACAGCCAAGGACAATCTAGGATCACCCTAGACTCATTTTGGGGCTACTCCATGTGAAGGCTCAAATAAATAGATCAACAAGCCAACAGGATGATGTGGCATCACACTACATGGTGGACAAGGGGAGACTTAGTGGAAAGGTGACAGATAAGGCTAATGACACCTTAGACTCATCTTGGGACTACTCCATGTGAAGGATTATACAAGTGGATTGATAAGCGAACAAGATGATGTGGCATGATGCCACATAGTAGACAAGGGAAGACTTAATGGACATTCTAGGCTCACCCTAGACTTATCTTGGGGTTACTCCATGTGAAGGCTTAGAAAAGTAGATAAGCAAGATTATGTGGCATGATGCCACATGGTGGACAAGGGGAGACTTAGTGGACGAGTGGCAGATAAGGCTAATGACACATGGATCTTATTAGTAGCGTGGCTATTAGGATGATGTGGGATGATGCCACATGGTGGACAAGGATAATGACACATGCTATTAGGAGGTGACATAGTAGGTGTGACATGGTATGGATGTAATGACACATGGATCTCATTGATAACATGGCTATTAGGATGATGTGGCATGATGCCACATGGTGGACAAGGCTAATGACACATGGATCTCATTGATAGTGTGGCTATTAGAAGGTGACCTAGTAGGTGTGATGTAGCATAGATGTATTGAAACGGAACACATATGGATCTCATTGATAGCGTGGCTATTAGAAGGTGACCTAGTAGGTGTGATGTAGCATGGATATATTGACATGGAACTAAAACATGTGCATGGCAAATGAGAGATAAGGGGGCTTACCCCAGGCTTATCGCCCAAACCAAAGGGGAATATATTTTCTATATGAAGTGAAAAGGTTGTGTTCTCATGGTGCATGTGGTATAAATAAATATAGAGAAGCTTTGGTGGTTGTGGTTAATCATGCATTTAAATTATAGTTCTAGTGTGAAATTCACTAAGCCATGTATTTAGATACAATGAGCCATTTCTAATAAATGAGTATATGTTGGAAATGCATGACTTGTGAAATCTAATGGAAGGGATCTCCATGATATTAAGACTAATCAAAATGTGCATGCATTTAATATTATAAATTAAATGCATTTCAACCACATAAAAGACGAAAGGTTAAGTCTTTTATAGGTGCATGCATTTAATATTATAAATTATGGAGTCTCGCATGGTATCTAGCTTAAGCATAAAAGAGTTAATGATGTTCGAGATAGTGTGCCCATGTTTTAAGGAGTAAGGACCATTCGTAAAGTTTTACTTATCAACAAACGGATGAAAATATAATTTGAACCAAGGGTCATACTATGCCCACTAGATATGAGATAGTGATGCCCATTGAATGGACATGACTAGAAATCAATTAAGAAATGGAGCGGCTTCAGCTGGTCATTTATTAAGCTCAAGCAAAAATAAGTTTTAAAAAAGGACATTGATTATTTTAACGATAGAAAGATTATCTATGGCAAAGTCATAAATGGTTTATTACTAGTCGGTAAATGACATAGTTAGACATGATCATGCTACATTTTCTCTATTTAAATAGAGAATTAAGATGAACAAAGGGTTGTGTCACTTCGCTTAATAAATGTTCTAATTTATTTTGTTATTATGCAAACTAATTGGTAAATGATATAGTTAGACATGATCATGCTACATGTTCTCTATTTAAATAGAGAATTAAGATGAACAAAGGCCTCGACCACTTTTGGGGATTGGGAGGAGCTATGCAATGTTGTTTTTGCCTTAATCAATCTTTTTACTTTGTAAATTATGGGATGTATGGATGTTTCTATTTCAAAGTAAATAATAAAGTTTTTTTCTATGAGTATTTTTTTTATAGTTTGAGATGGATGAAGGTTATTATTATCATTACAAATTATCTTAACTCCGAATCTATTGAATGCTGAGACATATCATATCTTTCGAGGTGCAAACTTATCCTCAAAATTTGCACTTGAATTTGCACATCAAGGAATTTGATCCCTTTTGACGCTTGGTAGCTCCGGAGTTAAGATGTATCTATATTGGTTTATTATGTAAATCTTATATGCTCAAATCCTTTATATGTAAAAATCATGATTTAATGATGGCTCAACTCCCATATGGAATAGAAAAAGTATCATCAATTTTTGTAGTTTTAATTAATTGAAATATATATCTCTTTGAATTTCAAGTTTAGGTTAGAGCCCACATTGTAAAAAAATTATTTACTTCAATATTTTATTAAAGTGCCATGTATAACTTCACTTTTACATTTTAGAATATGGCCAATAATGTAAAGAAATGTTTACTTAACATTTTACTATTTTATTAAAGTGCCACATGTCAACTCCACGTTGACCATAGAATTACAGTTCTCCCTCATATTGAGTTGTATAAAATGCCTCTTCGTGCAAGATCATTTTGTCTTTAACCGATCTTGTTGTAAAAGTAGTAGCTTATGGATAACCTCCTAAATAACACCAACATACTCTTATTGGTATTAGGGCTAATTTGTATTGAATAATTGATATTTTAAAATGTGATTTTTCTTAATTAATACCAACGCTTTTCTTAGGATAAGAGGTACTCATATTGTTCTTTATTTTCGACCAAAATTATCTTTAATTTGTTGGAATTATTGTTTATTATTATTTAGAATTTGTTTCATCTAAGAGATTGAAAGAGATCTCCAGATCCAAAATTCAAGGAGTTTATTCAACCAGATCTACTCCTATAAATGTAACTCATTTTAAGTAAATTATATACAATAAGTTTTGTGTGAATTATCTTTGTAATGGTTGCTCTCATATTTTCTGTGATGGTATCAAAGTGGGTCTTGGCCTAGCTCCCTCACGGGAGGGCCAAGGAAAATGAGAGAAATTTGCTGTTGTAGTGATAGATTAGATTAGAGTGTGCTGCGTGAGTTTTCTGTGCATTCGGAGTTTGTTTTTCTGTGTGTTTTTCTATTGATGCTGATTGAGGAGACCGCGATCTAAGAATTGTGGTATACGAAGTTACTCCGTGTTAGAAATCAACATGAAGGAGGAAGGTTGTTTTGAAGTTCCAGTCAAATATTTAAACAAGGACGATTGGATTATTGTTTATCTCTTGAGACGAGATGTCGTGTGACAGTTTGAAGAGAGATCCGCCATTTTAAAAACGCGTTCTGTTGATAACTCCCTCTGCTTACAGATTGAAGTTGAGGGTGTGTTTGCACATGATCTATGGCATCATTGATTATCCTAAAAAAAAAGATTAACACCAAGGCTGTAACAGAAGATATATTTGCAATTTGGTTTGGCCTTTATCAAAAGTTTAATAGTAGATCCGCATGCATAAGAATCAATTGATCGTTAGTGATTGCTGTGAGTAGTCGCACCCAAATTGTGATAAGCTTCTTATTAAATATATATTTGGAATTATTTTTTCAGGTGTTCATCCTCTCTCCAATCCGTGAAGAGCTTGTGCTTCTTAAAGAATACTGTATGTAAGTAAGAACACTATGCTGCCTCTTGGAGAAGAAAAAGTATGTTGCGTGTTCGCTCTGTGTGTGGTTATAAGTTTGTGAAGGTCACTTGTATGACTATCTTCTAGATATGTTCAGTATTTAGAGTGCTCTCCTAGATCCTGTTGGATTCAACGAGCTATGTGTTCAGCAGATGGAAGTATCTCCATAGAACAGTCCAGTTACTTGATTACTTCTTTTCCAAACTCAGCGAGCTATGTACTTTGGCATAACTAAGTACTCAATATTGTTAGTCACTGTAATTTCTTTATTGATGGTCAGAAGTTGCTGCATTTTGAATGAGTCAAATAGGAAGCTCGAAGATGAAGTGAAGAAAGAGCGCAAACTATGAGACTTCAAAGTGGGTGTAAATGCTGATGAAGACCAGTTAGAAAAGATTCAGCATTGTATTTTATGTTTTGCAATTGTGTTCTGTATTGTAAACATTAAGGGAGGGTGTTGGAATTAATGTTTACTATTGTTTAGAATTTGTTACATCTAAGAGATTGAAAGAGATGTCCAGATCCAAAATTTAAGGAGTCTGTTCAACCAGATCTACTCCTATAAATGTAACTCATTTTAAGTAAATTATATACAATAAGTTTTGTGTGAATTATCTCTGTAATGGTTGCTCTCATATTTTCTGTGATAACTTTGATTGTTCTACTTATTGTCCAGAACTTTGTTCATAGAGATTTTGACCCATTTTAAAACAACCCAAATAGTTAGATTTTCAAAACAATATATGGAAATGATAAAACTATACCTCATCGAAAAATTTATCCTCATAGAAAAATAGAGTGATTTGAGTACCCATAACATATGCATATGTTATGTTCTTCAATAATTAATATTATAATATAATTCTTAAATACTTTCTTGATTTTGTTTGGGGTAAAAGGAGCATAACATATGCATATGTTATGTTCTTCAATAATTAAGATTATAATAAAATTCTTAAATACTTTCTTGATTTTGTTGGGGTAAAAGGAGTATTTGGAAGATCCATAAATTAAAACATATTTAACATAATGTATAGATACATTAGTTTAGAGTTTGTATATAAAGTCTCAATCCATTGATAAGGTTATGATGGTGCAATGTATCAAAATTAAATTCAAAATAATTACATTAAATAATATCATAGTGAGAGAATGGTCATTTGATTTTAGCATTTGTCATTTTAAACTCGTATGACATCTAAAGATGGGAATTTGAAATTCAATTTAAATGTTTTAACATTTTATCAAACATTTGCGACGAGTAACTTTGAAATGTGTCAATATTTAACAAAACAATTTGTTTATCAAATTCCATTCCATTTCTCGTGACATCCATCCTCCATTAAGCTTGTCCATTAATTATGAAAACTTGTGAACTAATTATGATGAAACATAATTTATTATCGTGTCATAACGATAATAATTCCATTATATAATGGGCTCATTTTTTAAAGTGATTAAGGTATCATATATCATTCGTAATCTTGCAACTAATTATGATGGAGAATAATTGCTTATGATGCATAGGTAGGATTTTTTAAGTGATTAATTATTCTACTTATTTAATTGCTGTTTAATTTTAATGATTGCGAAGCCAACTAGCTTCGATAATAATTACCTTAAAATTAAATTCCATCAACTCGGATATGCAATGATGATAGATTATGACGAATAAAGGATTTAATGACTTTTCCAAGGAACGTCATTGTATGTATTACTATATTAGTATATATAGTAGAACACGATTCTTTTTATAAATTAAGTACTAAACATGAAAGGTTCTTTATTATAATTATTTTTCATAAAATAATTTAATATTTAGATTATTAAACTAAATTATTATTATCAATAAAAAATATATTAAAAAAAAACCATTCAAGTACTTTTTATGTATTCTTATTATAATCACAAAAGTCAGGTCAAGAATCATAATACCTTGAACTTGTGTTGCGTTTATTGCAATGAATTGTACATAATAACAATGAATCTCAAAGCAAAGGTTATCGCATTATCTCTGTACGTGTGAGGATAGTTTATTAACTTGAGACTTGATCTAAACCATATAAGAAATATCGAGAATTTTATGCGTGAAATTTAATTTATGATTTAATTTTCGAGTTTTTTTTCAAAAATATATTTGAATTTTTTATTTTAAAAACATTAAAATTGTCTAAAATCTATATAAAATCGTTACAAATTTAAATATTTGAAAAAAAATATCTATGAACATTTTATGGTTGAAAATTTGATAATTAGTAAGATTCACTAATGTTTCTATACTTCAAGAAAATTATAGATCCTTAAAATTGTAGACATTAAGGCCATAGAAGTTCAATGTTTAAAGCTAGATTCATGTGAAGGTACAATGGAAGATTACAATTAAAACCAATATTGTCACAATTCTTAATGATGGTGTATGGGACATATTGCAACGATTCAAGTTCACATTGTCGTCTCTTGGATATTTCATTCTAGATGTGCATCCATACCTTATCCATAATTATAAGTTGCACGGGATATGGTTATTACCATGGCTCTACTTATATTTGTTTACTATCTAGGTCAAAATATCTTGAACTTATAAATGAACATTTTGAATCTACTCAATCAGATTTTTTGTTTTTTCAACTTATTTTTGTGCTAATATAGAAGTACATATTGTTAACCTATTTTTATGCCAAAACATGCTTGATTGCATAATTTTGCAATCTATCCCTAAACCTCACTTCGATCTTAAAGGACAATCACTCTAACTTCTCAAACCTTGCCATTGGTAGATCTATTTCACTAAATATTCTTTATATATAGGCTACTAATGAGCCAACTAGCTAGTGTGTATTGGAGTTATAAAAATGTTGGATGTGTTTATTGTGGCAATGCTATCTATTTTACTTCAATTATTATGATGAGTGTTTGTGATTACTACTATCCATTTCTATATTTAATGTGATTGCTATGGTTGATGTTGATGATAAGCTTATGGTGGTTTTGGCATATTTTTCATATGTGATGCAACTATGACATTGTTATGCTTTGAAGTACCTGCAAACATATTTGATTAGCATGTCTTAATATTCAAAATGTTAACTAACAATTAGGATACTACTCTACGTGTTTGTTGTTGATGCATGGCCTCAATGGTGTATGATTTTATGTGCATGTTGTTGTAACTATGCCAATTGTTCTTTATTGACAATTTGATTTCTATATTTACAAAAATGAATATGTTTTATGCATGCAAAAGAAAATTGAATTATGGACTAACAATCTAAGGATTTGTTTGAGTGCATAGTATTGGGTTGTTTGCAATTTGGTTATGGCAAATTCCATGTCATGGTCCTATGGGATGGGACATGAAACTAAGATTTTGATTCCATCCTCATTGGATTGATTAAACTGTAGGCAATGATGAAATAATATTTAAGAGCAGTAGTGTTGTTGAGGCATCCTTGGGATTGGATATGGTAAATACTTGATAGATGGGTGAGCCATTCACTATGACAATATGAGTTTGTAGTGTTGCCATCAACATCGTCTCCCAATTTTTTTTTATAAAAAAATCTAGTAAGTATGAAGCAAAACACAATGCTAAAGGGGGTGTTGTTATTTACGTCAATCCCATGTCATTATTTTTAACATACAATTTACAAGGCCTTGTCTTAGCAATGAAGAATACAATGCAAAATATTTCTCTCCATTGGATTAACATTATTGATCCAAAATGGATCAATATATAATTTGTCATATATTTTGGTGCTTTCGAGGTCGAAATTTTGTATAAGTTAGCTTGCAGGGCCCATTCCATGGGTAGGTCTCACTTTATAGCTTTTGGGTCTAGAAACTTCTGGTCTTGGAGTCAATTTCCAACTACACATAATTTATTTGGGTTTAGCATCCTAATTTACCACTTATCCTAAGCGTTTTGACTAAAACATGTGCTTACATAATCAACATCTCATCATTTTTAGTTATTTAGGCCTCCTCCTTCATTTGAGGATCCAATTGGGATGATTTGTATGATTAAAGCACCCAACTCAGTCCACTGGGAGCATTTACACCTAATTTTCGGTTAATTGGAGTCAGAAAGGTGCCCTTCTACCAGATTTGACCTAATTTCACATAATTATCAGTTAACTGGAGACATAAAGGGGACCTCACCTAAATTTTGGCATTCAGTTTAAATGGAGACAAGAAAGGCGCCCTCACCTAATTTTAGGCATAAATTGAGTTCTGACTTAGTTAGAATCAGTTTAAACTTCCTCCGAGTCTGTTAGAGTCAATCATGTTGCAGTTAAGTGGTTATCTGATGTTCCTAGTGGTGTTAACTGACAAGTAAGGCACTCTCATGCATTCAATTCGAATGGCCTCCCTAGGATTCAAATTGCTTGGATATTCATGCGATTGTTTAGCATTGTAAACTATCTTATGATTTGATGATAATGTATTACTGATGCAAACCTTTTTCACTAGTATTCTAGCACTCATTGATGTAAAGGTACACTTGCATCTGTTGCAAAAATTGTTCTTTTTTTTCTAGATCTGTTGTGCTTGAATTTAATATCTGGAACCTGTTTGAGGTTATAAATGATGTTTTTTTGTAGTAAAAAAGTTCATCTCTTTGCTATATACCTTCATGTGATTTTAGACTTTGAGACATTTTCGACAGTCTAAGAATCACCTCAAATAGAGTATGTATGAAGAAGTTATGTTTCCTAAAAGTTGACCTATCCAGTTGACCACCATGGTACCAAGTGGATTCCAAGCTATCTCTCATTTCTCACACATACAGAGCTAGTCACATGTGGAATTTTAAGAACATTCTACCAAGTCCAAAATCCTAACCCTAATTGAGAGTTGGGGCATGCAAAAACCCTATACGACTATCAGGCTATCTTCATACTGAGTTGTTAAGAGGAAAATGGGTTCCATTCTTTTGATTTTATGGTATTGTTCCATAGTTGAGAAGCAACATGTGAGTGGATAATAGAGCATAACAAAGGACATATGAGTTTTTTTAGTCGCCATTTTTATCATAGTCATAGGTAACTATATTGGTTCAATCTCAAATTGACCTAGGTTCGACTCACATAAGACCAACAAAGGTTTAAGGTGCCAACTCAACGGGCTCTTAACCCCATTGACAACACGTGTAGAGCAAGTGAATTCTCACTTGAGATACCTATAGGAGTTGCAAGAACTAGGTTTATGTAGTGGTGAAGGATATTTTATCCATACCGAACACCAACATAATGAAAAACGACATGATAACTACTATGCCAAGATAGTGCATATCATTCACAACATTAACCATATTCATTGAAATTAAGTAAAACTTTGTCAATTCATTCATTTATTCATATATTTCCTCATATATGTATTGCAAAGTAATGACAAAGCACACTCACATACACATCATGCACCATTCGACACCTAAATTTAATGTGGAAACCCAATATGGGAAAAACACAAAATCCCTCGTTAATTATCAAGAGTTGTAGCCCAAATGCTTTAGTCTATGCACATAACCTGTAGACATTTCTCCAAAATTCCTCATTACATTAGATCTGCGCACACACCTTGCAAATCGACCGCACACTCACGACTCTTATTCAACCTTGACACAACAATACCATAACTTGACTGACATCACATATTTATTCTTACAAAACTCAACTTAGCCCCCCCAAAAATCCCAACCCATTACATTTTTATAGGCTCTACTGGATGATTTTACATCCAATGCACACTACCTTGTAAGTGGACAAACCTTTTAACTAACTAACCGACTATTTAGTCAGACTTTGTCATAACATCTAATTTTCCTCAAATTCTACCCAAATTTTTGAAGTTAACCATTTCAAAATCCACTCCGTCACAACCCCATTCACATCTTGACCATGTTCCAAGACTCAAGGACCAAAATTAACCAAAAATTGCCTAGGGCCAACATGCCCCCAACACTCACATGTGGCTCGTCCCGAGCCACTTCAAATGGAAACCACTGGTGTTGTCAACTTGGCACAAAAATATTGAAATATTTTCACCACTTCCTCAACGCGTCATTGGACATATTCCTTAACTTTGGTGACATATTGGATACTTTCAGAACTGATATGTTCTGAAATATCTAGCACAACAGCATCTAAGGATTTCTTGATTTCAATATGGACTGAACGAATAGTCGCTGTCACCTATTCTGCATATACTTGAAGTTCCATGCCATGATCTGTTTTACGTTGCTGCTGTGTCCAGATCTTATTCACCTATTCTGCAATCTTTTGAGCTTATCACCTTTGCCCATCTTTTCAACTGGTGATAGAGTCTTTAAGGAAGTCCGCAGACCGACAAAACTTATCTCTACTGCATGAAGTTTCTATGTGATATCCTACAACTCTACATAATCCATTAGGGACTCCCATGCTTTGGAAACCTCCTAGTATGCGTTAGCACAATATGCCTTGGCCTCTTGAATGTGTTGCATATCCTCTTCAATACACTTTCGTCGCTCTTCTAGTACTTTAGGAGGTGTACTAGGAAGAAGCTTAGCTTCGAAGTCCTCAATTCTTTGTTGTAAGTCATGATCAACTTTCCCTAACTTGATAATGCATGCTTTAACAATCATGTAAGGTGTAACCTTGACCTCTGGAATATCCTGACAGGAAGCAACAACAACTTTTTCCATTCGCTACCTCTCTTGATGCAACTGATCTGTTTGTTGGTCTTTTTCTTCCATCTTACCTTCCAATGCAACCATTGTTGTCTTCGATTGCTTCAACTAATCATAAATAAAATTCTCTCATGCATTGATTTCCTCAACTAATTCTTCCTAACGGTTATGCAAAATAAACATTGGTAGCACAAACATGTCTAACCCAATGTAAGCAATATCCTTTATAGCATTATTCAGATCCATCATGCCCAAATCAAGTGATTTGGGTACCACCTAAACCTTATGATGTTGTCATGATGTTTGGAACTCATCCAGATGATCATCAAAGGGGCCAAATTCCTGTGATAATGATGTCCTCTTACCGACCACGAGCCTTACCTCTTGCACTGCTTTACAGATAAATTGAAGCAGGTCAATGACTCCCCTGAAGAGTTCAGCATGTCGTTCTTTAGATTTTTGTCGAGTCTCTTCAGTGACTTCAACCATCCTTTTTGTCAATAACGTATAATCATCATCAGTTAGGCCGACAGGAGGATAATCCCTAACAACCTTTTGCTTCTTTTTACCCTTTTTCACCATTGCAACTGCCTTCCACTTAGCCCTTAGGTCTGGGCCTGTCAGGGTATTACTTGATGCGTCATAATTATCATTGTGTGAGCTAGGTAGGTTTTCATCTTCTTGTGGGCCCCTTTATTGAGTCCCCTATGTATCTTCTTGTCATGGCTTAGTCTCAACAGAAAATTGGTCATCTACGACAGGATGCTTCCATTCCTCTGGAAATTCCTGAACTATAGCATCAACTTCTTCCTCCATTATCTGGAAGACAGTAGTTAACCATTGATGTTGGGGATCCCATCGTGGCTGAAGATAGATGTAGTGAGACCATACAATAAAGTTAATGATATTTCTGTATCTCTACATGGTAGCTGCTTCAATCCTCGACCGATTTCCAATATGATATCTCAACGCTTCAGTATGCATGTAGAACACAATATTACTATCCTGTTGTCATCGACGATTGTCATCAAAACCCAAATTCTGGTATCTAGCCCCATGACATGGGACATTTATGTTCATCACCTGATAATTAGGTGGTTCTTCCTAGGTAACAAAGGAAATTAGAATAACCAACCAGGAATAAGTAAAATGAGTATCTTTCTCCCGTGCAACAATAGTATCTGCCAATAATTCATCGAGGAGAAACGTTGCCCAATTCATTTGAACCCCCACAACACATTGTTCTGTTGCAAAGATGGTACCAACAATGCGCTGGTTCGGTCACATATTTCATCTTAAATTTCTCAATAATGCTTTGGCGGGGAATCTTACACCCTGATCCTAAATATAGGAGATATCAAAGCACCGCTTGTCCAGTGTGAAATTATATTTCTCCTTCATCAGGTGGAAAGAATCTTATTTTTCTCCTTGCTAGCAAAGAATGGTGCTGGATCAACTCCTGCCTTAGGTAATCCAGTGATAGCGGCCATTAAATTGACATAAATAGAAATTTGGGTATTCATCCCAAGACACCCTCCATGGAAACAAACTAGAAATTGCTTGACACAAGTATTGACTTCGACAGTCTAACCAAAATGGGGCATATGCATGAGCAACATAATTCCAAAATTGTCTAATCCATGAGTCTAGTCCATTGGTACCGAATGAATTGGCCCACCTTCACTTAGTGCACCTTCATTATGTATTGTGATGATTGAAATTCTGGGAACTTTCTTAAGTCATGGTCAGAGAAAAACAATTTCTTCAGATTAGCCATGATGTCCACTGATACATGAAATCCTTTTGGAAGAATTGTGTTTACCGGTGTGTATTTGGAATTCTTCTTAATTGTCACATATGGAGCATCATCCTTCCAAGGTGGACTATACCTCGGTAATGTGGTCGTAGAACCCGACCTTGAAGCTTCAACGTCATGGGGAGCTTTATATCTCCGCTCTAGAAAAATGACATGACCCGTCGTTCGTTTCTTCCTGGGTGTATTTACAAGGTCTGGTCTGGAAACAACCTATGGTACCTCTTTGATGATTGGTACAATTGATGGGAAATCAAGAGAAAAACCCCTACCATTGGTATAAATTGACACAAGAATATCCATAACTTGAACGTGTAATGCACAGATCTCTTGGCTTCAGAAACTACAGAAAATTGACTTGCTTAATACACTTGACAATCGGAGATGATGAATGGGAAAGGATTGAACCTTTTCTAAATTGATTGGTGCATAAAACAAGGTGTTCCGATCACATGGGCAGTTAATATGACTTTGTTAG
This sequence comes from Pseudotsuga menziesii, assembly GCA_001517045.1. Lineage (NCBI taxonomy): Eukaryota > Viridiplantae > Streptophyta > Pinopsida > Pinales > Pinaceae > Pseudotsuga > Pseudotsuga menziesii. The sequence continues at coordinate 211,795 of LPNX011131350.1, read as the reverse complement.
TATTAATTAATTAATCCTCCCTTGACCACTATAGTCTAATTGTATTTTCCTAGCTTATGAGGTTATTGCCACCTCACTAGTGCCATGGGGGACTCATCTGAGGCCCACCTATCAATTGAGGCATCGGTTTACATGAGTTTAGGGGCTCTAGAGACCAATCCCTATAATTTAGGAGCCCACACTTAGTTCCACCAACAGTCACTAGCAGTTGACCCTAGTTGGTGTTCAGTTATGTTTAGTTATGCTCCGATTCCCATTAGTTAGTTCATCTTTAGTTAGTCTAGCACCACTTTTCTTGATTTAAGGGAGTTTGGGTGCATTTTCTCACCTACCTTGATCATTTAACTTGGTGTGGACTAATTTAGTTGTCCGGAGTTGCATTAGTGAGTCTCTAGTGGTGATTTTCCCACATTGAGTTAGCACTGGAGTCAGTCCAAGTTGGTGAATTTGAATCCTACCTATGGCATTTGAATTCTTCCTATTGTATAATCATAGTATTACAGAGAGGTGAATGATAATTCATGTAATGTTATGCTGACCAATTTTCTCTCCTGGTTGTTCAATTTTCACCATGAATGTTTGATCAATATTCACTGAATTGCTTCTCTCTTCTACAACCTTCTTTCATAGTGAATTCATTCAGGATTGAGGATCCTAATCTTTTCTAAATTGAATATGGTATCATAGAAGGTATTCAGGACAAACCTCGAAAATTGAAGCACCAGAAGCAATTGGGCTCCACATAATTCTTGGTATTCTTTCCTTGCTCCCTCTGGATTTTGTCCAGAGAGGTCTAGCCAGGTGTGACGCACCTAGAGAAAGAGAACATGTTGAAGTGGAGAGTCTTTGAATTAGTTTGAATTCAAATTGAAGTGTTTTTACAGAATTGAGAGCACCAATTTCTCATCTTTCTTATCAATCCCACGCTGCTTGCATTGAATGAAAAGGGATTTGAATTTTGAGAAGAATTGCATAATAGTTTCGAAGTTGCTGGGTTGTAGTGCAATCAGGTCATTTTTCAGAATATGACCTCTTAGCTTATCCTGTTTTCCAAACAGGGATTTGAGCTTCTCCCATATGTCTTCCTTTGGAGTTTCTCAGTCCATAAAGTTGGAAGAGTAACTCCATGGAGATGTGTATGCATAAGAGTCCAAATGATTCATCCAACTTGTTCACATACTTTGACTTCTTAAGAGGCTTCTAGGGTTCGACCTATTTCCCCATAGTGACCCTATATAGACCCTTTTTGTGGAACACCATTTGCATATCAACCCTCTAATTAAGATTGTTGAAGGGTGTGAGGATCTTGAGGGTCAAGTGTTAGGATTATTAATCCTCCCTTGGTCAAATGTCTATTAGATTAATTATTTCCTAACTTAGGAACCTTAAATTAATTAAATGAGTCCACTAGTGCAATTGGGTCAACATGTACTAGTCATTGAAGTGTGGGTGATAATACTAGAGGTTAACTGCCACTTACTGCATGTGCATGCATCAGTGAGGGAACCTCCTAAACCAATCCCTACATTTTAGGAGCCACTAGGAGTCCTAGCACCAACCTACTTTAGTTAGTTGGAGTTATCACTACTTAGCCACAGTTATCCTTCATTTACCTTCAAATGACTCACTATCAATTAGCTAGTGCATGATTTGCATGGATAATGCATGCATGCATGTGGAGGAGCGCTTTCATTCACCTACCACACTTAGTTGCACTGAGTTAACTAGTTGTTACTGTCTGTTGGATTTATTGGTCATCGAAGAGTTGATTTGTTGGACTCCGATATTGATTGGGAGACCTTGAGTTAGAGATTTAGTTAGATACAGTCTTATCCACTTGGAGAATTCGAATTCACTCCTCATGCATTTGAATTCTACCTATTTGTAATCTATTCTACACCGGATATTATGATGAATATACTGTAAATTCTTGAGTAATACTTGTCCGTTTCCTGTGTGGTTTGTTTTGCTTAGTTTGTATGTTCATCCTCCATTAAATTGTTGCAAAATAATAAGAAATTTCTGCTTGAAGATCATATGGCATTCAAATTATAACATGGTATCAGAGCCTTCTCATGCAGGTTTCATGTTTGTTTCTCCTCATCGAACATCAGAAGCAGCTGGGTTTCCACAGAAGTCCCCGATGAAAATTTTCTAGCTCTGGATTCATTCAGAGTAGTGGAGAGGGTGTGACGGACCCTGAAAACATGTTCATCTCTGGAGGAAAAGAATGATTCTAACAGTTCATATGTTTTATTATTATTTGCAGTGAAATTGACAGGTTATACATAACTTGAAAGAAGTATTTGTTGTCTCCCTGCCGGAGCAATTATGATTTCTCGAACTCCTGAGCCATAGATCCTCACAACTTCCAATTACCTTTATTGGAGGATTGATATGCAGCTGGCCTTATGCAATCATGGCTACCACATGATTATATATGGATGGGAGGCTGAACCTCATCAGCCGGTAGAGCGGAACAAGTTCCTAAACCGTTGTGATGAAGCATTTGGGTACTTATGTACTTATATTTCTAGAGATCTCCTCTTCCATTTGGAAGGATTGAGGACTCCCAGAGAAGCCTGGGAGAATCTTGATAGCTTGTTTAACAAACAAGATGAGCTTCATGGACACATTCTAGAGAATGAGTTGGTATCTTTACATCCCACCAGTTTCGAGACCATTGAGCAATTCTTCTCCAAATTCAAGTCTCTACTGCTACAATGCAGACAGTGTGGGATAGAGTGCAAGGATGAGTAGAATGTCCTTTCAATACTCAGCAAACTAGGTCCTGAGTACTCTATCTACGTCTCTATGTTTCATTCCAAGCGGGAAAGCTTTCTTGATTGGAAACTACAGTCTCTAGATTTCATTCTTCGAGTCCTTAATCAAAGAACAAGACAAATTGATTCGAATGGGAGTCATCCAGACTTCCAAATATCAAGCTCTATTGGTTACTAACTCCTCCAAAGCGCAAGTAAAGGGGAAATCAAAGAAGAAGGACCAAAAGACAGCTGATTTGAAGCCTAAATCAAATCAACAATCTTCTGAAGGGGGCTCCGTCTCTAAGAAGAAGAAATTTGAAAAGAAGTTATGTTTGTATTGTGAAAAGGGAAATAATATTGAAGAACATTGTATGAGGAAGCAACTTGATGAGATGTCCTCTCTTCTCAAGCAGCACAAAATTGCTTCTCCAAGAGAAAAGAAGCCTGATGAAGAAGCACCGATAGAAGATGCCGAAAGGTGTCATGCTTTGAAAGTAACTCTCTCTCCATCCTCAGCCTACATTATAGATTCTGGATCCTCCAACCACATGGTTGCCTCCAAAGAATCCTTCTCTACTCTTTCACTATCAAAGGGGCCTAATATTCACATGGGAGATGATTCCCAAATTCCAGCAGAAGGAAGGGGCTCAGTCAGAGCGAAGCACGATGAGTTCAAAAATGTCTTATATGTGCCCTCCCTTGTTGTTTACCAGATGACACATACAGGCTCTCCCAAAAGGGTCACATTCGATTGAGACTCAGTTTAGATTACAGAAAAAGCCACTGGAAAGCTTGTAGCGAAAGGTATTGCAAATCACTCTACCAAAGCTTATGAGTTTTCACATTTCTTTCCTGTTTCTCCTCCTATAGCTTTATTGTCTCATGCTAACACAACCAACAAGATTTGGCATGAGATATTTGGCCATCTCAATTTCAAATATATGAAGCAGCTCCACAATGATAACATGGTTGAAGGTTTTCCCTCCATCCAAACTTTCGATGGAGTATGTGCTGGTGCTTGGTAGGTAAGCATCCAAAATAGAAGTATGATGTTGGGAAGGCTCATAGAGTCGTTTCTACACTTGATTTGATACACAGTGATGTAGCTGGACCTATGCCCACAAATTCAATTAATGGTTGCAAGTATTTTTTGACCTTTATTGATGATTGTTCTAGGTACTGCTAGATCTACTTCATGAAGCTAAAATCAAAAGTTTTTGAGACTTTTGAAAGTTTTAAAGCTATGGTTGAGAACACCTTCAATAAGAAGATCAAGTCAGTAAGATCTGATGGAGGAGGAGAATATGTCAAAAGAGATTTCCAGAATTTATGTGAATCAGAGGGGATTCAAATGGAACACTCAGTTCCATACACACCACAACAAAATGATGTGGCTGAGAGGAAGAACAGATCACTGAAAGAGATGGAAACATTCCTTCTCCATGGCAAGCATCTACCTCCTTCTCTTTGGCCTGAAGCAGTAAACTATGATTCGTATTTGAAAAATAGGGTTCCCCACAAGTCAGTGGTTGGGGTGACTCCATTTGAAGCACTACATGGGTATAAGCCCAATTTCTCTCATCTGAGAGTTTTTGGCTCCAAAGCTTGGGCCAGGATACCACTTGACAAGAGAGAGGGCTTCCAAGCCCAAAGTAGCAAATGCATTCTGCTGGGATATGTAGATGATGCAAAATCTTACAAATTGATGGAGGTTTCTACCAGAAGATGCTTCATTGAAAGAAGTGTCCAGTTCGAAGAAGATCAGCTGCATGGTACTCCTCCAACAGCACAGGAAGGTATAACCATTTATTCTCCTATTTTTGTTGATGATGATGATGTGCTACAGGTTTTAGATTCAGATGAAGAATATCACATACATCATGATCCTATTATTGAGACTAAATATCAAGAGATTCTAGATCCAGATCCAGTACCCATTCCAAATCAGAAGCCTAAACCCAGATGGGCTCAAAAGCTTCTTGATGCAGCTGGAAGTGGTGCTGGAGTTCCAGAAGACAAAAGAAGAACTAGGTCCCAGTATTAGAATGATCATGCTGCACTATTTCTCACAGAATGGTGCAACAAAGTTCTAGGTCGATGCTACTTGATGATGGCGAATGATTAGCTACATGGCCCACAAAACCAGAGATTTGACCATTCCCTACCTTCACCATCTAGCAGAACCAAATAGAGTCATCAGTTCAGAAGTACATTGAGAGGTCCACTGATGGACCATGCTGCTGCATAGAGCTGCAATTTTTGTAGCAGTGTCTTTTCTCAAGCTATTTTTCTAAGGAGGAAGCTTCTTTCTTCTAAATATAGCTTGCAAATTGCTATTTTCCTGCTTATTTTTGAGGGTGATTTTTTCCCATGAGGTTTTCCCCTGTTTCCTCAGTTGTACTAAGTAACATTTTTTACTTTTCTTCTAGATTTTATTTGGTTGACCTATGGTATTGTTACCAGGGCCCACAGTTGTCCAAGTTAGGATTAAGGGGGGGGGGGGTGTTAGGATTATTAATCCTCCCTTGGGAAAATGTCTATTAGATTAATTATTGCCTAACTTAGGAACCTTAAATTAATTAAATGAGTCCACTAGTGAAATTGGGTCCAAATGGCTGAATGGGGCCACATGTACCAGTCATTGAGGTGTGGGGGACAATACTAGAGGTTAAATTCCACTTAATGCATGTGCATGCATCGGTGAGGGCGCCTCCTAGACCAATCCCTACATTTTAGGAGCCACTAGGAGTCTCGGCACCAACCTACTTCAGTTAGTTGGAGTTAGCACTAGTTAGCCATAGTTAGCCTTCAGTTACCTTCAGATGACTCACTATCAGTTAGCTAGTGCATGCTTTGCATGGATAATGCATGCATGCATGTGGAGGAGCGCTTTTGTTCACCTACCACACTCAGTTGCACTGAGTTAACTAGTTGTTACTGTTTGTTGGAGTTATTGGTCATCGGAGAGTTGATTTGTTGGACTCCGATATTGATTGGGAGACCTTGAGTTAGAGATTCAGTTAGATACATTCTATTCCACTTGGAGAATTCGAATTCACTCCTCATGCATTTGAATTCTACCTATTTGTAATCTATTGCACACCAGATATTATGATGCATATATTGTAATTTCCTGAGCAATACTTGTCTGTTTCCTGTGTGGTTTGTTTTGCTTAGTTTGTATATTCATCCTCCATTCAATTGCTACAAAATAATAAGAAATTTCTGCCTGAATATAATATGGCATTCAAATTCTAACATCAAGGATGATGAATTCTCCATATTGCATCTTCAAGGAACAACTAATTATTCAGAAATATTCAATTTACCTTGTCATGCAGTGCAGGCAGTGTGGGATTGATAATAAGGATGAGAAATTGGTGCTCTCAATTATGAGCAAACTTGGCCTAGAATTCTCAGTGTTCGTATCCACCTTTCACTCCAGGAGACTGAAAAATCCTCATTGGCAAATTCCATCCCTTGATGGCTTCACAACATCTCTTGTTCAGGAACAAGACAAGATGATATAGATGGGATCCCTTAGAGCCTCCACAAATCAAGCTCTTTTGGCCGGGGATACAAAGAATGCGCAAGCAAGAAAGAAGCCGAAAGGAAAGGATAAGATGAACACTAGGTTCAAACCTAAGGAAGAGTTTGATCCATCAAATGAAGCCTCAAGCTCTAAGAAGGACAAACATCAGAGGTTTGACAAGGGAAAGTGCTCCTACTGTAAGAAAGGAAACCATATAGAGAAAGGTTGTATCTAGAATACCATAGATCATATTTCAAGACTCCTTGAACAACACAATATTTCCCTCACTGAAGGAAAAAGGAAGGATGAATCTGGAGACAAAACTGAATCTAATGAGATATACCATGCACTGAAGGTTGGATATTCAAAATCTCATGCCTTCCCCATTTATTTAGGAGCCTCCAATCACATGGTTGCATCCAAAGAATAATTCTCTTCATTAAATCTTACTAATGGTCCAAGTATTCACATGGGAGATGACACTCAAATCCAACCTGAAGAGAAAGGTTCAATCAAATTAGAGCATGGAGTGTTAAAAAATGTCCTCTACGTGCCCTCCTTAAAACCAAATTTGTTGTATGTATATCAGATTAGTCATAGAGGCTCACCAAAGCGAGTTGTATTTGATCTTGAATCAGTGGAGATCTCAGATATATCTAATGGGAAACTAATAGTTAAAGGTGTTGAAAACCATGACTCCAAGGCATATGAATTCTCACAATTTCTACCATACTAAGATCCAGTGAAATCCTAGCTTCCATCTGAAAGGGAAGGTAAATTTATCCTACCTAAACCTTTTGCATATGATAATGTTTTCATTAATGTTTCAGATTCAGAATCCAAAGCAGAGGACCAAACTTAATTATTTTTTGGAATTGAAGATGAATTTCAACTAGATCCAGATCCAGATCCAGTACCTACTCCCAATCCTAGGCCTGAATGGGCTCAAGAGGTTATTGAGGCTGTTGGGAACATGACTGGAGAGTCATTTGACAAGAGGAGAACAATATCTTAGTTTCAAAATGAGAGCGTTGTGCTATGTCAAACAAATCCACTTCTCCTAGAGAGGTTCTACAAAATCCCAAATAGATGCTACATGATGGTAAGGTCTGATCAACAGTTCTGCTCACTGAAGAACAACGAGACATTGGATCATGTCACTCTTCCTCTAGAAAGAGGAGACAAAAGAAACTTTCTACATGACAAATTGGAAGGAAAATTCTACATGGAAAGGCCTAAGGGGTACACTAATTTTCTCTTGACATGCAAGCTATGAAATCCATCGAGCATGGGACATTGATGTATTCCCAAAACTATCGATGGAGAGAGAACCTATCACTGATGACTGTAAGTATCAAGGCACTGAAATGACTCTAGACTCCTATCCCATAATAAATGATCTAAAGTTGATGGGATGGAATCCGTTGGAAGGAGGGAATTAAGGCATCCCCCATTAACCAACACGAGGTACTAAGCAATGCCATATAATTTGGAATAACTCGAAAAAGATGTGCACGAACCAGTAACTGTACTGGGAATGGCCGACATGCAAAGTCAAGACAACTGAGGAATGGTCGACTCAGGGTTCAAATTCCTTCAAAAAAGATCATAAAGGAAAATGGTGACTGGAGGTAGGCAGTATGGATCAATATGAAAACTAGGACATCTCTGTGACATAGGAGGCATCAACAGAGGCTCCATAGGGACTAGAATCTTAACTAGTCGGTGGAGATAAACTTAGAGTAATGAGTACAAATCCTAAATTAAAACTAATAACCCAACCAATGGATGTGATATACAGTACTCTGTTCGAAGGAGACATGACTCGATTGGTACCAAAGATAACATCTTTTCCTGTCCGACTTTTTGGTTTTTTGATTTTTTTTGGGACTTTTTCAGATATTTTGAAAAGCTTGAAAAATAATAAAAGTGCTTTATAGTTACAAATCTAGGAGGAGACGAGTGTCAGGGAACAAGAAAACTAGTTCCAGGTAGCGGAACATACCTATGCTCAATGCAAGGAAACATGTGCAGGATAATGACACTGAGGGGAAGGTCCCCTCCCGATAAAAAATGGGGAATCAAGCTGCAAAAGATATGTAAAAAGGATCTACTTGGCTAGACATGAGACAAGCTTGGGCTATATGGCTAATAATCAAAGTCAAGAAGCCGACATAAGGCTCAATAAGGCAATCAAAACTCATGATAATGCAATTACAACTTGACATATACAAGGGAGTCCCGGGGAAATGGCCAGCATAAAGTTCAAGAGGAGTATGAGGCTCTTGCTCAAAGACATGGTGGGACTGAAAGGACTCCCACAACGTAAAGGAGAAATGTCGCATGGGCATCAAATGTAATATAGGATCTAACTAGGGTACCCATGTATGGAAAAACTCTACCATTTGCATAATGTCACTTCTAAAAGCAGCATGAAGGTTCCGTGACAAGATGGAATGGGTTCGTACCTAAGGTTAAGATGAAACGGTCATAAGGTTATGCAAAATGCAAGTGGATGTGAAATCCTAACCTATATGCCAGTTTAGACATGATACCCACAATGGGCACGGACGAGTCAAAGACTCCGAGAGAGTGTACAAAAATGGACCCTACATGACAACAATATTAGTCCAAAACAGCTGGAAACAATCAGTAAAGAGCTCAAACTCTATGCCACAAGGACGATTAATCATGACAACAACATTCAAAGGAAACAATGCAGTGGACGATGGGACATAAGAAGAAAAGAAAGGTGAAGACCCAACGTTCACGTATCCACAACCACCCCTGTGAAGGTGACCACTGGTGTAAAGACCGAGCGAAGGGAACAAAAATCCTCCACAAATGGATTAGAGGATGGAATGTGACGATTCCCAAATCTATGAGCACGGTAAGGGGTTGTGATGCCCCCAAGTCTGACACCAGGGTCCGTACTAGGACCAAGGACGGGTGACAGGATATCCAGCATGTTGAAAATAAAAAGATCCAAACTCAAGAGAACATAAATATACTAAAGTAACCGCGATCCCAAAGGGAAACTAGAGCACAAAGAGCACACTCCTAATAAAATCTATAGCCAAAATACAAGCAAACCAAGGGAAGTATATGTGAGCTCCCGAATGCAGCAAGCATGTCTCTCCTAGGAGAGGCTTAAGACTCCCATACACTACAAGCAGAGGTATATAACCAATTATAGTGGCCCTCAGCTTCAACACATATAGCGACTGTGCTATCCAACCCCTGCCTGGCCAGGACACCTGCAGAATAACCTCTGCAAATATTCCCTTGATAACCTAGGTAAGGAAACTAAGGTCACCTCAATATAACCAATGCTCAGGCAGACAGTCGCAGGCGAGATTGACTATATGGGTAGGGTAGCAAAGCCTGAATCCTGAAAGCACAACTGGTACCCCAGGGGTGCACTAGTCAATACCTCAAAGGCCCCCAGATACGAGTACAATCCTGGAAATATCTCTGGTGCCCACAGAAAGTGACCAGGGGTCATCCTAATCACAATTGCGTGCACTGCCTCATGTTTAACTCCTGTGTAAGAGGAGCGTCATGAGAAACACTAATTATACCAAGGGTTTCTCTCTCTCACCTGGACATACACTTAATTGTTTGTGTTTAGTAGTATTGGAAAATTAAATCACAATGAACTATTCCAAGACTCTAAATCCTAATCTTGTTGATGCACCCTAAAAATAAAAGAGTGTAATACATTTTATTAAGTGTTGATTTTAATTGGCTGTGATTACTCAAAGGGAAATGACCGTGCAACTAATGAAGTTATGACTTAGCAGTGAAATAAATATGCACACCTAACAAGCAATGCCAAGTGCAATGTGTAGAATGAAAAACAGGGTATGCCACTACATGAGATATATGAATATATATTCCTTCAATGTCAATGCAATCCTTCATATATGAAAGCCTAAATACAACTCTCATCCAAGCAATTCAATGCAAGTACCTCCTTAAATCCATATGCGAGATGGAAGTAAGAATGTGACTATTTTGTATTTTCAATATAAAAGAATGAAAATACAATAAAAGTCATTAAAACTTTCAGTCTCTGCAGCAAGTATAAAACACAAGCCCAGCAAGACGCTGAGATAAAAAGAGTAATGCACTAATGGAAAAACAAAAAGATAAATGACTAAAACTAATTCAAAGAAAAATCAATGAAAAATGGGTCTCTGGTCACAAAAGAAGTAGTCAACAAACACCATAAGAACCCAGGAAAACCCAGTCACACTCACAACCCACCCATCAACTTCCCACAACATCAAACTCAACCAAAAGGGAGGATGTACGCGACTGTATAAAGAACGACAACATATGTACGTGACTTTTGGCCAAAAACCTGCATGTATACGTGGATTTTGGCTAAAAACCTGCATGAATACGCAACTTTTGGCCAAAAATTTGCGTATGTACATGACTTTTAGCCAAAAACCTGCGTATACAGAGAAGAAAGTGGTAAAAAGCAGGAAAAGGGTCAAACCACTCAATGGGAGTGTCAATGTATGAACATACTATAAAATGTGACACAGAAACAGGGAGAAACAAAGAGAAAGTCAATAAGTTCAAGCACATTATGCCCCCAACCCCAAACAAAAACAATGAACGTCCCCAGCGGAGTCACCAATTCTGTTACGGAGAGAAAATTCCTATGGCTTGGGGTGTACCACAACAAACAACTAGACACGAGAAATAAATCCCTTCCCAATATGCAATAGAAACCAAACATCTAACATTAAAGGATCTCAAATCATACCTATTCCTGACAATTGAAGTAGATCCACGTTGAGCTTTTTCCAATCCCGCTTGCGCTAGCAATTTGCTCTCAACAACAACAAACAAGGAAAGCATGCTATATAATATGGTGTTAGATCTACTCTAGCATATATAATCAACAATGTATAAGCAATTAAACATATCCATGGATTCAATATTCATTCAAATGCACATTATTGGACAGGAAAATATATTTCTATTAATCAAATCAGATATTACACAAGTGACAACCTCTGTCGGCACATCTGGGAACCGAAGAAACTGAGTCCTCCACCACCTCAATCCTCCATCTCTCGATAGCAAGCTCATAAGAAAATACAAGCTCGGGAAGAACACAAAGTTCTCCAAAGGGACAAAGGGATGTAGACTCAAGCATATGCAAGCTACCACAACAATGGACTATAGTTTTGTTGCTCTTCAATTCCTCCTCTTCAATGTATCCAAGGGGTTCCTTATATAACACTCCAAAGGGGTAATGGAGGGTTAAATCTGAGCAATCTTGATGGATATGGAAGGCCAAGATTCAAGTGGTTTGGACACACATGAAGGAAAACTCCAAAAATATTTGGATTTATGAACACATCTCGATGTACACGGGTTTGTGGTCAAAAGTCGTGTGTACACGCGAGTATGGGACTAAAAGTCATGTACATCAATAAACATGTGTTTTTAGGGATGAAATTGGAAACATCAAAGTATAATATCAATCCATGGGGTCTAAAGAGTCTGCAGAGGGATAGGTGTTGCAGCTGATTTTACCACACATGGTAGATCACACATTTATGGCCTTCCTTGTCCCTCTGCAGACTCTTTGGACCCCATGGAACATTTTTGTACCTTTGATGTTTCAAATATCATCCCTAAAAACAATCTTTATTTGTTGTACGTGACTTTTAGACCCTTTCTTGTGTATACACGTGGATATAACCTTTAAACCCGCGTACGTCGGGATGTGTGCAAAAGGCCAAATATTTTTGGAGTTTTCCTTGATGTGGATCCGAGTCACTTGTCTCTTGGCCTTCCATATGCCTCGAGATCACTCGTATTTGACCTTTCATTACCCCAATGAAGCACTTTATAAGGAACCCTTTGGATACATTGAAGGGGGAGAATTGGAGAGCAAGAAAACTATAGTCCATTGTTTCCGTAGCTTGCTTATACTTGAGTCTGCATCTCTTTGTCCCTTGGATCACTTGGTGTTCTTCCCAAGCTTGCCATTTCTTGTGAGCTTGCTATCGAGAGATGGAGGATTGAGGTGGTGGAGGACTAGGTGGAGGACTTAGTTTCTCCAGTTCGCAGACCTGTCGAAAGAGTTTGTCATTCATGTAATCTCTGATTTATATTAATAGAATTATCTTTTCTTGTCTAATGATGTGCATTTAAATGAATATTGAATCCATGGATGCTTTTAATTGCTTATACATTATCGATTATATATGCTAGAGTAGGTCTAACACCATTATATCGCATACCTATCTTGCTTGTTGTTGTTGAGAGAGAAAATAGTTAACACAAGCGGGATTGGAAAAAGCTCAATGGGGATCTGCATCAACCATCCGAAATAAGGTATGTTTCGAGATCCTTTAGTGTTAGATGTTTTATTTCTCTTGCATATTGGGAAGGGATTGATTTCTGCGGTTTCTCTATCTGTTGTGGTACACCCCAAGCCATAGGAAGTTTTCTCCGTAACAGAATTGGTGACTCCACTGGGGAGTTCCTAGTCATTTCCTTTGGGGGTGTTGTCGGCATTCAATGTTCTTGAATTGCTCTGATTTCTCTATTTCTGAGTTGCGTCTAGGGGCATGGTTTCCCAGTAGTGTCTTATAAGAGTAAATTTTGTCTCATTTTATTTGTTTTCCTTTTTTTAATCTCTTTTTCTTCCTGTATGCGGGTTTTTCTTTCATAATCGCGTGTACATGTGGGTTTTCCTAGAATATCTGCGTATATACGTGGATTTACTGAGAACAGTCGTGCATGCCCTGATTTTTTCTTTTTTGGGGAAGATTAAGTGTTGCTGGGTGAGTTTGAATGATTGTTGAGTCTTCTTGGATGCTTATGGAGTCTGTATAGATCCCTGTTTCTGACCAGAGACACCTTGTTAGTTTAAATTTTTGAAAATATTCTTGTCATTTCATTTTCTATTTTTTGTTTTGGGATTAGTGCATTAGGTCTCTTTTACCTTGGTGCTTTGCTTGGGTGCTGTCTGGTAGTTCTTGCAGAGTCTGAGGGTTGTAGAGTCATACTTTTGCTTTTTTATCTCATTTAATTCAAAAAATACAAAAACATTTGCTTTTTGCATCATTATGCATTGTTTGCATTTTGCATTTGCATGGTACTTGCATTAGGTTTGCTTGGAGAATATTAGTCAGATTTTCATATAGGAATGATTGCATATTCATTTGAAGGAAAATTTTGCACTTCACGTAGTAGCATACCCTGTTCTTCATTCGACACAGTGCATTTGCATTGATTGTTGGGTGTGCATTTTGCTTCTTGTTGCGTCATAACATCATTAGTTGCACGACCATTTTCCTTTTTAGTAATAAGCCAATTAAAATCAACGCATAATAAAATGAATTACACTATTTTCTTTTATAGGGTGCACCAACAAGACTAGGTTTTAGGGTCTTGGAATAGTTCATTGTGAGTAAATTATCCAAGACCACTAAATGAAACATTTATGTTTCTGTCCAGGTGAGAGTGTGAAATTCCTTTATATAATTAGTGTTCTTAGGATCCTCCTTTGACAAGGGAGTTAAGCACGAGGTAGTGTGAGTGGTTATGATTGGGATGACCCCTGATTGTAACTGAGTAGCACCGGAGATATTTCCAGGATTGTATTCGTATCTGGGGGCTCTTTCGAGAGTTTCAGGCTTTGCTACCCTACCCATACAGTCAATCCCTCCGGTGACTATGCGCCTGAGCATTGATTATATTGAGATGACCTTAGTTTCCTTACCTAGGTTATCAAGGGGGTACTTTGCAGAGGTTATTCTGCAGGTGTCCTGGCCAGGTAGGTGTCGGACAGCACAGTCGCTATATGCGTTGAAGCTGAGGGCCACTATAATTGGTTAGGAACCTCTGCTTGTTGTGTATGGGAGTCTCAAGCCTCTCCCAAGCGAGACATACCTGCTTCATTCGGGAGCTCACATATCCTACCCTTGTTTGCTTGCGATTTGGCTTTACATTTTATAGGTGTATGCTCTGTGCATGCTAGTTTGCCTAGGGTTTGTGTAATTAGATCGAGTCTTTTCATTTTTTGATTCATTGTGGATTCGGGTGCGGTGCTTCACCATTCTAGTCATTTAGTAGGACTTCCGTCTTCCATGTTTCCTCCTCCTTTGGGAGAGAGAAACAGACAGTCCGGGTGGACTACTTCTCACTTTGATGTTAGATTTTTAACATTAAGCTAGCATTATATTAGGATCTTTAACTAAGAGAATAATAAGTACAACAATTAAACACAAGAGACAATGAACACCATGTTTTTCCTCAGGGAAACCATAATTGGAGAAAACTCTGCAACTTCCTCAGAGATAGAATCAACACCAAAATTAAAACCCAAAACAGTAAGATGATCTCTCGACAGCAGTAGCCTCTTTCTTTCTAGCCCCATCAACTTCTTCTCCCTCAACTATGCGCTACAACTGAGTGTGAGTGAGTGTGTGATAAATAGAGAGACTCACTCTCTATTTATACTAATTCCCGTCTTGACAATGACTCACTAGGGCCGACTTCATTAGGTGAGTCTAACAACCCTAGGGCCCCAGAACTGCAAGGACTTTAACCCTTGAACAATAGGAGGGTTACCCACATTGACTTGACATGACTTGTTTACATTATAGAAACTCCCGATCGGAACATCGAGGCATGACATGACTCAATTACATTACAAACACATCCTAGAATAAACATCAGGGTATAATACATAAGAAATACAAGTGAATACATTCCGAAGTTACAATTACATCAACACTCCCTCTTAGCTAGGAAGGTATTCTCTCAACACAATTTATCAGCACAAGTCTTCTTCTCTGTATCATCTGGATTGTTAGGATATTTAGACACTTAGGAGTTAGTTAAGATCAACTTGTGTAATATATCCATTAGGTAAAAGTGTGTTTCTTTAGTATGCATTAGTATACATTTGTAAATATTCTAATCTGACGGTCACGATATGCTCTAGACATAGAGTGATTCGACGGTTCAACTTCTCTTAGATCATACCTACTATTGATTCGTGGCTTAACACCCGATTAGTCTATGATCTCAATTTAAAGAGCATAGAGGGTCCTTGGCTAGTTGATCGATTATGAGAAGTTCATGTAACTTTCTTTCTTTTGCATAATAAATTGCTCCAAGTAGCTATTTGGCTGGGGCCATGGACTGTTTCCCTCTCGAGGGTTTCAACCACGTGAAAAACATTGGTGTGTTGATTTGTGATATATTTGTGTGAAGCGGTTGCTGAAGGTGTTCGGTCTTTTGGGAGTACCCTGTGTACCCGAACATAGTATCAAAGCTTTTATGAAGAGCTGCTTTCTGTTTTGATCTAGATATGGAATAGGTGTTGCTGAAAATTTGAAAGGGTTTCTGGTTCTATATTTTCTCTACATTTTTGGCTTGTGGGAGCTATTCCATTGCGTCCAAAGCACCGTTTCCATTGGGAAATATTTTTTGTTTCATCGAAAACTGTTTCCGTTTGTTCCAGAAACACCCATTTCAACAAATCTGAAGGTATAATGTTACGGTGACGGAATTGTTTTTTTTAAATCTCTCATATCTTATCAGTTTTATTATTAGATATTTTTTGTTTTAGTCTAAGACTGTTGCCTTCCTTGACTGTGTATGCTCTTTGTCCTGCACCTTGCGTGATCGCGGTGAATCAGAAATAGTAAGGAAAAGTTTTTTTCTTGTCTTCTCGGCTATGTATACTCTTTGCTATGCACCTTGTGCGATCACGAAAAATAAAAAACAGTGAGAAAACAGTAAGCTAACCAAGATCTAACCCCATTGTGTGGAAAAAGTTTTTTTTTGTTTTTGTATTTCATTTTTTTTGTTGTGATTTGCAGAAAAAAAAGGCAAGCACGGAGAACATTAGAGAAGAGTAAAGAAAAAAAAAGCCCCCTTCCTCTTTCCATTCTTTTACGTACCTTTTAAACTTAGCTTACTTGGTCCAAAGTTGCTTTATTCATTAATAGGTCTTGAGTTCAAGACTTATTAAGCTACTTTTTAGTGCATGCAATTTCTATTTTCAAGTTACTTTATTGTAAAAGTGCATCTCACATAAATAAAATAAAATAAAAAGTGAGTCACTTAAGTCTTTTAATTTATTGCCGCACTATTTAAAAGTAACATTATTGTAAAAGTGAACCTCACTTATTCTACAAAAGTGATTCACTTCAAATCAATTTTATTGTAAAGTGATCGTCAAAGGTTGATCTTGGGAAGAGGGGGGTTCTTTTTTTTTAGTTGGTCAAGTTAATATCTGCCACGCCACTATTGGGGATATCTTCAACATTTTATTTGATCAAGCATAACTTCATCATCCAGAATCAGTTTTCAGTGCCATTTTTTAAAACTGCATAATTTTTCGAGCTCTTTGCAACCAGACAGTTAGTTTCTGTTTTTTCAACCATTATTTTACAGTATGGCCACCCCTTGTGAGATTGTACTTACAAGTTCTAACTATTTCTCATGGAAATCTCGTACGGAGGATGTTCTACAAAGTAGGGGACTTTTCAAGATAACCTCATGGAAAGAAACAGAACCCACTGATGATGATAAGAAAATTAAATGGGCAAATAAATGTGATGAAGCTTGTGGATTGTTTGGGATGTCAATCTCTACTGATTTGCGATTCCACATATCTGGAATTGATGAACTTGATAAAGCTTGGGAAAAATTGGAATCTATGTTTGGTAAACACAATGAAATTTGGGGTCATCAACTTGAGAATGAGTTGCTTTCCTTGAATCCAAATGATTTTTCATGCATTCAAGACTATTGATCTAAGTATAAAACTCTTAGAATCTTATGTACAGAATGCAAGATTAAGAAAGAAGACAAACAATGTATTTATCATATTCTTTCCAAACTTGGACCTGCATATTCTGTTTTTGTATCTACATTCTACTCCATGAAAGAATCCTTGACTGCAGCTAGCTATCAAGAGCCTAGTCTTGAATCCTTTTGTGATTCCTTAATTAGAGAACACGATAAGCTCATTCATCTTGGAATAATTAAAAATGTAGATACATCTGGGAAAGCCCTATTGTCCCAACAGAAAGAAAATTCCAAGCCTCCCAAGAAACATAATTTTCGCAATAATAAGCCAAACAACAAGGGTCCCAAACCCTCTCAGTCAGCTCCTTCTTTAAAAAATGACAAAGGATCCAAGCAAAAATGAAAGAAGACTGAGCATCATTGCAATTTTTGTGGGAAAGATAATCATGATGAATCTAAGTGTTTCAAGAAGATGGCAGCCTTGGAAGCAACAATGAAGAAGCACCACATCAGCATAGATTCGTCTTCAGAATCTAACTCTCATGGACATGCACTTTGTGCTTTTGGTTACTCTTATACTGCATCTTCTTCTTCTACTTCAGATGAATGGCTCATTGATTCTGGAGCATCTTATCATATGGCTAAGGATCAAGCCATATTTTCTACTATGCATGAATGCAGCAACAAACAAATATTTGTTGGTGATGATAGATCTCTAAGTGTTGTAGGATCTGGTACAGTTCTAGTAGAAAATGGTGTTCCAAAAATTTCCTGCAATTTGTTATCAGTCTATCAAATTACTCATTCAGGTGAAGGTAAAACTGTGACGTTTACACCTCACCAAGTTGTAATCAAGGATTTTAAAAATCCTCAAAATGTCCTTGCTACTAGAACTGTTGATGATATTACCAGGTTGTACAAATTTAACAACTTTGGTTCATCACCTTTTCCTTCAGTTTTTGTTGCTCATAGTGATAACTTGAGCAAACTTTGGCATGAGTGATTTGGTCACTTAAATTATCGCTCATTGCAACAACTATGTAAAGACAATATGGTGACTGGTATTTCAATGGTATCTTGCAAGGATGGTGTTTGTTTGGTTGTGTACTAGGAAAACATCATCGGGATAGTTTTGACAAACGTGCCTCTTGGCACGCCTTGGTTCCTTTGGAGCTTGTGCATAGTGACTTGTGTGGTCCTCTTCCATCTGCTTCCTTTTCCGGTTTCAAATATTTCTTAACTTTCATTCATGACTAGTCTAGACGCACTTGAGTTTACTTCCTAAAACTTAAGAGCAAAGTATTTAACATGTTCTTGGCCTACAAGGTCCTTGTTGAAAAACAATCTGGTCATCAAATTATTGAGTTAAGATCTAACAATGGAGGAGAATATTTTAACAACAAGTTCACTACTTTCTGCACTAAACAAGAAACCCAACAACAACACACTGTTCCATATACACCACAACAAAATAGTGTAGCTGAACGGAAGAACCACACTTTAAAAGAAATGGCTAATTGTATGATCCAATCTAAGGGACTAAGTCTTCAATATTGGGCCGATGCCATAAATTGTGCAAATTACATAGTTAATCGCACACCCACTAAAGTTTTACAAGGTATAACATCGAAAGAAGCATGGGGTAAAATTAAACCAGATGTAAGTCACTTTCGTGTGTTTGGTTGTGAAGCAAGGGCTCACATTCTGGATGAAAAAAGGAAAGCATTGCAGCCTAAAAGTGAAAAGTGCATATTTGTTGGGTATTCTGAAGATGTAAAAGGTTAAATTTGATGAAAATATCTTGGCCTGTGAGCCTAACTTGGTGGGTGTGCCATCTTTGTCCTGTGAGCCTGATTCGGCGATTGTGCCTTCTTCTTCTTCTTCCAATTTCCTTGACAGGTTTCCAACTCCAGTTTTTGATGATGACAGTGAGGATGACAATCCACCTCCGCATGCTCATGTTCCTCCAATTGTACCAGCACCAATGCCTCCTCGATGAGTCTGTTCAACATGTGAAACAGCTGGTGATCTTGCCAGTGATCCTAGAGATCAACGTCAAACACGTTCCCAGTTTCAGTGAGCCTCTTCCCTTTTGGCTCAAGTTTTTGAGAATCATGATCCAGAAACTTTTGCAGAAGCTTCAGGAAATCCAGATTGGGATGCAGCAATGGATGAAGAATATCGTTCCTTAATGGCGAATGATACTTGGGATCTTGTTCCTCTTCCAAAAGGAAGAAAACTTGTCAGATGTAAATGGGTCTACAGGACTAAGTATGCATCAGATGGAAGTGTTGAAAGACTTAAGGCAAGGTTAGTTGCCAAAGGTTTTTCCGAAGTTGAAGGGATTGACCACAATGAAACCTTTGCCCCTGTAGCAAAAAATGAACTCCATCTGCCTTGTTCTTTCCCTTGTAGCCTTACATAACTGGGAATTCCATCAAATGGATGTCAAGTATGCCTTCTTACATGGTGATTTACATGAGGAAATTTACATGGAACAACCTCCTGTATATGTTCAGAATAACTCTAGCCTTGTTTGTCTCCTTAAGAAATCCTTATATGGCCTTAAGCAAGCTCCTAGAGCTTGGTATGCCAAAATGGATAGCTTTCTCCTTGACACTGGTTTTTCTAGATGCCATTCTGACCCCAATTTCTATACCAAGAAAGTAGGAAACCATCTCATCACACTTGTTCTTTATGTTGATGATCTTATCCTTACTGGTAGTGACCCTAAACTTATAACCCATGTGAAATCCAGTCTTAAGCAAAATTTTGAAATGTCAGACTTAGGACATTTGCATTATTTTCTTGGTCTCCAAGTCTTGCAAACCAAAGAAAGAATATTTCTTTCCTAATATAAGTATGCTTGTGACCTTCTTCGTCGCTTCCACATGGAAGATTTTAAACCATCCCCTTCTCCCTTCCAGTCTGGAGTCAAACTTTCTGCCACTTGTACTTCCCCTGAAATAGATTCCACCTTGTATCATCAGCTTGTTGGTATTATTTTATACTTAACTCATTCCCATCCCGACCTTTCCTTTGCCATTGGTCGTGTTGCCTGTTATATGCAAACTCCTCATGAAAGTCACTAGAAAGTAGCAAAAAGAATACTTCGATATATTCGAGGCACAATTCAGTTTGGGATTCATTACAGTACAGGGAGGAAACCTTTGTTGGTTGGTTTCACTGATTCAGATTGGGTTGGCGATCCTAATGATCGAAAGTCTACTGCAGGTTATGTTTTCAGTCTGGGATCTGGACCTGTCATTTGGGCTTGTAAGAAACAACAAGCTCTGGTTATTTCTTCAGCAAAAGTCGAATATCGAGCCGCAGTTAATGCCAGTCAGGAAGCTTTATGGCTTCGATAGATCCTTTCAGAGTTTGGATTCGAGCAACATCAGCCTACTCCACTTTGGTGCGACAATCAAAGTGCCATCAAGATTGCCAAAGATCCAGTTCTACATAAGCGCAACAAACACATTGAGCTACACATGCACTTCATCAAAAATCTTGTTCATGATAGTGTTATTGAAGTTCTCTATTTCCCTACAGATGATCCAGTTGCAGACATATTCACCAAGTCTCTTACAGAAGCGAAGTTTTCTAAACTTCGGTCTATGTTAGGAGTTTAGGAATGTGTCCTTAAGGGGGGATAGGTTCTAATGCCTCCTTCCTTCTTCTAATAGTCTCACTTATGTAAATCCTTCAATCCTATCCCAAGTTGTTCTTAAGGGGGGATGTTAGGATATTTAGACACTTAGGAGTTAGTTAAGATCAACTTGTGTAATATATCCGTTAGGTAAAAGTGTGTTTCTTTAGTATGCATTAGTATGCATTTGTAAATATTCTAATTCTACAGTCATGATATGTTCTAGACATAGAGTGATTCGACGGTTCAACTTCTCTTAGATCATACCTACCATTGATCCATGGCTTAACACCTGATTGGTCTATGATCTCTATTTAAAGAGCATAGAGGGTCCTTGGCTAGTTGATCGATTATGAGAAGCTCATGTAACTTTCTTTCTTTTGCATAATAAATTGCTCCAAGTAGATATTTGGCTGGGGCCATGGACTGTTTCCCTCTCGAGGGTTTTAACCACGTGACAAACATCGGTGTGTTGATATGTGATCTATTTGTGTGAAGCGGTTGTTGAAGGTGTTTGGTCTTTTGGGAGTACCCTGTGTACCCGAACATAGATCATCAACGAGTCCTCATCATATTCAAGTCATCTTCATTTGGATCTGGATCATCACTCGATCTGGATCATCATCACTGGATCTGGATCATCACTCGATTTGGATCATCTCTGGTTCTAGAACATCTCTGCTGGATCATCATTACAGGTGTTATCTCTTGATTCTTCTCGTCATAGGAAGTTCTATAGAGCCATCCCTTTTTCATACTGATTGTAGGCATAGACTCCATGTAGGTCTTCTTACAGCAATTATATCTGACCCTAAGTCAGAATGGCCCACCCAACACTTATATCTGATCATGTAGGAACCAATCCTATAATCATATCAGAAAGGCATGCCCAACACTGACATCTGACCATGTGGGAACACATCCCACAACCCTGTCAAAAAGGCCCAGCACTCACATTTTACAACCAATGTCAGAAAGGCTTAGCACTTACATTCTACCATGCGAGGAACCAATCCTCCATGCCGAAAGGATCTGCACTTACAACTGACAACCAATGTCAGAAAGGCTCAGCACTCATATCTTACAACCAATGTCATAAAGGTGTTGGACACACTAGGAACACAGAGGGGGGGGGGGGTGAATCTGTGTGTGCAGTATTTATTACTTTTTCAACTTTTATAATCAACAACTTATTCAATATTATGCATTATCACATTATCATTATATCATCATCATATCATCATCATCACATAGAAAGCATATCAACACAATACACAAGATTTTTACGTGGAAACCCAAGTCTTGGGTGGAAAACCACGGAAGCCATTTTAAAATAGTTTTCCAGAAATAATTGGATGGAATCAACAAACCCCTTATTACAAAGACTTCAATTTTCCAGCTTCAACTGGAAGGAGGCTACGACCCCCTGATTTACAGGTTACGACCTGAAGGAAGCTACCACTCCCTAGTTTTTTGGTTTCAACCGGAAGGAGGCTACGACCTCCTTTCCTTGCCTCGTCCTGCCACCCTGAAATGAATATAGAAACAGCTGAAACACAACCGCACTGATCTTGTGGACCTATTAATCAACACTTATGCTACACTGCACAATCTGTACTACACTACACAACTTGTACCACACTACACAACAACTGCCACTACTAGCCACTACTCATTATCTGATCACTACTCATCAACCGATCACTGTCCACTGTATCACAATACTCATCAACATGTACAATCAACCTGTACCACTCAATCTATTTCTCACACCAACCAACTCAGTCAATTTGAGTCTACACACCAAACTCAGTCCACCTGGGTCAAACCAACTGCACATAAGGAAACTTGTGCCAATCTTTCTCAACTGTACCAAGATGCTTGTGTACCTGTGCCAAATCAATCATATATTTGTGTTAACCTAATCAAGTGCTTTGACAGTCAACCAACCCTTCTTACTTGGCCTAGTTCATCAAGTAAAAGACACATTTGAGCAACCAAGAGACTTCACATACTGTCAACCAAACTTTTTCCAAACATACTCAACTTAATGACACCATAACCAACCTCAATCATAGTCAAGGAATACTTGATAGTTAAACATGATATACTTCAACCAAATAACCTCAACCAATAAGATAAAAGACTTAACCAACTATGTCAAACTCAATCAATATCATGAACTCTTAGACACAAAAGGATTCTCCACTCTACTCAAATCAAGTCAACAAATCAAACAAATATCAAGCAAATAATCACTTACAACACTGTCAAAGGTTGTCATTAACAATCTAGCTCCACTTAGGTCAAAGACACAATGATCAACACTTGTAAAACTAGTTTTCAAAGAAAATGTTTAGGTTGATCAAGTAAATAACTCACAATATCTAATACTTACATGTCAACTTCTCATTCAATACTACACTTATACAACAATCAAGATAAACACCAAGATCTATCCAAGATAATCATCAAGATCTATATCAATATCACATCAAGGTATATGCCAAGGAAACCATCACCATATCTTCCATAACATATTGAATGATTTTAAAGAGATATACCAATATATATCCTCACATACTAAGATCAAAGATGAACTCTATCCATGAGAGACATGTGCCATTACAAGAGAAACCATGAATCACGAACCATACCTTATTGAAGATAACAAGATGGAGAAAAAGTAGAAAACCCAAAATAAAATCTATATCCTGTCATCACACAACCCTTGTAACAAGCTTTCCAATGAGCCAAAAATTTGTAATTCTGATTTCGTATGAGAAAGTTATGCCTATTTTAGTGAAGATGCCCATAAATTTTTCTGTCACACAATTTCGCACTTTTCTCCAAAATGTGCGAAATTCGTAAGAGAAGTGGTGATGAAAAAATGAAATGCTTGATATTCTATTTATATGCGTTGTAGAGAAAAAATATTACCTTGATTCGACATGCAATTCAAAATTACAAATAATTAAATTCTCTTTTGTTTAGTCGGCTCACCCAAAAAGGTGGGGTACCCCAACTTAAAAAATTCACATCTCTTCAACCGTAAGGAGCCATGTGATGTGCCACCTACTGTTGGAAATGGAACGACAAGGGCTATCTCCCCATGATGGGTTTATTTGCAATCCCATGGTCCAATAGCCTTAAAAGCTTCAATTTGTTCAGGATGTCAAAGACCCCACACATGAGGGTGCAAAATACCATACCACCAACTACAAGAGTTTCAAAGTCTTCTTCAACATATCAAGGCACGCCCATGGGATCTACCTCCATATAAATCCCAATATCCATATAACCACAAATAGGACCATACATCATCATGGTTCAAGGTCTCCATATCATTAAAAACATATCTGATGGTTCCACTATATATCTTCATTACTATAAGAGTACCAACACCCCAAAAGAGGGGTACAAAGACCTCACCACTAGTTTGCAACACCTTATGGGCTTCATATGCATGATCATAAGGCTACTACATGGCAATGACCATAT
>LPNX011131350.1:105352-187470 GCA_001517045.1 Pseudotsuga menziesii | reverse complement strand
GGGTTCAAGACTTAAACTTTCAAGGACACCAAGGACCCCATAAGAATGGGTTCCAATATACCACCATCAGTGTGGGTTCCAACACCTAAGTCTCCAGATGCAAGAGTATCAAGATCTAAGTTTGTGGACTCAAGGACCTCACAAGAACTTAACAACCTCAATACCATCCAATGTAATCAATGGGATTCACCATCAACACATCAAATACTTTACACACATGAGCCACATCATCCATCCAACAACCAATCAAGAGACTAAGACAAGTACAAGCATAACAAGCAGCACAAAGACTAGTAACCAAATATCAACCATGAGTAAGGAACTCAACAATGGACTCAAATGGGACCAAGATACAACTTAGGGGCACTTGAGCAAGTCAATGGGTAACCAAGGCTTTTGTCATTGTTCCAAGGCCTCCAAGGGCTTCAAGCTTGGGCTTGGACAAGGTCAAAAGTGTTAAATTTTCATATGCTTAGCTAAGACATCAGTATATCATTTCATTTTCATAACAAAAGCATATAAATAGGATCACTAAAAGAAACAGCATCACAAGAACAACACAGATTTATCCTGGGAAAACCCTAAAGGGAAAAAACCCAGCAAAAGCTTCCTCAATATAGATGCCCAAAAAGGTAAAAGATAAAACCAGCAAGGAGATCAAAGCCTGATCCTCCTCCTTCTCCTGTTACTCTTCTCTTCTCCACTAATGCGCTACATAAGTGAGAGTGTGTGCTCCAAATGAGGAGCGCTACACCTCTATTTATATTCATCTATTCACTTAAGTTAACTCATCCGACATGTAGGCTTGAGTTAAGTCATGTAGGCTCGAGTTACACATGTAGGCTCAAGTAACCATACTGGGGTGCTAATGACCCACCTTTACAATTAGAGGGGACTACCTCATGACTCTTATTAGTTCTTTTGATTAGGAGCATCGGGTTACAAAGTAATACAAGTGGTTCTCCTGATAGGGCCATCGGGGACTACAAAAAGATACATATAGAATATTCTTCGAAGTTACAATATTTCAACACTCCCCCTTAACGAGAAGGGCATTTTATAACAGCATCAACAACAACGATAATAGGAGAGAGAGAGATATGACATCATCAACATCATCAGGGTAACACATCTATAAATCATTGGAAGCTTTTCAACATTATGTAGTCTTCATCTTCAATCTTCAGTCTTCAACATCATTAATACTTTGACTGCTTTGATCAGCAACATCTTCAGCACTTTGAACTTTCGATCAACAACATCATATTCAACACTTTGACCTTTCGATTAGCAACATCTTCTTCAGCACTTTGAACTTTTGATCAGCAACATCTTCTTCAGCACTTTGACCTTTCGATCAACAACATCATCTTCAGCACTTTGACCTTTCGATCAACAACATCATCTTCAACACTTTGACCTTTCAATCAGCAACATCATATTCAACACTTTGACCTTTCGATCAGCAACATCATCATCATCATCATCACACTTTGATCTTTCAATTAGAAACCTCATCATCATCAACAACATCATCATCATCACACTCTGATTTTTTAATCAGAAACCTCATCATCATCAGCAACAACCTGCAAATCACAGTACAAAGACAAAGAAGTCTTTGGATCTCTTTTGGACTTATAGTCCAGGGATGATACAATCCTACCACGTTCTCGAGTACCGAAGTCACCGGATCCATTCTGAACTGAGGTTCATGGATGATACAATCCTGCCACATTCTCGATGACCGAAGTCACCAGATCCATTCTAGACATAAGTCCTGGGATGATACAATCACCGGATCCATTTTGAACCAAGGTTCATGGATGATACAATCCCACCACATTCTCGATGACCGAAGTGACCAGATCCATTCTAGACATAAGTCCCGGGATGATACAATCACCGGATCCATTCTGAACCGAGGTTCACGGATGATACAATCCTACCACATTCTCGATGACCAAAGTCACTGGATCCATTCTAGACATAAGTCCCAGGATGATACAATCACTAGATCCATTTTGAACTGAGGTTCACGGATGATACAATCCCACCACATTCTCGATGACCGAAGTCACCGGATCCATTCTAGACATAAGTCCCGGGATGATACAATCACCGGATCCATTCTGAACCGAGGTTCACGGATGATACAATCCTAGCACATTCTCGATGATCAAAGTCACCGGATCCATTCTAGACATAAGTCCTGGGATGATACAATCGCCGGATCCATTCTGAACCGAGGTTCATGGATGATACAATCCCACCACATTCTTGATGACCGAAGTCATCGGATCCATTCTAGACATATGTCCTGGGATGATACAATCACCGGATCTCTTTAGGGAAAGTGCCCAGGGATGATACAATCCCACTGCAACATCACTACTCCCCCTTTCAGGGAAGGTCTTTCCGAACCACACCAAGCTTATCTCGAAAGTGTTCAAACTTTACTCGAGACAGAGGCTTTGTCAGCACATCAGCAACTTGTTCATCAGTACTCACATACTGGAGCTTTATGGCTCCCTTCTGCATCATATCTTGAATGTAGAAATACCTGATTTCTATGTGCTTCAATTTTTCATGGAATATTGGGTTCTCTGTCATCTTTATACAACTTTGATTGTCACATAGAATCACGGTAGTATCCAATTCTAGGTTGAATAATCCTGACATCAGCTTCCGAAGCCATATGGGTTCACAACTAGCAGAGCAAGCTGCTATGTATTCTGCTTCGGCTGTGCTTAGAGCAACACAGGACTGTTTTATGCTAAATCATGAAATCATAGCAGATCCCAAACTATAACATCGACCTGATGTGCTTTTTCTATCTAAGATACTTCCAGCCCAATCTGCATCTATATAGCCATACAATCTATACTCATGGCTACCATCATAGTATATACCAAAATCTATAGTCCCTTTCAGATATCTCATCACATGTTTTGCAGCTACCAAGTGAACCCTTCTAGGTTGAACTAGATATTGACTTAAGGTGTTCAAAGCAAAACAAATGTCTGGTATGGTATTTGTTAAGTACATCAATGAACCAATGATCTGTCTGTAATGAGTTACATCCACTAACTCTATTGAGTCATTGGCTAACAACTTCAGGTTGGGATCCATGGGAGTAGCCATGGCTTTGCATTCCAACATATTGAATCTTTTCAATATCTCTACTGCATACTTTCCCTGGTTGAGAAAGATTCCTTCTGAACTTTTCCATACTTCCAGACCTAGGAAATAATGCATTAACCCAAGGTCTTTCATCTCGAATTCTTCTGCTAGTTTCTTCTTGCTTTCCATAATCTATTTCTCATTCCCTGTCAAGAATAAGTCATCTACATATAGCAGTAGGATGACAGGTTCATCTTCTACAATATTGAGGTAAAGGTTGGGATCAAATTTACTCTTGGTAAAGCCCATGTTTGACAGGAAACTATCTATCCTTCCATACCAAGCTCGAGGAGCTTGTTTTAGGCCATACATGGCCTTCTTCAACTTGCATATGCGAGTATGTCTATCTTCAACTTCAAACCCTTGTGGCTGCTCTATGTATACTTCTTCTTCAATCACACCATTCAGGAAGGCTGTCTTCACATCCATCTGGTATAAGTCCCACTTCATCATGAATGCAAGTGCCATGATAGCTCTAATCGAAGTATACCATGCTACTGGGGCAAATGTCTCTTCATAATCAATTCCCTCTTTCTGAGAGAATCCTCTGGCCACAAATCTTTCTTTATATTTCTCAATACTTCCATCAGCTGCATGATTTATTTTGTATATCCATTTGGAGGATACTATACTCTTTCCTTCTGGTTTGGGAACTATATCCCATACATCATTCTTCATTATTGACTTGTATTCTTTAGTCATAGCTTCTACCCATTCCTTCTTTTGTATGGCTTCTTCGTAGTTTGTAGGTTCTTGATCTACAAGATCACACATCAAGGCTACGTAGTTGGTAAAAATATTAGGTTTCTTCCTTTCCCTTATTGAGCCTTCAGGAGCTCCATATCTTTCTGCCTCTCAAATAATTTCTCTTGTCCAAGCAGGATTTCTCTTTCTTGATATCTCCATAACAGGAGGTTCTTGAGGTTCTGTCATGTCATGTTCTTCAGGAGCTTCATCTTCAGGGAGACACGTAGTTTCTTTATTTTTGGGAGGTGTCTCTTCTTCATTCACTTCTTCATGTTGGCACTTCCTGGATCTCTTGAGGGCTGCCTCTTCATTGAATCTCACATCTCGACTGATTTCCATGTGATGGAATCCAGGAATGTAAATTCTGAATGCTTTGGATACTTCATAATATCCAACAATTATCCCCTTCTTTCTAGAAGGGTCTAACTTGGTTCTTTTCTCTTTTGGTATATGAATATATACTGGACAACCAAATATTTTGAGGTGACTTACCTCAGGCTTCTTTCCTGTGAACATCTCTTCTGGAGTCTTGAACCCAAGAGCACTATGAGATATTCTATTCTGTACATATACAGCAGTTCTTGCTGCTTCTGCCCATAGATGCATTAGAAGATCTTGATCATATATCATTGTCTTCACTGCCTCCATGATGGTTCTGTTCTTTCTTTCCACAACCCCATTCTATTGAGGATTGTAGGGAGTAGTTAGTTCCCTCTTGATTCCGACATCTTTGTAAAAGGCCTCAAACTCTTTTGAGGTATATTCTCCTCCATTGTCTGAACGAAGTGTCTTTATTTTCTTGTCTGAAAGATTCTCTATCAAGGCTTTGAACTCCTTGAACTTTTTAAACACTTCACTCTTTGCTTTCAAGAAGTATATCCAAGTCTTTCTTGAAAAATGATCAATAAATGTGATATAATATTCAAAGCCACTTAAGGATGTGGAAGACATTGGACCACAAACATCTGAATGAATCAATTCCAACGTACCTTTTGTTTTAGTTTCACTTTTTGGAAATGGATTCTTGATGTTCTTTCCCTTCGCACACCCTTTGTAAATGCCTTCATGCTTGATCTTCATATCTGGTAATCTTGTCACTACCTTATTTACATGAGGTATAGCTTTGTAATTAATGTGGGCAAGCCTTCTATGCCATAGTTCACTAGAGTTAGTGGACTCATGAACAAGGGCTGTTTCTGAGTGCCCCTTGAGTTTATACAAGCCTCCTTCTTCTTCACCAATGATGATTGCATCTTCAATATTCTTTCCTTTGGGCCACATGAGTACTTGGCCATCTATGAAAGCCACTCTCAATCCTTTCTTATCTAAAGCTAAGATAGAAAGTAAGCTCTTCTTTAAACCGGGTACATACAATACGTCTTTCATCTTTAGAGGATTACCAGAATCAAGTTTGTAGCTTGCTTCACCAACTCCTTTGATCGGATATTGATAGTCATCACCTAGGGATACTTTATGAGGAGAGCTTCTTTCTTCAAGTTTGGACAAAGTTCTCTTTTGTCCCGTCATGTGCTTTGAAGCACCACTATCAATAAGCCAAGTATCTTCTCCAGGTGTGATAGCCCTAGAGAGTGCAGAGAATAGTACATACTCTTCTGCATCTTCTTCTCTTGTTTGCTTTCTTGGAGGTCCTTCTTCTTATTCTTCTTCATCTTCATCTTCTGCCAGATGAGCATGATATCTTTTGTTGTTGTTGATCCTCCTCTGATACTCTTGCTTCTTTATAGGTCAATTTCAGGCAATGTGTCCTATCTTGTTACAATGAAAACATTGAAAATCAGAGTAGTCTCTACTTGGAGGAGTTTCTCTTACCCTTTGGATTCTTCTAGGAGGTTGAGACTCCTTGAAATTTATTCTTTTGAATTTTGATTGACCTCTTCTTTTCTTGGTGTGAGTGGCTAGGGCTTGATCATCTTCTTTTAATAAGGCTTCTCTATTTGCCACTCTTGTCTCTTCTTGAATACAATCTTCCCATACCACATCAAACTTCATGCTTTCTTTTCTGGCACACATCATTTGGATGAAGGACTCCCAGGGTCTAGTGAGACCATTGAGAGCAGTCATAACTAGTTCATCTTCATCAAGCTTGTCTCCAATAGCTTCTAGTTGCTCTTTGATTTGAGAGACCCTTGTGAAGTAATCTTGGATGGATTCTCCGTGACTCATCTTGGTGCTCTTCAGTTGAGCTCTTAGATTCATATTCCTGTTAATGTTCCTTCCTTCATAAATTCTGGATAGGGCATCAAACATTTCTTTTGGATTCTTCTTGGAAGACACTTGAGGGATCAAGTGATATTTGAAAGAGTCAGCAATAATCCTTTGTGCTCTAATCATATCCATTATGTGCTTCTCCTTGGCTTCAGCTTCTTCAGGTTCTGAAACTTCTTCTTTGACATACTTATCAAGATCATTCTCTTGGAGAATGAGACCAATCCTGTATTTCCATGCTCAGAAATTTTCTATGCCTTCTAGCATGTCCTTAAGCTTAGTGCTTGGGGCCATCTTGTCAGAAAATCACAAAAAAATGAAATTTTGCGAAATGAGAAACTGACCTTACCAGGAGATGTGCTTGAATGAGGTGAGTTGACTGGTGTGCTTGGATTCTGGAGATTTCAATTCTTCACCTTTCAAATCAGACTTGCAAGATTCAGTTTCTGTAGCTTTCTGGTTCAACAGTTTTTTGGGATAGTTGTCAAACTAGGGTTTGACTTTTCCAGAGACTCACAAATCCAAAAACTGTGATTCCAGGCTCAAAAGATGTGCTATGGGAGGGCGCAACTTTCCATGCAATCAGTTTTTCGAGACTCAAAATTTTTCCCAAAAAAACCCTAATTTCTTCCTAGGAGAGAGAGAGAGCTATTTCACCTTGTGAAAGCTGTCCTGTTTAGGTTAGCTCTGATACCATGTTAAATTTTCATATGCTTAGCTACAACATTAGTATATCATTTCATTTTCATAACAAAATCATATAAATAGGATCACTGAAAGAAACAACATCACAAGAACAACACAGATTTATCCTGGGAAAACCCTAAAGGGAAAAAACCCAGCAAAAGCTTTCTCAATATAGATGCCCAAAAAGGTAAAAGATAAAACCAGCAAGGAGATCAAAGCCTGATCCTCCTCCTTCTCCTACTACTCTTCTCTTCTCCACTAATGCGCTACACAAGTGAGAGTGTGTGCTCCAAATGAGGAGCGCTACACCTCTATTTATATTCATCTATTCACTTAAGTTAACTCATCCGACATGTAGGCTCGAGATAAGTCATGTAGGCTCGAGTTACACATGTAGGCTCAAGTGTTGAGCCCAGAAATGGCCTCTTTTAACCATCCTTAACCACCTCCTCTTCCCCTATCTTACCCCATTCAGCACACCAATCAGACATGTTATCCCCACTTTACTCCTCAAACTACCAAGGTATGACTGGTCACTGCTTTATCTTATTAATGTTTATGATTGTGATAATTAAAACCGTGTATCTCTCAAATGTGCTAGATGGTTATTATTTATGAAGGTAGTTTGAGATAAGTGGACTGCAGGAAGATTGGGCTGAACAAGTCTTGAAAGGAGGGATATTCGCCGCTCAAGTTGATCCTCAGCCCTCCTATCATCAACCAAGGCACGTGGTTCTAATGCGACATCCTAGACAGAGTTGTGACAAGGCAGCTGTAACAGAATTCACCATAATTGGAGATCCTTAGTACATTGCTACTTGGGTATAGTTGTCATAAAAAAATATTGCTACTCTTGGGCCGATTAACAGCTTTCCCGTGCTTTCTATGTCCTTACCATGCCACGGTTGTAACAGCTAGTGTTATTTAGGGCGCCTGAAGATCAGAGATCTTCATGGCTACCCTAGAATAGGATCAGATGTTATGATCCACATGTTATAAATATGGAGAGTTGTCTCGACCCAGGGGGTTGCTAAACATATAATTCATTCATTGTATCAGCTGTGAGGGGAAATTTGTGTAACCATTCTATCTTTTAATACAAGGAGTTACTTCTGATTTAAGAGGTTGTACGTTGTTCAGCCAACATATCTGTGTGAAGGCTGGGCCCGCCTTCCACAGAGATTGCTGAGTTTAATTAGGACTTTTCAATTCATTTGTTGCGTGATGTCCTGTTAATTCTATTTCTTTTGTATGCAACTGTAGTAAGTGTGGATTTACAGTATAATTGTGATTGCATTTCTTTGAGATCTGTAAGTGGTACAGAGTGACAGTCGACTGAGTAGGTAACTATATTTTATGCAATTCGTGTGGTAGCTATAAACAACTCTGTTCATCCTGAGGTCTTAGTCGTTGTTCCATGAATTCTTGCAATTTGTCTTTACTATTATGATTGTTGAATTTTGTTCCTGCATTTCAATTTCTTAGAGTGGCCGAACTCAATGTTTTGCAATTGAATTCCTAGATCAATATTCAATTTATGCTTGTGGCTTTCTAGAGTAATTAGATTGGATAGGTGAATCAATCATTTAGGGATGCGAATAGGATTTCCTTTCATCTGCACTGTAATTCGAATCTTTGTTATCTTTCCTTGATGCATAGCAGAAAGTAATTGAGATTGTAGTATTTAGATGATAAATGGAATTACATAGATTCTTGGGATGAGCATAGATGATAGAGGATAGTAGTGTTCAATTGCAGTGACTTTGTGTTTAAGCATATACTGTGCATTTTTTCCTTTGAAATATAAGACTTTCCTGGGTTGACAATAAATATTGTACACTCTGTATGTTGGTAATAATCTACTTGCATATTGGGTGCTTGACATTTTGGCACCGTTGCCGGGAAGGATAAAAATAAAACACCATCATTAGTTGCATCTGGTAATTGCTTCTGGTCAGTCTTTTCTACTTTATTTGCTGTAATGATTTGGGTTAATTGAATACAAGAAGGGTAAAGCATGATCATCTCTCAACTCCCAAAACCCCAAAAAATACTAATAGTGCAGGTGGCTTGGGTCGCGGTCGAGGTGCACCATTGGGCAGAAGGACATTCATCGACGATCTTGTTAACAGAACTGATTCATCCACCAGGGCTCTCCATCAAGAAACTCCTATCAGAAGAAAAACTGCCGATCCTGCAGTGCCAGTGTCAGGGTCCATAGTGGAGAATACACGAGCAGCTGCGACTTCCTCAAACATCCCTGCAGAAGAGGACACAGCTGTTACAACTGGACCTGCTGGTAGAGGCCCGATCTACCACATTTACGGGAAGGTTGTAACTAAAGAAGAGTGGACGCAGTTCCACCAAAATATTACTGATCAGTGGAGGAACGAAGAAAAGAACGAGGAAAAGGAGGAAAAGAACGAAGAAAGGAACGAGGAAAAGAACGCAAGAATGAACGAAGAGGAGAAAACAGAAGAGGAGATGAGTAACAGACATGAGTCCGACAAGGAAGAGGCAATGGGGGAAAACTATCATCATGAAAATCACTCCCTGCCTGAAGGAACGGTAGCTACACTGCAATTCCTGATTCAGCAGCCAGAGGGGGCAGCCCCTATGAAAAATATCTCACCATCGGTGTTGCCTCGCTTCCATGGAAGGGCGGAAGAAGATCCAGACGAATTCCTTTTTGAATTCGATATCCTCTGTCGCAACTATGATTACGTCACCGATGCACAAAAGCTAAAACTCTTCCCCGCCACCCTGAAGGACAACGCATTACGTTGGTTCATGAGCCTTGGAGGAGGAACTGTTGCTAATTGGGATAGAATGAAACATGTGTTCCTAGAGAAATATCAGGAATATTGCAACACCAAGGACAAAAGAGAGGAATTGTTCAAAATGGTGTAGAAGGAGGACGAAAGTCTAGAGGAATTTGTGGAAAGGCTACTATACAACGTGCAAAGAGCTGGGCAGACGAACATGGGGCTAGATGTGATCAAGATAGCCTTGCTTCGTGGAATCAGGGATGATTGTTTAGATATGTTAAACCTGCTAGGAAAGGGAGATATCTCCAAAGAACCTTTTGGAAAGATTGTGGAATTATGTAAGAGGTACTCCAGGGGTTCTTCCAGGAACAACAAGCGGGACAAACGGGATAAGCTAGAACGCGATGTCTTCGAAAGAACTCAGAAGTTGTCTAATGGAGGAGCCACCTGTGCAGAGATAGGTAATCTCCTTGAAAATTTTAAAACAGAAATGATGAGCTCCATCTCCTCGAAGATCGATGTACTGAAGGCAAAACAAAAACAGGCAGTGGAGGATCTCACACTAGGTGTGTTTTTCCCCCGATGTAGAAAGAACCATCCTTTGAGGGAATGCTCGCTCGATAAAGTAGAGGTATGTCAGCTGTATGAGATGAATCACGACATGAAAGAATGTCCCTCACTCCCTAAGTGAAGGCTGTCCTGCAGGCATCAACTCTAGAGGTGGAATCAGCTTACTTCATTACACAGAAGAAACCTTGGTAGCCTCGAAATCAAGGTATGCCTCTAGACTCGTTTCCATTTTTGAATAATATGAGCAATTGGAATAATATGAAAAATGTGAATACACAATTCCCTTCAAATTATGCTCAGTGGAATCCTTCCCAACCCGCAATATAAAATTATAACTGATGGAATCCCTGGACACAGCCACCACACCAACCTATGTCATGGTCTCCTGGATGGAGGAATTTCCATCCCGGGAACCAGTTTCCTCAACCACCTCCACCACAATAGTCACCATATTCTCCTCAATACCCTCAATTCCCTCAATATCCTCAATACCCACCTCAGTAGTCGCAGCTGCAGCTGCAGAACAATTCTGTCCCTAATGTACCAATACGACCTCAGCTACCTGCCCAACCCAATCCTAACCCGAATAATAAAACAATCCATCAATTGGAGACTGTCAACATGCCGGCCTACTCTCTTTCCCCTGTACCTTGCAGTGACATTCATTTACAATCAGGGAAAATAGTAGAACCCATAATTACAGAAGATGCTCCACCTTCTATGCATAAAGAAGGGGTGAGTCCACAGCATCCGCCCGATACAATTCCTATTATTGAAGATGCTAAGCATCCCTTAGATGGGACGGCTGAAACACCAAATGATAAATCTGGCAATACATAACCTACCTAGCTGCTAAGGAAACCACCGTACCCCAAGAGACTAATGCTACCAAGGGCAAGGGGGCAACCTCAGTTTAACCTCCTAGGAGAGTTAAGAAATCTTTATGTTAAAATCCCCCTTCTTCAAGCTCTCCAAGATGTACCTATTTATGCTAGAACCGTTCGGGACCTGTGTACCAAGAAACTAGGAAGGAAACCCAGAGATCCTCCCATTGTTCACGTCATAGGGAATCTATTTGCATTGATAACAGGAAAAACCCCAGTGACTAAGTATGACGACCCTGGAAATCCTACTGTCACTGTGCATATAGGGCACACACAGATACCCAACGTACTAGTAGATTTAGGAGCAGTGATCAAAGTCATAACAATTGAGACTATAAGGAAGCTTGGGATCACTAATCTTCAGCCGACCCCCACCATTTTAGAATTGGCGGACAGATCCACAATTAGACCCAAAGGAATCTTGGACAATCTTGTCATCTCAGTTGATTCATGGGAGTACCCTGCTGACTTCTTGGTGTTACAACCAAAGTCGCAGCTGGGAGGACACCCATTAATTCTGGGGAGGCCTTGGTTGGCCATAGCTGATGCTTGCATTAGCTGTTGATCTGGGTCCATGACCATATCTGATGGCACTGAGACTAAAAACCTCACCCTTTATCCTCCAGCTCGGCCAAGCCTAGAGGCTGAAACTTCTCTTTGGATAGAGATGGAGGAAGAGGAGGATGTTCAGCCATTATTAACTATAGGGAAGGCCTTCACCTTTAAGAATGAAATGGAAGATGATGCTATTAATAATTTTATTAGTGAGCCCACTTGAGTCGATAAAGAGGTTTATCAAATCCTGAACATTACCCTGGGCAAGGAAGAACAAGAAAATCTCACGGAAGAAACACTAGTTGGTGACACACACATAATCCTGGTATTGAAAAACTCGAAAAGTATTCCTATTGAGGTAGAGTCTGGAAAAACCTTGAATATCAATCCTAATCTCTCCTTAGATGAACATAAGCGCTTGATCAGTCTCTTGAAAGAACACAAGGGGGCGTTCGCCTGGGAGTATACAGACATGAGGGGTATTCCCTCTAATCTGTGCACCCATCATATTTATATTAAAAGTGACTCCCAGCCTGTGTGCCAGCCTCAACGATGAATGAACCCTAATCTAAGGGACATAGTGAAGGAATAAATCCAGAAACTCTTGGAAGCAGGATTTATATATCCTATTTCGGATAGCGAGTGGGTTTCCCCACTCGTAATTGTACCCAAGAAAAATGGTAAATGGAGGGTCTGTGTTGACTATAGGGAGCTGAACAAAGCCACACAAAAGGACCACTTCCCTTTGCCCTTTATTGACCAAGTACTCGACACCCTATCAGGGAAGAAGTTCTTCTCCTTCCTAGATGGGTTTAGCGGGTACAATCAGATTCAGATTGCTCCTGAAGACCAGGATAAAACCACCTTCACTTGTCCTTGGGGAACGCTTGCCTACAGAGTGCTTCCCTTTGGTTTATGTAATGCACCAGTGACATTTCAAAGATCTATAATTGGCATATTCTTTGAGTTAGTTAATGATAGTATGGAAATATTTATGGATGAGTTTACTCCTTATGGAAAGGATTTTGAGGAAGCACTGGAAAATTTAAAGAAAGTTTTAACTCACTGTGAACAGACCCAGCTCTCTTTAAGCACTGAAAAGTGCCATATGATGATGAGTGAGGGAGTAGTATTGGGGCATTTCATCTCTGTCAATGGCATTCAGGTGGACCCCTCAAAAATCAAGGTGATAAAAAATATACCTACCCCTTCAACTCAAAAAGAGGTGAGAAGCTTTCTGGGACATGCTGGATATTACCGAAGGTTTATAGAAAACTTCTCCAAACTTGCTTCTCCTTTGTTTTCTCTATTAATGAAGGATGCACAGTTTATTTGGAGTGAAGCATGCCAGACAGCGTTTGATAAGCTTAAGGAGAAGCTGTCCACAACTCCTATCTTAAGAGGACCTAATTGGACCTTACCCTTTCATATTTCTTCAGATGCCTCTGATATTGCCATTGGAGCAGTTTTAGGACATTAGGATGGTCAAGTACCTTATGCAATCTATTATGTTAGTAAAAACTTAGCCCCTATTGAACTTAATTATACTGTCACTGAAAAAAAATTCTTAGCTATTGTTTACTCCATTAATAAATTTCGACATTACATTACTGGGTATCCTACGTTTGTGCACACTGACTACTCTGCCATTAAATATTTAATGAACAAAACTGTCACTAATGCCAGAGTGACTAGGTGGCTCTTATTATTACAGGAATTTGATATTACCATTATAGATAAACCTGGGAACGAAAATGTTGTCACTGATTTTTATCTCTTTTCACTAACAGCGATGATAGTTTTCCTGTTGAGGAATCTTTTCCAGATCAACATCTATTCACACTTTCAACTCATTCCCCCTGGTATGCAGACATTGCTAATTATTTGGTTGCAGGAAAGCTCCCGCCACATATGTCTAAACGAGAAAAGAGAAAAATCATTCAGCGAAGTGCCAGTTATTGCTGGGTAAACGGTCATATCTTCTACACAGGACCTGATCTTGAGATTAGAAGATGTGTAAGGGAAGATGAAATCTTTCATATACTGAAAGCCTGTCACGATGAACCTTGTGGGGGACACTTTGTAGATAGAAGAACAAGGCACAAAGCGCTGCAGATGGGCTACTATTGGCCAACTCTTTTTAGGGATGCTAAAAGGTATGTTCAGTCCTATGACAGCTGCCAAAGGAAGGGCCAGCCCAATAGAACAGATCAGATGCCTCTAACCTCAAGTAGTAGTTGAACAATTTGATAGATGGGCACTGGATTTCATTGGCTCTATCAGCCCTCATTCCAGGCAGAAAGCCTACATTCTGGTTTGTATTGATTATATGACCAAGTGGGTAGAAGCTCTAGCCTTGGCTAAGGCTAACGACTAGGCTGTGATTGATTTCCTATACAGTGAAATCTTTACCCATTTTGGGGTACCTAAGGAAGTAGTTACTGATGGGGGACCGCAATTCATGTCGCATCAATTTGAATCCCTGCTACGGAAGTATCATGTTCAGCATAGGGTGGCTTCGCCTTACCACCCCCAAGCCAATGGCCAGGTGGAAATCACTAATAAAGTTATTGAAGCCATCCTTACCAAGACAGTTAAGAGCCATCGAAAAGATTGGGCTGACAGGCTTCCAGAAGCACTGTGGGAATATCGCACGACTTGGCATAACACCACAGGTTTCTCTCCTTATGATTTGGTGTATGGAAAAAATGCCATCTTTCCAATTGAGTTTGAAATCAAAACCCTGAAGACAGCCACCGAAATGAATCTGGATGTAACCGAAGCCCAGAAGAGAAGATTGAATCAACTAAATGAATTGGACGGGAAGCGATTAGCTGCAGTAGACCAGACTATGTTACTTCAGCAACAGAGATCCAATTGGCATGACCGATTTATTAAAAATAAAGTCTTCTATGAGGGAGACTGGGCATTACTATATGACTCTAGATTCAAAAGAGATTTTAAAGGTAAATTACGCACAAGGTGGCTACGCCCATACTTGGTCAACAGGGTATTTGACAACGGCACTATCCACCTGGTGACCATTGATGAAAACTGTGTACCATTATTTGCTAATGGTCACAGGTTGCGACTGTACTGTAAGCCTATTTCAAAAGATGCATTTATTTTGCAAATTGCCACCGATCCAGATTATCAGCTGGCACCAGGGTAGGAACTTCTCTCTACCTCTGCCAATCCTTAAACTGTAAATCGTGCTTGGATTACTGTATATAAATAATGGTTTTTTTTCTTATTTCATTATATTGTTTTTTCCCTTTTGCATTTGATCTTCTCGTTTGCTGTTGTTTTTTGAAAAAAAAATAAAAAAATTGCAGGGAAACACGCCAGGGGGATGACCAGATTGGGCCTATCAAATGGGAGTCGTTTTTCCTATGCCTTCCCGTGCCATATTTCCTCTTCCTTAAATAAATTTTTCGGCGGTTGCAACATCTTTTTCGGCGGCTGCAACATCTTTCCTGCCGGCCGTGACCCTTTTTCCCGGCAGCCGTGAACCTTTTCCCGATGGCTGCAACATCTTTTTCGGCAGCTGTAAATTTTTTTTTTGGACGGCTGCAACATATTTTCTGGCAGCTGTAAATATTTTTCCCCAGCGACCGTAAACCTTTTTCCCAGCGGCTGTAAACCTTTTTCCTGACAGCCGTGAACCCTTTTCCGACGGCTGCAACATCTTTTCCGACAGCTGCGACATCTTTTCCGGCAGCTGTGAAATCTTTTTCGACGGCTGCGACATCTTTTTCGGCGACCGTGAACCTCTTTTTGACAGCTATGACATCTTTTCTGGCAGCTGTGAACTCTTTTCCGAGGACTGCGACATCTTTTCCGGCGGCCGTGAACCTTTCTCCGACGACTGCGACACCCTTCCCGGTGGCTGCGATATTTTTTCTGGTGGCTACAAATTCGCTATATTTGGCTGATGTTTCTAGCATAAAGGGCTGCCTTTCTGTTTCAAAACTTGCAGTGGTAACTCCCGTGTTATTGGAAAATTGCTCTCTACACCATTAAACCTGCTACATATGGCTCCGATCCCTTCTCCTCGTGCCGGCGAACGGGTCCATAAGGTGACAGCCGTTTTCATAATTCCAACCATGTGGACGCGATGGTTTGTGCTTCACCAATGGATAGAATTATTGCAGTATCCCAGTTATAATGATTAAATTAATGACTGCGCACGAGTTCGTCTTCCGCAACGTCAGCGACGACACGTTCCACCATTTTCCAAAGGATACCCAGCGCATAATCTTAAAAGGTATGGATTTGATTTATCATGTGATTAAGTATTGATATGATTTAACAATATCAGTCATACCTTTGTTCATATCACCATTATTACCTAATTAACTCTTTCGCCTGTGCGACGTCAAGACTCATAACCTCCACCTTCCCCAATTCGGAATGGAATTTCGAATGTTTTGGTGTGCTGAACTTTCCAAATTTACCCATTCCCTAACATCTCTTCTCAGCGATTCGTGCATCCTCTGTGCTGTAACCTCCATTCTGGGCCTCTGTATCTATGGAATAGCCACCTTAGTTTGAAGCCAGAGCCATGGGGATTCCAGCTCGTTACAAACCTTCAAATACACAAGAGCTTAGGAAAAATGCTGCGGTTTTTGCCATCTTTCAAGCCGTCGGGTGGACAGAATTTTTCGAACGACTGGATGGCTTCAATCGTGAAGCAGCCTTACAATTTGCTCTAAACCTCACAGAAACTTACTCTGAGGTTTGGGGGCTGTGCATCAAAGTCTCCGAGGCCATTATATCTGAGGTTACTGCCATCCCTCAGGTGGGAAGGGTGTGGTTTGGATGTCGAGTCCCCACTACTACAGCATTGAAAGAGTTTTTAATAGAGGGGGAGTAGGTTCAAATGTCAAGACGAGGGATAGCACTGGACTCATTTCCGCAGCCATGGGACTAGGTTGCTGTCTTCCTCAAGAAATACATCACTTGTGAAGGTAGGTACCAAACTGTTTATAATTCGGAACTACCTTTACTTTCTCATCTCCGCCATAGGACTTTGTTGAACATTCCATATTATCTGCTTCATGATTTACATCATATGGCGAGATTCGTCCAAGCCGCTAAGCATCCATTCGCCTCACTGACCCACCATGGTCTTATCAAATTAATAATTTTGAGAACCCTTGCTCAGTATGATATAACCTGGGAGCAATTCACAGCTCGGGCTCAGGAACCCACTCCCTTTCCTGGTGTCCCAATAGAACAGGAACAGGGTCATCCATAGCAGGGGGGATACGAACCACAGCAGGAGGATCGGAGTCCCTCCAATGTAGTTGGGGGGGGGGGAAGAAACTGGATTAGAAGAAGAGCAACCAGGGGCACAAATAGAGCAATTGAGGGAGGATGTAGATAAAAATCCAGTGGAAGACCCAAATAATAGGGTAGCTCTGACAGCAGAAGGTGAAATTGGAGCAGCACTAAATGCTGCGACAATTGAACCTGAAGGTGACAGAGCCATGGTAAGGGAAGAAAATATCGAGCTAGTAACCATTGAATCCTCACCGGAGTGGGGAGGAACCTTGATTGAGGAAGAACAACCTAAGGAGAAAGAAAACACTAGAACAGGGGATATTCCTTCGACCTCAGCTGTGAATCCCGACATCCCAGCACCACAAAAGAAAACACCACAAAGGAAAAGAAAGAGATCAATTGATGAAATTAAAATAACCTCACCAATAAGAAGGAAAAGAACCAGATCAGCTGCAGTAG
This sequence comes from Pseudotsuga menziesii, assembly GCA_001517045.1. NCBI lineage: Eukaryota > Viridiplantae > Streptophyta > Pinopsida > Pinales > Pinaceae > Pseudotsuga > Pseudotsuga menziesii. The sequence continues at coordinate 170,105 of LPNX011131350.1, read as the reverse complement.
TAGAGGCAGCAAGAAAAATATGGGCAACCTTAGAGGCATAGATTGAGTTCCCTATTCTTGCACCTAGGCCAATTGATGCCCCACAAGGGCCAGTCGAGGAAGAACCCCAAATGGAAGGACTTCTGCTTGATAATACACTATTAAAATAGGAAGTCCAAACACTTAGAAGGGAATTGGAAACTTGGAAAGAAACCTGTAGGAAACAGGGTGAAAGGAAAATGCACACATTGGTGGAGGCTGCGGACCAACTTGAGGGATCGAATTCCACTGAGCCTGGCAAGGAAGAAGAGCGAGTGGTCTGTCCCACCTGTGGGGAAATATTTAAGGAGGCAGGCCACAAGATTGTAATTCGTACCTGTACAACACAATTAATGTGCACCTACAATAGAGGAAGCTACAAAAAAAAAAGATGCCGTCACACAAGAACCAGCATCTTTAAACATTCTTGCTGAAGTTGCCACCAACTCTGGGATAAAGGAGCCAAGGGATGAAATCATGCATGATGGTGGGGATGAAGATTGCACTTTGAATCCGGAATGCTCCCATGATGTAGAGATTATAGAAGCTGAGCCACAAAGGCAAGACATTGATGAACTTGAACAGGGTACTATAACACAAGAACCAGCATCCCTGAGTGTACCTGTCCAAATGGCCGAGCAAATGGGAGAAGAAGCTGCAATGGAGGACACCCTGGAGCTTAATCAAGAACTTTGCACTATAACCCCAGAATGTTCCCATGATACGGAAATTATAGGAGAAGAATTGCAACAACAGGGGGATGAAGAAATGAGCCAGGATGTTGTCACACAAGAACCAACATCCTTGGAGGTTGCAGCAAGGAATCCTAAAACGCAACTAGAAGATAACCCTAAAATGGATATCATCCCTGATATACATTGGAGTGAGGATGAACAGGTCTAGACACAATCCTCAGGTGACACTGAAATCCTTGAGGAGCAGTTGCACACTGAGGAAGATATCCAATCGTAGCAGCAGAAGGACAAAGAAGACACTGTCACATAAGAACCAGTGTCTCTTGGAATGATAGATGTGGCTGTTGAAGAAAATCTAGAGGAAGTTGCTATCACACAAGAGCCAAAAACTCTTGAAACAACTTTAGAAGTGTAGGGTGCCAAAAAGGAAGACACTGCCACACAAGAACCAGTGTCTCTAGAAGCAATGGATGTAGCTATTGAAGAGAGTCCAGAGGAAGTTTCTATCACACAAGAACTAGCAACTCTTGAAACAATTTCAGAAGTGCAGGGTACCCAAGAAGAAGACACTGCTACACAAGAACCAGTGTCTCTAGAAGCAATGGATGTAGCTGTTGAAGAGAGTCCAGAGGAAGTTGCTGTCACACAAGAACTAGCAACTCTTGAAACAATTTCAGAAGTGCAGGGTACCCGAGAAGAAGACACTGCTACACAAGAACCAGTGTCTCTAGAAGCAATGGATGTAGTTGTTGAAGAGAGTCCAAAGGAGTTTGCTGTCACACAAGAACCGACAACTCTCATAGTAAATTTATATGTGCAGGATGCCCAAAAGGGAGACACTGTCCCACAAGAACCAGTGCCTCTACCCCTTAGAAATTTCAGTGATTTGAATTCGGATCAAGAGGAGCATTATAAAGAGGAAATCTTGAACCTCACTGCAGAAGTCTCAATTCTGAGAATGGAGGTGACCAAATGGAAGAGCCAGGTGGAGGAGTACCAGAAAAGGATGATTTCTCTTAGTGAGCATAGAAAAATTATCAGGGGATTGGAAGAGAATTGGGTAGAAGAACGTATGGCCCACAGAATTTGGGAAGAAGATCTACAGAGCAATGTGAGAGAGTTGAAAAAGTTCCAATCCATACTGAAGGAAAAAGAGCAGATGTATGCTCTCTCTCAAGAACTCCTGGGCACCAGGAGACCTTCTCCCTCTTACCCCATCTTCCTGTTTGAACAGTTTGTTTGGTTTAAATTGAAGGCTGTGAAGGAAGGGAGGTCATTTGAAATAATGACCTCAGCAAAGTTTTTGGAAACATTTTTTGGAAGTAATTTTGAGGATCAAAATTTGCTGTGTGAACTATACTTACATGAGATGGCTTGCATTTTGGACCGCCATTCAAATCCTGTTCCATTTGCGGGGGATGTTCAGCTGAGATCTTTTGCTTCTTTTGTGAGCAACCATGCTCAATGGGAAAGGTCTTTCCAAACCTTTTCTCACAATGAGGCTCACACTAACTTGTGGATTCGAAGTGAACCTCAAAATCTTGGTATTCTTTTTGCTCGGTACAAGATTTTGCTTTCAAGTCCTCCCCAGGCTCAGTATATAATGAGATTTCAGGAGGAAGTGATCTCCACTTGCACTAACTACATTTCTTTACACCAGCAAGTAGCATTGGAAGGGAGTAAGCACAGGTGGCAAGCTGCCTCCCCTGCACTCAGAAGCCGAGACCCCCACTGTTTCAAGAATTTCAAATAGACACTTTCCAGGGTCAAGGGCTATGTGGGATGTAGCAGGGAATGTGGGGTTAATTGGTTGGGTTTGAAGTTCAAATTACCCCTCATCTGGTGCTAGCAAAATCGTATAATGTGGATTTCTCTTTAACTAGGGCGGAGGAGCAGTGATGCTGGAAGTATTGGATTACTCACAGAGGATTCTTAAAAAAGGATGAGGTGCCTGAGTTTCCTTACAATTTTTCCTCTCTCCACGAGCAGAGCTCAGTACAGGATTCAGATTCTGACTGATGCAGGTTGTTGCATGAGGACATGCAACATGATAGTTGGCGGGAGATGTTGATCCCAGAAATGGCCTCTTTTAACCATCCTTAACCACCTCCTCTTCCCTTATCTTACCCCATTTAGCACACCAATCAGACATGTTATCCCCACTTTACTCCTCAAACTACAAAGGTATGACTAGTCATTGCTTTATCTTATTAATGCTTATGATTGTGATAATTAAAGATGTGTATCTCTCAAATGTGCTAACATGTTATGATTTATGAAGGTAGTTTGAGATAAGTGGACTACATGAAGATTGGGCTGAACAAGTCTCGAAAGGAGGGATATTCGCCGCTCAAGTTGATCCTCAGCCCTCCTATCATCAACCAAGGCATGTGGTTCTAATGCAACATCCTAGACAGAGCTGTGACAAGGCAGCTGTAACAGAATGTGCCATAATTGGAGATCCTTAGTACATTGCTGCTTGGGTATAGTTGTGATTAGAAAATATCGCTACTCCTGGGCCGATTAACAAATTTCCCGTGCTTTCTATGTCCTTACCATGCCACAGTTGTAACAACTCGTGTTATTTAGGGCACCTAAAGATCAGAGATCTTCATGGCTTCCTATTGGGCTATAGGGTAGACCCGGGTTTATACCTTTAACTTCGCACCAACAAAAGACCCGCATAGTTGGCCCTTTCGGCAACAACCTGCGAATAGGTTGCAGTCTCACCCGAAACTACTATAGGGTGCTGCAGAACCAGATTTCTGCAAGCAAAAGAGGGTATTACTGTACCTTTAACTTTTAACATATTATAAATATAAATCACAGAGCTTAGCATTCACTTATTTAGCTTCACAGTTAGATAAACAAACAGTGCCTTGCGCAACCCTTTCCTGGGAATTCACAGCGAAGTTATTGTCCAGCAGTGATCTCTACTTATCAGATATATAGATATAAATGCATGAAAGAACACAACATAAACAACACACAGAACCACGACACAAGATATAATGTGGCTCACCCCCAGTGTAGGGGTTACATCCACAGAGCTTTGTTTTATTCAACTTTTTACAAAAACCACAGTTCTGATTTGCGCACTCAGCTGCAGATCCCTTCAGTCCTCAAAGCCGCGCACACAACTGCATATTTCCTTATCACCCAAAAACCCTCTACGCACACAGCTGCAGAGGTCGTCCACGCACACAGCTGCAGAGGTCGTCCACGCACACAGCTGGGACTTAACATTTTCTTACAAAATTAGCCTTAGCTTCGCATCAATTCCTTTTACACAAAAAGCCTAACCTTACTTACTTACAAGAGTGCCTATTTAAACAACGCACTGTTACAAAACCATGGACTTAAACCATGGGCACCCTGAACCCTAAACCCTGGATTTAAACCATGGGTTTATTAGAACATAAGGTTTTTGACTCAGCCCCGACACCCCTAAGACTATTTTGAGCCGTAGCTCAGCTTACAAACTCCCAAAACCCGCAAAGCTATTCACCTTAAGGACCATTAGGGTGCGTGCCCCAACAGGCCCCTAAGACTCACCAGTGGCCCGTCCTGGGACACTCAGCTGCTTTTCTGGTGGTAGAATCTTGTTGGCGAAGCCTGGTGCGCTGCTTGCTGAAGCCATACATGTGGTTGCTGGCTGGTTGTTCCTTTCCCTCATGAATTAATGGTTAAGGCCTTCTGGATCTATTAGCGACCCCGTCCTTCATTCCGCTTGTCACACATTTGACCATCCACAACTTAGGGTCCCCAGAGTTGTGTGTCAAGGTGCATAAGACAAACAGCCGCCGTGGTTCTGTCAAACCAGGAGGATACATCTTGGGATGTTTCAGAGTTTTTCTGTGAAGATCGGTGCTGTTCTTTGTGTGGCATAGAGCGCACTTCTGCCTTTCTTCCGACCCCATAGAGCGAACTTCTGCCTTTCTTTGTGCCTTAGTCGAGCATGGCTACCCAGGTGGATTACTCAAAAGGTTCAGCAGACCTCTCTCCCTGACCACTCGTAATAACTTCTGGACTTCACGATCATTCGACATAGTGGTAACTGAAGAAACACAAAGACATGCACAATGCATGAGTCGCAGGCTGATGTAGCTTCTTATAGAATCCCAAAACAGAATCTGTCATGATGGTGTATTAATGACGCCAAATTTGATGAAGTGTTGGCAATCCTGTCCACATGGCTCCATATTTTCCCAAGATCTCATTATTGCAGGCAGTGAGGGCAGTTCGCGTGCCGATGCCGCCAAGTCTAGTTTGTCCCATCCGTCACATTTTAAGTTGCGACACACTTTTAATCTTCGAGATAACTGCTAACTTCGGCTTCGCCTTGACAAGAACCTTCGACACAATATTAACCTTCGAACTTTGACAGCCTTCCACACTTCATAGTTTTGAGGACAGCTTCATTATAGTCTAGCACCCAATTTCAACTGTTCTTGGTACTTAGACTGTCCTTCCTGGGGTTATTTCTGGTATGGAGGTCCTGGCCTATCCGTATACTTCTTTAAATGACTGCCATTTACCATAGAGGGTAAAATTTCTCCATTCAACTTAGCTAACTAGACTGCTCCTCCATCGGTAAATTTCTGCACTATGTATGGTCCTTTCCAATGTGTCTTAAACTTACCCAGGAATTTCATGAATTTGCTGTCATATAAGAGCACAAGGTCACCCTGCTGGAACTGCTTCTTCTTGATATGTCTATCATGCCATGCTTTTTCTCGAGCTTTCTGCACTTGCTGCTGGAACCCTGCAAATAAATATGTCCTCTTCAAGTTCGAGTATCTTTGTCAGCCTTTCTGTCATTATCGTTGGGTCATCCATCTCTGTGAAAGAATATATTCTAAGGCTAGGAACAATGTACTCCATGGGCATGACTGCTTCTTGCGCATAGACCAACCTAAAAGGTGTATGGCCTGTCAATTTCTTGCAGGTAGTCCTATAAGCCCATAGTACTGCTGGAATTCTAAGATCCCAGTCATTTCTGTTAACGTTGCAAAACTTCATCAGAGCCTGTTCAAGGATCTTGTTAAAATCTTCGACAGTCCCATTTGCTTGTGGATGATAGGCAGTACTCTGCTGATGGTATATCTGAAATTCTTCAGTCAATACTTCAATAGTATTATTTAGAAAATGTGAGCCCTAATCACACATAAGGACTCTAGGACACCCAAATCTGGACAAGATGTTATCGAAGATGAACTTTGTAGCTGTAGCAGCGCTACAGTTCTTGACTGTTTGAGCTTCGGCCCATCGGGTGAGGTAATCAGTTGCTGTAATAATGTATCTTGCGCCTGACTTCTTCGCGGGGGGGTTGATAGGTCCAACAAAATCAATATCCCATTTGTCAAAGGGTTGTAAAGTAACCTACGGAACCAGAGGCATCTCATCCCACCTGGATGGTTTTCCCGTCCTTTGACAGATGTCGTGGCTGTGGCAATATTCTCTTGCATCCTTGTGAACCGTGGGCCACCACAATCTGGCTGTCAGAATCTTCTATGCTGTAGCTTTTCCTGCGTAATGACCTCCTGCTGCCCCAGAATGTGCCTCAGCCAAAATTAGTGGCTTTTCATGTTTTAGGACACATCTGCGCAATATTTCATCTGGTCCCATCTTATATAATTGTCCTGCTATTAAGGTAAAGTCAGTTGCGCGAACCACCAACTGCTTGTTCTATTGTGTTGTCATCTCGATTGGTGGAAACCCTGTAGACAAATACTGAACAATATCCTGAAAGTATTCATCAACCATCTGGATGGAAAACAACTGGGCATCAGGAAGACCTTTGTCCAAGCTGGTAGGTTCTTCTCCCGACTCAAGCCTCGACAAGTGGTTAGGTCCTAGATTCAATCGTCCTGGTTTGACTATGATCTCAAAGTCATATTCTTGAAACAGAATCAGCCATCTGCATATCCTTCCACCTAGCACAGGCTTGTTAACCAAATACTTCAAGGCAGAATGGTCAGTAAACATCTTAAAATGAGATCCTAACAGATAATGTCAAAATTTATGTAATGCATAAACCATAGCTAGACCTTCTCGTTCTATTGTAGTATAATTTTTCTCTGCTGTGGACAATTTCCTACTTGCAAAAGAAATGGGGTGATCAATATTACCTTCACCTGATTGGGCTAATACTATACCCAGAGCAATGGAGGATGCATCAACATGCACATGAAATTCCTTATTCCAGTCAGGGAATACTAAGATGGGAGCAGTTACCATCTTTTCCTTCAAAATATCCAAGCTTGCTTGACACTCAGGTGTCCATTCGAACTTAATGTCTTTCTTCAACTGCTTTTCCATCGGAGCAGTGATCTGAGCATACCCTTGGATAAATTTCTTGTAATATCCAGTATGACCAAGTGTAGTGCGAAGTTGTCTAATAGATGTTGGAGGTGGTAGGTTCACAATAATAGCTATCTTCGTTGGATCCATAATCAAGCCTTGTTTACATACAATGTGATCTAGCAAAATCCCAAAAGGTGCACAAAAGATACACTTTTTCAAGTTCATGGAAACCTGGTACTATCTACATTTATCCAGCATAAGTCTTAAACTAGTTATATGGTCTTTTAGTAGCCCAAAGATAGTCCAATCATCAAAGTAAACTTCTAAGAATTTATGTATATATTCCTTAAAGGCAGAGATGACTACTCTAGAAAATATAGCAGGTGCATTCTTCAATCCAAAGGGCATAACTGTATACTGAAAGGATCCCATTTCTGTAGCAAAAGTTGTCTTATGTCGATCCTCTGGAGCAATTCTGATTTGATGGTAACCTGAAAATCCATCAGTAAAAGAGTACACTTCTTGACCCCCGACATTGTCTAACACTTCATTTGTGAAAGGTGTGGGGAAATGATCATGTAGGCAAGCATCCTTCAGCTTCCTTAGATCAACACAGATGCACATTTCACCCTTAGTCTTCTTCTCTTGCACCACCATAGGACTGACCCACTCATATTCCTCAACAGGCTCAATAATTCCTGCAGCAAGCATCTTATCCAGCTCCATCCTAACTTTTTCCTTGTACTTAGGGTTCAACCTATAAGGATGCTGTTTCACAGGCTTCGAATCAGGTTTCAAGGGGATCTTTATGACTCCTATATCACCCAGGATACCTTTCATCTCTGAAAACTTTATTGGAAATAGGTCCTGATATTCATGGAGAAGTTGGGTCACTTTGCTTACCATTTCGTCGTCCCAATAATCTCCAATGGTAGCATGCTTAGGCTGTTCTTCTGAGCCAATGTTTATGGTCCGCATCTTCAGGGGCTGTGTTACCTTAGGAACTTCGACTGCTGGTCCATGAACTTCACAGTGGCCTTCGGACTTTGGAATATCAATGTTGCGCGGATCGTCATACTCGTCAATTGCGAGGTTATAACATTCGACTGCATTAGCTTCTTGTGCCTTCCAATCTGGTTGGTATTCTGCTATCTCTTGATCATCAAACACCTTAGTATGGATCAACCGAATAACTGCGTCTAAAGCAGGGCAAACCTCATTAGTAGAAAATTTCAATACAAAACTGTCAATAAGAGTATCCCAACTTACAGTACCCTGGCGAAGCTCGACTTTCGCATACCAATTCTTTGCAACAGGATCCAAGGTATGCACAAACCTATGTACCCACTTTGCACAAGGTACATACTTCCAGGCTTCATAACATTGTTCCAAATGCTTCTGAGCATTAGTCTTACCATTAAATTTGTGCCAGACCTCTTGTGGTCGATCCATGAATCTCAGGTGAAGGGTCTGTTGGCCAACTTCCCAACTATGAATGTACTATTTGTGACCATTCCACCATCTGGCTGCTGTGGCTATGAATGCTGAGTCCAAAATATCCATTTTCTATGAGTTGGGTTTTTGGGCTGAGAATTGCTCAATAAACATTTCTGGGTCTATCGAACCATCAAAAACAGGTAAGGGTATTGTCTGCGAGCCAAGCCATCTAAGAGACTTGGTAATTCTGGCACAATGGTGGCCATGTAACTCATACAATATGTTCTGCCAATTCTCTAGACCATCATCTGAATCCGTCATACAGGAGCTGTCACACTGCCAATCCATAATACCTTCGGCATTAGGATCAACATAATCTTCTTCCTTCGCTGTAATATTGTAGATATGGTCCAACACATCCTGATCTTCATCTTGGAGGGGTTTTGTGTACCTTTCTCCTTGGGAAGGATCCAATGGGACTATGACTCTCAAATCCTTCCCTTCAAAAGTCATCTGTCTCTTCTTAAGGTTAATAACTGTAGCATTTGCCATTTCCCACTCAATACCTAACAAGGCTGGATAGGGATTGCTGTCGTCAATGATCTCAATAACTTCGAAGTCTGTTACAGTACAGACGCCATCAATATCTATTGGGACATTAGGGAATCGTCCTAGGGGAACAATCTTTTGCTGGTTGGCTAATCTCAATTGACTAGGTGACCAGTCAAGGGTAGGTTTTCCCATTTGTTACTAGGTCTGTTTCGTTAAGACATTTACCTCTGATCCTAGATCCAAAATAACATCAGTCATATCATAGTCTCCTATCTGAGCATTCAATCTCATTTCCCTACCAGTTCTTCTGACTCTATGAACGGCTTTTGCCTAACCAGACCCTTGCTGAGGTTCGCAGGAAGCAATAACTTTCTGCAACTCACTTAAAGCATTCTGATTTCTTAAAATTTTCAGACAACTCTGTAAGAAGGATGACAGTGTGACTTACTTTATCCATCCAAGCTTCTTGCAGCTGCGACTGCTGCTGATGTGGCTGTGCAGGTGCTACTGCTGGGCTAGAATCCACAAAATCTTTCTTGGCCTCCATGAATGTCTCCTTTTCTCTTTCAATATCAAAGGTGGGGACTTTCACGGGGGCCTTACGAACCCAAGCCTCGTCAGGTTGTTTCTTAGCAGGCTGTATCTACGTCGTAGCTCCACTTCGGGTAACAACATTAATTGCTGGGGCAGATCTTTGCTCAACGGAAATCATCTGAAGATTCTGAGTGGGGCCACTGTTTCTTTCCTAAATCTTAGCTAGCAACTGCGGGCACTGCTCGATCACATGATCTACTGCTCAGTAATACCGACATGTCGTAGTCGGGTTCCGACAATCGCGAGCTAGAAGTCTGTCCTGGTTGCAGTTATAACACACCACCTGACCACGACCCCTGCCAGCCATGCCACCACGACCACGGCCTCCAAAACCACCTCTACCTGATACACCACCACGGTAGCCATAGCCATCATTACTCTGTCCCTCATTTTGGACCCGATAGGCATCGTAGGTGCATTCTCTCATGAGGTCATAACTACGACACTCATCTTCATTATGGCCTACGGACTTACAGAATTTCCAGTAAGGGTTCTTAGGTACTTGTCCATACCTCTGTAGCAGATAACAGTCTTCAGGTCGATGTTTCCTTGTTGTTCTGCAAAGCTCACAATAAAGAACTTATGGGGTAAATGAGTTTGGCGTACCAGTATTCAGGTAATTTCTTACCACAGGACACTATTCCTTGGCATGAACTTCGGTGCGACATTGTGTACACCAAACCTCTTCGCGATCGGTTTTTCCTTGCTTCATATCTTGAAGCTCCAGGGCCATCGCTGCCAACTGCGCTTGAATTTGAACAATACCAAAATTGTCTGTGATAGGAGCGGTTTCAAGCTTCATCGTGATTTCCAGAGCCTCCTGCTGGTCAGCAACCTTCTGTTGCATGAGTGGAGTTCGGATATGCGGTAGCAACGCTGCAATGAACCATTCCTTGTGCTGCGCAGGTCCAATGGTGAAACTGACTTGATCTAGCAGAACTTTGAATATTTGATCAAAGTCCCACACTGATTCTCCACGCCTCTGTTGAATCTCTTTCAATTCAGTGATACAATGCGACTCGGATTTTGGCTTCTTAAATTCTTTTATCATTGCTACTTTTATGTCAGCCAATGCATGGTTCTGAGTGCTGGAGAACTTCATGAACCAGGTCAAAGCACGGTCTTTGAAAGAAGTAACCAGCTGCGCTCTTTTTGTATCTTGATCCGTAATGGACTTAGCAGTCCACACTACTTCACATAAAAACCAGAACTGTTCTGGATCCTCTGATCCAGTTCCTTTGAAAACAGGGAGCTTAATGTCATCATGCATATGAGCCATCGCAGGTCTAGGGGGGGAGGGAGGGGGACTGGGAGTAGGTGGGGGGGAACTTACTGGGGTAGACTGACCTGCGATAGGAGTGCTCAAGCTAGGGTGACTTTCAGGCTGCAATGGGTGCTCAGGGATAATAGGTCTTCGCTGTGGGGTTACCGGAGGGTTTCCGACAGAAGGGGTTTCTTCAGGTTCTGAATCGACGGGATTTACAGGGGGAAACTCCATATGCTGACCCTGGGAATAGGATCAAAAATCTCTCTTGTAACTTTTGCCACTTCGCAGCAAACCACTTTGCTCATCGAAGGTATTGTCACTTACAACCATAGGTTAGTAATACTAAATATAACAGTCTGATTCAATTAGCAATATAAATTTTTCAGCCAATATCATTTTGATTCGCAAACTAAATGAATTCAAAAACTTACCCATTGGGCCTTTGAAAAACTGCCGCTCGGCTTCACTAAAGGAGGTACTCATGTCGATGGCGAACTCCATCACAAATGCGCCAAGGGTTCGCGTTGTCCAGAAATCAACAGCATGGGATATCTTGTTGTTCACCCTTTTTAGTATATTAATTCTCGCGGGGGTCCAAGCAGGAAACTGACGTGCTTGGAAGTTCGTCCTTCGCTCTGTTAACCTAGATAACCATTGGTGCAACTCTATGTGGATACTACCAAAGAAAATTTCATAAGTGTCACAAAAAACATACCTTTGTAAAAATTCGTTTGCGCTACGATGCGGATCTTTGTTCTCTTGCTCAGCAAATTTCAGCTAGGTCTCATCAAGCCAATCACCGATTTCCTTCACAGAGGGCCTCGAGAACATAGCCCTCGAGGTATGACGTAAACCCCTCTTAAGAAGATACTGAGTTCAACCGGCAATGGAACCAATTTGTTGGGCTATAGGGCAGACCCGGGTTTATACCTTTAACTTCGCACCAACAAAAGACCCACAGAGTTGGCCCTTTCGGCAACAACCTGCGAACAGGTTACAGTCTCACCCGAAACTGCTATGGGGTGCCGCAGAACCAGATTTCTGTAAGCAAAAGAGGGATATTACTTTACCTTTAACTTTTAATAGATTATAAATATAAATCACAGAGCTTAGCATTCACTTATTTAGCTTCACAGTTAGATAAACAAAAGTGCCTTGCGCAACCCTTTCCTGGGAATTCACAACGAAGTTATTGTCTAGCAGTGATCTCTACTTATCAGATATATAGATATAAATGCATGAAAGAACACAACATAAACAACACACAGAACCACGAAGCAAGATATAACGTGGTTCACCCCCAGTGTAGGGGTTACGTCCACAGAACTGTGTTTTATTCAACTTTCTACAAAAACCACAGTTCTGATCTGCGAACTCAACTACAGATCCCTTTAGTCCTCAAAGCCGCGCACACAGCTGCAGGCCTCTACACACACAGCTGCAGATTTCTTTATCACCCAAAAACCCTCTGCGCACACAGTTGCAGAGGTCATCCATGCACACAGCTGGGACTTAACCTTTTCTTACAAAATTTGCCTTAGCTTCGCATCAATTCCTTTTACACAAAAATACTAACCTTACTTACTTACAAGAGTGCCTATTTAAACAACGCACTGTTACAAAACCATGGACTTAAACCATGGGCACCCCGAACCCTAAACCTTGGATTTAAACCATGGGTTTATTACAACATAAGGTTTTTGACTCAGCCCCGACACCCCTAAGACTATTTTGAGCCATAGCTCCGCTTACAAACTCCCAAAACCCGCGGAGCTATTCACCTTAAGGACCATTAGGGTGCGCGCCCCAACACTACCCCAGAATAGGATCAGATGTTATGATTCACATGATATAAATATGGAGAGTTGTCTCGACCCAGGGGGTTGCTGAACATATAATTCATTCATTGTATCAGCTGTGAGGGTCAATTTGTGTAACCATTCTATCTTTTAATACAAGGAGTTACTTCTGATTTAAGAGGTTGTACGTTGTTCAGCCAACATCTCTGTGTGAAGGCTGGGCCCACCTTCCACAGAGATTGCTGAGTTAAATAAGGAATTTTCAATTCATTTGTTGTGTGATGTCCTGTTAATTCTATTTCTTTTGTATGCAGCTGTAGTAAGTGTGGATTTACAGTATAATTGTGATTGCATTTCTTTGAGATCTGTAAGTGGTACAGAGTGATAGTCGATTGAGTAGGTAACTATATTTTATACAATTCGTGTGGTAGCTATAAACAACTCTGTTCATCCTGAGGTCTTAGTCGTTGTTCCATGAATTCTTGCAATTTGTCTTTACTGTTATGATTGTTGAATTTTGTTCATGCATTTCAATTTCTTAGAGTAGTCGAACTAAATATTTTGCAATTGAATTCCTAGATCAATATTCAATTTATGCTTGTGGATTTCTAGAGTAATCAGATTGGATAGGTGAATCAATCATTTAGGGATGCGAATAGGATTTCCTTTCATCTGCACTGTAATTCGAATCTTTGTTATCTTTCCTTGATGCACAGCAGAAAGTAATTGAGATTGTAGTATTTAGATGATAAACGGAATTACACAGATTCTTGGGATGAGCATAGCTGATAGAGGATAGTAGTGTTCAATTGCAGTGACTTTGTGTTTAAGCATGTACTGTGCATTTTATCCTTTGAAATATAAGACTTTCTCGGGTTGACAATAAATATTGTACACTCTGTATGTTGGTAATAATCTACTTGCATATTGGGTGCTCGACATCAAGTAACCATACTGGGGTGCTAATGACCCACCTTTACAATTAGAGGGGACTACCTCATGACTCTTATTAGTTCTTCCGATTAGGAGCATTGGGGTACAAAGTAATACAAGTGGTTCTCCCGATAGGGCCATCGGGGACCACAAAAAGATACATATAGAATATTCTTTGAAGTTACAATATTTCAACAAAAAGGGCTCCTCTTGCACAAAACAACCACAAACTAAACACTAACCCTCAGGGGCTCCACAAGGGACACAAAGGACTCAATAGTTGGCCTCAATGACCATACACTGTTGGCATCAATGACAAATTAATCAACAATCTCCCTCTTTGTCATTGATGACAACACCATAACTCCTCTTAAGAACAAGCTCCCCTGTCAACAAAACTTCTCTCCCCCTTTGGCATCAATGGCAAAGGGACCATTCTTTGACCATACTGCTCCCCCTTAGGGAATGCTTCCCCTTAGGCCATGCTCCCCCTGTCATCAACTTCTCTTCCTTTTCAACTTTTCTTCCTCTTTGGATTAATGACAACAAAAACTTCTTTTGGCACTACTTCTTCCCTTATCATTGATGCTTATTTGATGGACTTGTATTTTGTCACACAGATACTTCTGGAACCAACTACTATACGATACTCAAATCTGATAATCAGGTACATATCTCCTTTTACACATTCTTTGTACTCTTCATATCACTAGTCAATAGTCTTCAAAATGGCATTGGGTCTTTCCCAATATTTTCATTGTTTCTATCTTGATCTACTAACTTTATTCTCCATACTTTGGTAGGATGATGGTTATTCATGTCATTCAATTGAACTTTCTTTCTTCTCCAAAATTTAACTTGTCCCTGCACCCTGCAATGTTTTGCGAAATGACCATAATGATAACAATTGTAACACTGAATTGAAAATGTACTTTTATTTCTTTCTGGAGTGATTTTGTCATGAGCTCTGCAATGAATGGCTTTGTGACCATAGTTGTAACACTTGTAGTAGTGACCATGGAACCTTATAGGATATCTCTGAGAAGTAACTTCTCTTGATTCTTGCTGATCATGGGATCTTCTAAGAATACATGTATTACTGTTATCCTTTTCTTCTTTTACTATAGAGATTTTACTTTCTTCAATGTTCTTCTCTATCTTTGAATTTGTCTTTAATTGAGTAGTTGTTTTGTCTAGGTCTTTCCTCAAGGAGAGGATATTCAATTCTTGCTTTTGAAAAATTTATATCTTTTCTTGGAGTTGTCTTGTTATATCTTCTTCTATCTTCTTGACTTCTTCTACCTATTTGTCGAGAGAAAAGAGATTGTCCTCCATATTTCCTTTTGAATTTTGATCATCGTCATGGAATTTTTGTAGTTGACCTTGTGGTATATGATTCTCCTTTCTTAGTTTTGAGAGGTCCTTTTCAAATTCAAAGTTTGCCAGACATACCTTTCGTAACTCTACCTTCAAGGATTTGATTTCAATTTCTTGTTTTCTTCTTAACTTCTCTTCCAATATTTCTTTAGCCTTATAGGAACTTATCTCATTGTCTTTGTCTTGTAGCTTGCAGATCAATTCTTTTTCCTTATCTTCTAGTAGTCTTTTGAGCTTGACAATTTCTTCTGAGTGCTTTTCAATTTCTGTAGCCGACTTCTCAAGTTTTTCTTTCAAAGATTTGGATATGGCTTCTTTGATTCTCGTAGCTTCTTCAATTTGGAGTTTCAGATTAATTATGGTCTGTGTGGCCTTTTCAGATTCTTCTTGATTCTTCTTCTTGGCTTTGTCCAATTGCTCTTTCAATACCTGTTTCTGTTCACATAGATTTTTCACTTCTTGCGAAACATTAGTAATTTCATTGTCTATCATAATAACAACTAAATTTCTATTACTCATCGGAGAGCAAGGATTTTCATCATAACCTGAAGTGTTGCATTCAATTAATTCAGAATAGCTCTTATTTTCTATACTTGATAAACATATATCTAAAGCTACATACCCGGAGCAGGACCTGGTCCTCTTTCTTTCTCTGTGATTCTCTTCTAGAGCCCCATATCTTTCCACACCTTGGATAGCTTCTCGTACCCAAGTAGGTTTCCTCTTGTGAGGATTCTTCTCCTGAGGTGGATCTACAGGTTCTTGAGGTTCTTCAAATTTTCGATCTTCTTCTTGAGTTTCTTCATTCATGGTTGTGTCATGAAATTTGGGTGCTTCTGATTCTTCAGGATCTTCAGCATGTCTCTTTCTGGATTTGTTGTAAGCTGAGTCTTCATCAAATGTTACATCCCTGCTGATGTCAATCTTCTTGAAACCTGGAAAGTATATTTTGTAAGCCTTCGAGCTTTTAGAGTATCCCACAAATATACCCTTCTTTCCTGAAGGATCTAACTTTGTCCTCTTTTCTTTCAGAATGTGTATGTACACTGGACAACTGAATATTCTGAGATGGATGACTTCTAGTTTCTTGCTGGAAAAGACTTCTTTAGGTGTCTTGTTCTCAAGTACTCTATGTGGAGTACGGTTCTATACATACACCACTGTTATGACAGCTTCTGCCCATAGATGCATGGGAAGATCTTGATCATGAAGCATTGCTCTTGTAGCTTCCACGATAGTTCTATTCTTCCTTTCTGCAACCCATTCTGTTGTGGATTATATGGAGTGGATAACTCCCTCTTAATCCCTAAATCTTTACATAACTCTTTGAATTCATTTGATGTGAATTCTTCGCCATTATCTGATTGAAAGGTCTTGATTTTCTTTTTTGTGTGGTTTTCGATCAAGGCTTTGAATTCCTTGAACTTGATGAAAACTTCATCTTCATTCTTCATAAAGTATATCCATGTCTTCCTAGAATAATCATCAATAAAATAAACATACTATACATACCCGCTTAAAGAACTGGATGACATTAGACTGCATACATTGGAGTGAATGATTTCCAAGATTCCTTTTTCTTTACTTTCGCTACTTGGAAATGTCTTCTTTGTGTTCTTTAATTTCGCACATCCTTTACAGACTCCTTCATGTTTTGCTTGAATTTCTGAAAGACCTTCAACAGCTTTGATTACAAGTGGTAGTGCTCTATAGTACACATGTGCAAGCCTTCTATGCCAAAGTTCATTAGGCTCTACTGTGACATGGACCAAAGCTTGTTCTGGATGGCCCTTCAATTTGTATAATCCTCCTTCTTGTTCTCCAATTACTATTGCATCCTCAATAGTATTTCCTCTTGGCCACATGAGGAATTGGCCATCTACAGATGCAACCCTCATGCCTTTTGCATCCAGTGCCGATATGGAGAGAAGATTCTTCTTCAGTCCTGGTACAAACAAGACATACTTCATTTTCATAGACTTTCTAGAGTTTAGCTTGTAGGAGGATTCAACACTACCTTTTATGGGATATTGGTAGTCATCCCCAAGTTTCACATTATGGGGTGAATTATGTTTGAATAGTTTCTCAAAATATTCCTTGAAACTTGTCATGTGTTTGGAAGCCCCACTGTCAATAAGCCAATATTGCTTCCATGAGTGACAGTTCTCGTGAGAGCGGAGATCAAAACATATTCTTCATCACTTGAAGAGTCTTCACTTTCTTGTTTTACTTTCTTCCTGAGAGGATCATCATCCTCAGTAGTGTGAGCATGATGTCTTATTTTGGAGTTCTTCTTCTTCTTGGATCCACTCTTATTTATGGGACAACTTCTAGCAAAGTGTCCTCTTTCATCACATGTATAACATCTGAGTTTGGATGGATCCCTTCTTACAAAATTATTTTTCTGATGAGAATGCTTACCTTGGTGATGATGATTTTCCCTTCTGCCATTCTTGGAGTGTTGTGTGAGAGCTTGATCTTCACTTCCCATATTTTCTTCTCGAGCTACTATTCGAGCTTATTCTTGTGAACATTCTTCCCACAATCTACTGAACTTGATTAGCTTCTTCCTAGCACAGATTCCTTGGATGAAAGGATCCCATGACCTAGGGAGACCATTCAAGTTTTCCATCACAATTTCTTCATTCTCCACTTCTTCATCTACTGCTTCAAGTTGTTCTTTGATCTGGGAGACCCTTGTGAAGTATGACTGGATGGTCTCCTCATTTTGGATCTTTACATTCTTCAACTGGTTCCTTAGAGTCATCTTTCGGTTTATGTTCTTCCCTTCAAACAGTTTGGTTAGGGCATCAAACATAGCTTTAGGTGTCTTGAGGGAGGACACCTATGGTATGAGGTGATCCTTGATTGAATCAGCAATAATCCTCTTTTCCATAACCAAATTCTTCTTATGTAAGGCCTTAGCCTCATCTTCCTCTGGAAATGGAATCTCCTCATTGATGTAGGAGTCCAACTCATTTTCTTCCAGGACTAGGGAGATCCTATACTTCCAGGCTCGGAAGTTATTAGCTCCCTCAAGATTTTCATCATGCTTGGTATGATGAGACATCTTAACTGAGAACCTCAAATGTAAATACAAAATATTTAGATCTTACCAGGTCAAGATGTCGGATCTTGATTTGGAACTGAATTTCTATAGTGTCGGTTCAGGAGAAGATTAGGTTTTGAATTTCCCAGAGTTCTATCCAACCAATTGCTTTGATGTTGATCTCTAAACTTTGATTTTGGGTAGGAGATCAATCCAGGCCTGGGCTCACTCAAAAATTCCAGTTTTGTGGAAAGCCCTAATTTTCGGCAGTAGTGTCAGGTCTAAAACTAAAAAATCTCAGAATCAGATTCCGTTTCGACAGAAATATGCACCCTAGGGAGGAGAGTCAGCCCAACCTTCTTTTGCTGAAAATCTATGGAGAGAGATCCAAAAAGTAAGAAGCCCTAGTTTCTGCAGCTGCACAGTGTCTTCTTCTCAGGTTAGCTCTGATACCATGTTAGTTTTCTAACATTAAGCTAGCATTATATTAGGAACTTTAACTGAGAGATTAACAAGCACAACAATCAAACACAAGAGACAATGAACACAGTGTTTTTCCTCAGGGAAACCATAAATGGAGAAAACCCCTCAACTTCCTCAGAGATAGAATCAACACCAAAAGTAAAACCCAAAACAGTAAGATGATCTCTTGGCAGCAGTAGCCTCTTTCTTTCTAGCCCCAACAACTTCTTCTCCCTCAGCTATGGGCTATAACTGAGTGTGAGTGAGTGTGTGATAAATAGAGAGACTCACTCTCTATTTATACTAATTCCTGTCTTGACAATGACTCACTAGGGTCGCATTCACTAGGTGAGTCTAACAACCCTAGGGCCCTAGAACTGTGGGAACATTAACCCTTGAACAATAAGAGGGTCACCCACATTGACTTGACATGACTTGTTTACATTATAGAAACTCCCGATCAGAACAATGGGGCATGACATGACTCAATTACATTACAAACACTTCCCAGAATAAACATCGGGGTACAATACATAAGAAATACAAGCGAATACATTTCGAAGTTACAATTACATCAACATTTGATTCACACACTATGGGAGATCATGAGGATGTGATTCTAGAGATGTCCTCTCCACCTCACAAGGTTGGGGAGGAAGATCCTACTCTTGTATATTATCCTTCATCGAAAATACCTTCATAATCTGGTTATGATCCCTCATTCACAGGTCGCCGGTATTGGTTACTAGGCGATGAGACTCATTATGAACCCACAAGCACTAGTCATGTTCGTTATGGCATGCCTGATATCCTTGCACCTGATACATCACATCATGTCGAGTCAGAAGTCGAACCTAGCACTATGCCTGGGGGTACTGCTATTCCTTTCCATGCAGAGATATTTGGGAGCACAAGTCACATTACACCTTCCATCCCAGCGGTGGAAGCAACCTCACATGTCCGTCCTAGACCTAGTGTTAGTAATCCTATGCGGATACTAGAACCGAGATGAGTGAACTTTGGGAACACCAATTACATTTCTTCACATGTCCCTTCATCTTCAAACCCTCCTCCTTTGAATGTGTTTTTGACAACCCTTCCTCCCCCTCATCCATTTGGTCCTTCAGGCCGGAATATCGCTACTAGCCATGTTCGTGCTGCGATTGCTCGCACGGTAGTATCTCAGAGTCAAGTACCTCCTGTTGTGTCGAGAGGTCATATCCTTGTTTCTGGATCACCTTATGGTCCATCTCAAGGAGTTCCCCATATCCCTAACTATGGAAATTCTCATGGGAAATCCCATGGGTGTTAGAACCCCAAAATTTCATAAAAATTTAAAATTTTTAAGATAACATAAAATGTTTGAATATGCAGTTTACTAACTGCTAGTGGTTAGCAGAAAATGAAACATTCTAACGTTTAGTATTGACCATTTTCATATTACATTAACTAATATAGCTTTCATTTTCGTAATGTATATAAGATTGAATTGCATACAACTTTCTTTCAGTTTTACTAATAAGTTTACCTTTTGGCAAGTAGGTGAAATCTATCTTTGAAAACTTGGGCTTACTTAGCATTTATGCTAACGCAGATGGATTGCTGGTTCTTACAGATTTAACAGGTAACGATCGACCAAGTAGGGGTTTAATTCATAAAGTAGCAAGAAGTATATCTATTGTGTGTTAAATGCTAGTAAATAATTGACTATTTAAAAGCAATCTCTGATGAGGTAAAGTAACTGTTAGCACTGGGATTGAGCCCAAAGGTTGCGGAAGGCCCGCTCTCGGGTAACAGCAAAACCACTTTTGAAGAGAGAAATGGCCTTCTGCTCTTCCGACAGGGATCTATTGCTAAATGTTAAGAATGCTAGATATATATACACAAGTGAAAATATAAATTGTTTGTAAAATTGGTTGAAACAAAACACAGCACCATTGGGCGATGGAGTCGAGATATACAACAAAATAATCAGAACTTAAATGCAAACGATTTCAACACAGGGGCAAGGTAGCCACTCGATCACAGTCAATTTATAATTGTCTGGTGGAAAAGAGGAACATGAACAGACCATATACACAGAGCATTGAAAAATGAATTCTGTATTAACTTTAGAAGAAAACTTTGGTGAATATATAAAACAAAAAACAGAGCATAGCAAGTATGAATTCCGAACTGTTATACTCTAAGTTTCAGATATGAAAGAAAAAATAATGGGAAAGGCAAACTAGAATAACATTCACATAAGAAAAGAAGCAATAGACTGTAAGTGCAAACGACACATGAATCCCTGTATGGAAACGCCAACCTCGGCTCTGCAATTATATTAAACTTCTCTTGAGAAACACACACAACAAAATTACAATGGTTTCAACCCTTTTCTCCTTGTTCAGGAGGTATATTTATAGCTATTTGTATTATCTAAATCGACATTCAGGAATCAAATTTTTTTACAATCAGAAGGACATTCTCTAACAAACTTTGGACATGGCCTGCACACCACGATTCACATAAGACAAAAAATAAAATGCAGACTACTAGAAAAACAGGATTAAAGCCCCTCATGGATATTCCAGATGGTGACAGTTGTGCAAAAAATGAAAGAGGTTTTTGTATTTGGCCATTTTCCCAACAAAATCCATGTCGTATTTTCCTCTGATTCATCTCAAGATCCTCAGGATCTGATTTTGAAACTGATGACTCAGACAGTAAAACTGTAAATTTCTGGAAAAATACCCTATGAAGATATTTTAGATTCTCTCAACTTGTGATACCTGTGTAAAATATGAAGGATGTGTTTGTATATAGGAATGTTATGAAGAAAAACCTCTCTCAGGTTCTTGAAATTCAACTCCATTTGGCTGAAACAATTCTTTGAATGTGATGTCTGAAATAGTCCTTTGGAAACCCTAAAACATGGCTTGTAAAAATCACTTTGTTTATCCTAAACCATATGACCTGGATAAAAATTGAGAGAGGTTATTGAACATGATCCTATTTTTAAGAGAAACCTCATTCAATTTTGGAAAATTCTTTCTGGTTTTCCAGAAACAATTGATTGAAATAACTGACTAAAACAGTCCTTTAAAATTTTGGAAATTTGCTCTCTGAAGATGACTTCGATTCTCTCAATCCACAGCACCTGGGTAAAAATTGAGAGAGGTTATTGTATATAGGTGTGTTCTGACGACAAACAATACTCAGTGGATCCATGTCAAAAGTAAAATTTTCAAAAATGTATATATGCACTTCTGTTTAGTGCAAAATATCTAGGTCTTCATGGTACTTTGACATGGTAGTTTTGAATCTTAAGCAACTCACACATTACAAGGATGAGTGATACTAGGGATAATTTTAGGGGATAATTTTAGCCCAGTGGTCTATTTTTCCATGTTTTTCTCCCAAAAAAGATTCTCCATTTTGCATTTTTTGAAGCCCTGTTTTGCCCAATTTTGATGGGGTAAAATTTTTTCCCCCTAAAAATCGCCAAATTATTATATANAATATCACCAATCATTTTATAGTTGGCGTTTTAAGAATTGGTAATATTCGCCAACATTTATACACTTTTAAATAATTATGGTTCCTTAAAATCATCCCTGAGTGATACAACTATATTCCCCAAGGTATTCAATACAAACCAATGAGTACGAGTTTATATCATGCAAATATGTGAGCTGATGTCAAGCATAATAAAATACCATCTGATTACCGATCATTGACGTATACCATGAAAATATGCAACTGATAATGCTAATGGACTTCAAGGTACTTCAGTACAAACTAACAAGTGTGAATAAATGTTTTGATGTTGAACACTTGTAGAATCAAACAATCAGGGGTCATTGATGTATAATCGCTATCATTTATGAGGAAACCTGCCACTAATGATTGCAAGATCTAAGGTACTCACTAGGGTTCCTAGTTGATGATTCGACATCGATAGGAATAGATATGTTAGACAGAGGGAAATAATGAATCCCGCATCAATTGAGATGAACCTAAGATCAATAGGATGATATAATTTGGTAGGGATGCTAGATCCAACACTATATACTAGCACAAGGAAGGCCGACATGATTGGTCAAGAATATTTCAGGAATTTCCACCTATGTTTGACTTCCCTTGAACACATAAAACGATGCAGAATGGACACTTGGAAACATAAGACTCGAGTAACTAACAATCATGAAATATATCGATGCTAGATGCATTAAAAAAATGATCTATATATGATGAGAAGTATAACCCATTGGTGGAGAACTGTTCAAATTAATGGTACAATTTATTTATGTAAAGAAAATTGGTGTTGTAACAATGGATAAACAATTATGTGCCATGTTCAAGGGATACTAGGACTGGCGGTTTCCTCTATTTCAAAGATTCAATATAACACAATTCAAGTCTCCTTTTTTTTGGATTTTTGTGTTTTTTAATTTTTAGTACTTTTTCCATTTATTAGCTTGAAAAAAAGAAAAAGAATACTATAGCACGTGTGAGGGAACAAGTGTTGCATGGGCATACTCTATTTTTCAAGAGAAAAGGTCATGCCAAGGAAAAGATACATATTGCAAATTACAAGGAATGGGATAGTTGTATGTACTCTTATGGGTGTTCCATCCATGGGTTGGTTATCTCAAGAAGTATTATGTGTCGACGGGTGACTAAATAGAACCAAGTAATATGGTTATACAAATTGGTGCAATGTCCAAGTAGCATTGGAGCAATGTGGTTTACTTCATGTTAATTAATGAGACAACACAAAAGTCATAAATCATGATGAATCATGGTCTATCTTCAACTACCTAAATCAAATAGTTCTCATATGTATAGGTCAACTTAAACAAAAGAATGGTTTATATGCATCTTGAGCAAAACATGACTACAAAGGAAAATACACAGCATAATAAATAAGAACCGAAGCAATAAGCACAAATGTTCATGTTGATATTTTAACACATGCTTATGTAAATTGACACGAAATAGGGATCTTATCAGGAAATGGTTAGAATTGTATGGAAGAGAAGTATGTGGTCTCAAGCTCTAGGTCATCATTTGACTAATTGGGCTCCTAGGACTATGTAAATAACTCATCATGGGAACTAAAATGGAAATGGGATTCTGATTAGGGTGTCCCATGTTCGGTAGGCTCTTTGTCAGAATGGTGGAAAATATAGATATGATGGGCTGAATCACTAATTCCCAACAGGTTCAACCCTATGTAAAATTTCGGTTGAAAAAGGTCCAAATGCATATTCATAGAGGGATAACCTAAACATATATGTAATCTTCCAAATATACATGATAAGATCAAGGAACATACAAAGGATTGTCTTATACTTGGGTAAATTTAAACCAAGAATGATCCTAGTGGCCCCACAAAATATGTCCTTAGGTGGGTACAACCAAATATTTATGAATTCAAGGATTGTTTCACCTTATGATAAAATTATTTTCAGGAAATCAAGTAATCTAGGAGATCTCACAGCCAAAATGGGCCAAGAAACCGGATCATATTCCTCCTCGAAGGGGAGGTTTTGATCCAAATCTACTGAATTTATTTGAATATGTTGGTATGACACTTATACAACATATAAGGGTGTCGAGCTCATAAAGTTTCCCACAAGGGAATCGGTTTTGAACGATCCTACCCCCATGTATTGAACCTCCTTTAGAACATCCCTAATGAGAGGAACATTTTATTGGACAACAATTTCAAGCATGCAGTAATCTAATTGGTTGATCATGATGATATTCCCCCAATGAGGGAACCAAATCACTCGGGACTTTGAAGATACTATAGCCATCATCACATGTATCCAACTATGTCCTATTAGAAAATTATAATCTATAGGCACATATACTCCCTCAACATTCATTGTGACTATTTTTCCACCCTATCCAATATGGAAAGCTACAATGAGTCCAATATGGAAAGCTACAATGAGTCACTGAAAATTCTCAATCAATGCGAACAAATATTGTTTCCCTAGTATAAATGGTTTATATATAGAACAAAATAGTACAAGAATGTAAATATTCATTAAGTTTATCAAATCGCTTGATTAGAATGAATTCGTACCTCTGACATAAGCTTATCCTTGTTAATTAGAAGCCTATACAATCTTGTAGATGAAGAGATAACATGAAAATGATTAGAAAACAAGAACAAATGGAAACATAGAAGATGATATGATATATTTATATTATTGACCAAGGATAATTATTCCAAATGAAATCACAGCTCATTTATCTTAAATGTAATGAGAAATCAGTTATGGGAAAGGAAAACATTGATGTATAAATGAAATTGAGGACATAACATGACCATGGTTCCTTGATGTTGAAATCCCTCTCCAATATATCTTTGGTTCAAATATTCACCTAAACTCTAATGGATCGAAAATAAAGGTTCACAAGTATTTGACCAGCATTTCGGTGCTCTCACTATTCTCCCCCGAACTTGAAGGATGAGCAATAACTTATAAGAAAAAAGGGATAGAAGAGGTTGAAGAATCCAAAGACAATATTAAGGGATTGTCCCCAAAATATCAGGAATTTGGATTCCATAGATGCTGATTAGTTGGGATAATCCTCCATCAGAGATTCCTTCTAAAATCTTCTCAAAAATGTCTTCTTTTTTCCTTTTTTATGAAGGGTATTGCACTTTTTCAATGGAAAACATGCATTGATTATAGGTGGCGCATGTTGAAATATGACAAAAATTAGCGGCGACATGTCTTATCAATGTGCAGAGTGCATTGGAAAGGTATCACACTTGTTGACAATGTGCAAGGTTCTACATTGTTGCAAAAAAATGGAAAGGAAAACCTTCTTTTCAATCAACTTGCATTGCATACTTTTAGGGTTTGAGGAAAACACATAGGTATAGATCTCAAGATCACAATGATGATGATATTTAGGTGTAACATATCCCCCCCCAAAGTATGAGGCTATAGGGATACAATAGATGATATACATTGATAGATAAAGGTTACAACATTGAGGCAAATGATCAATAGTTGAAAACTTGTTAACAATAATCAAGGACTTTCTGCAATACAATATACTCTAACTATGACACATGTGTCCCAAATGATTGACAACATGGATTTAGAAAAATACAATGCATATCCATGTGAAGAAACTCAAGTCATGGCTACCAAAATACAATGTATATCCATGCCAAAGGACTCAAATTTGGACATAGATACTGGGCAATATAGTGTACAGTCTATGTCATAATGACTCAAATTTGAGCATAACCACTAGACATACATTGTGGATTTATAAAATGGCACATACATAAAATACTACATCACAAACTGAAAAAAGTAGATATTATCAATGAAATGCCTAAAGAACACCCAGGGTCTTCATCCTGATCCTCAATGGTACGATTCTATCCATGTGAATAGAAGTCTCGATGTCGAACATGGTACAGACCACTTGATTACCGGTTAATAAGGTATATCATTAACAAGAGCGAGGGAAACAACCATTGATGTCAATGATTCCCAAGGTACCCTAGTACATTCCTTTGAATGTGAATTAATGAGTTGAAGTTGAACACTCGATGGAATCTTTCAATCCGAGGCCAGTGATGTAAGACTACTGTTGAAAGTGAGGAAACATGCCACTGAGGCATGCAAACTTCAAGGTACTTATTGGTTTCTACGTATAATTCCTAGATGATGTGTTGAAGTTGATAGGAATAAACTTGTCAATAGAGGACCATGATGTTTCCCCCATCATTGACATGAAACGAGAAATTTTTTATTGGAACTAACTTTTGAGTATGGAGTGACTTTGGGACTGACTTAAAGATGACTAACATGAAGGAAGGTAAGTTAATTGCAGAGGATGGTTTTAGTAAAAGATTCACCTTAAACATTTAATGAAACACCAAGTGACTTGGAAGCATTGACTCAACGAGGTAGACACCGAAACATAATGAAAGGAAATACGACACATTATTTGAATGAATCAAAGGAGTAAGATGACTCATGAAATTGGATTGAATTGAAGACAAGTTGATTATCCAACTGTTTAAATTAAATGTAGACAAGTGTTGTATTGAAGGGTGACTATAAGCTTCCATTAATACAAATGAATTTTTTTTTCTCATTACCTTAATTTCCCCATCATGATTGATGAGTACCTATTTTGATTTTAACGACCTTGAAGAGGGTAACAAACGCTTGTTGTAGCTCATCATAGGATGAGTCCAATCTCATATATTTCACGATCCATATAAATGAGAGGTTTGTTCCTAGAAAGGGTCTTTCAATGTGTAATTTTACGAGTCTAGAGAAAGAAAAATCGAGGATTTTTTCATGTTTAGAGGGTTTGAAAATATCTAAAGAAGACTTTGAAAAAGTCATTTTTTTATAGATTTAGTCCCTAAGGTTTGAAAAAGTATAAAATAATACCTATGAGAACTCTTAAAGCCATATATTGACTAGACTATTCATTTTCCGTAAATAGTCTAGACGATATGAAAAATGGGTAAACTACCATCGAAAATACAACCATTCAAATACTTTCATGAGTGTGAAAGAGACAAGTGCACTCGTCAATCTTTTCTTATTTAGAGAGTCTAAAAAGATCTTAAAAATGACTCTAGGGGGGCTCCTTTTCTGTAATGGTTTTACGAGTCCAAAGTGATAAAAGGATACTTGATACCCTTTTCCTTGGTTTTTAATGAGCACGACTATGTTATCAATAAGAGCTCAGATTTTTTTTCATGTTAAAGTAGGAGTTTGAAAAAGTAAAAAATAAACTGCCCCATAACCAATCACTAGAAAATTTTTCTTGCAATATTCACAATAAAATATTAGAACCTTATTTGACCAAAGATATAGGTAAAATGGAAAAAATGATTTAAATAATATTAAAATTTTATTCAAAAATGAATAAATAGGGAGAAGAGTAAAACGTTTTTACCATTTCACTTTTACCCAAGTTGAGTGGAGAATAACCCCATTTTTAGGTCAAAGTTGTTGTGGAGGTTATATGAGCGTAGGGAAACCATTCTTCATTATGTATGATCTAGGTAACAGTCCCCCCCTAACTCTTCCTTTTGATGGATTTTAATTTTAATTTTTTTATGCTAATTTAATGGACTTTTGGGCCATTTTCTTAAAGGAAAATATGTTCTCTCGCTACTGCACTATTCTCTTTCTGGAAGTGTGATACGGAAGTGCAGCAATGAAGAATAATGTACATATTGACAATGCAGAGTGAAATTCTTCTTCCCTATTTACAAAACCTCGAGGTGCGGTGGCGGCAGAATTACCCCCCCCCCCCCCCCCCCCCCAAAAAAAAAGGGAGCAATTTTTTGAGTTTTTTGTATTAAAAGGTTCTATACTTCTCTTATTTGGTCTTCATGCATATTTTATTGGCCAACATGGTACAATTGAAAGATACGGGGCATAATATGGATGATATGCAAGCCACAAATGATCCATTTATGATTCAATCTCTAAGGGAATGTTGGTTATTAAAATTCTTCCTTGTTCCGCAAATGAGGTTCCAAGTGCACTTCTAGGACTATTTGATATTGAGGTGGGACCCAGATCAAGAAAATTTTAACATTGGGACCCATATCCTTACATTGGAAGTGGAATACATATACTTCCTTACAGGGCTCTCGAGACGGGGTTATCCAATTTCTATTAGGTCCTATGGGTGGCGAGGCTACGACTGATGACTTGATCATGCAACACTGCACTCTAGAGAAAGAAATGTCAGGAGAAAATATTCCAATAAAAAATGTAGGATACCACTCTCTAAGGAACATACCTTTTATCATTGAGTGAGTAATCGGTAGTAGGGCCCTCATCAGGAAACTAGGGAACACATGTTCTATGCATTAGAGTGTATGGCAGCCATATTGTTCAACTGGTGCGAGGGTCTCCAAGAAAATATAAAGGAACATTTAAGAAAATAAAAAGGAGGGGAATTGAAATAGTTTGGTTATGGATCAATTGTAGTTTCCTTCTTCCTGAAGTGGATGCCTCATCTCCGACCACGGGTAGAGATCAATGATCTTGACCTGTGAGATCCATGGATGTTGCAATCATGGGTAGAGGTTATGGAACACCATGGTGGTGGCAGACCCATCATTACCTATGGATCTGCATTCTTCAAATGGTTGAAGTAGTCAACTACTGATGGTATAGGACTATGCTTATGCAGGAATACATTTCCGTGAAGATCCAGATCTAGCGCTTCCAAAAGAAGCGTAGTGGAGTGACCTAGGTAATAAATATTATTTTTAGTTTTTAAGTCATATTTAATTTTTATGTATTTTCATAATATATATATATATAATTTTTATAGTACTGAGACGTTAAAACATACTATGTAGATATTGGATCTTCCAGGCCCAAAGAGTCGTACCCAATCGAGAGACGAGGATGAGGAGGTCGAGTCATGGATTCCATAGACTGAGAGGTCATAGAGGAGGTCCAGGAGGTTGAGGAGAACCTCCATAGGTTGGCCATGTATATCCCATATATCTTGATAGATGATTTACTAGGACGTTACTAACTCCATACAACTAGAGTATCTGGTCGATTCAGATGACTACCTGGTTGGGTGGCTAGAGACATCATGTGCTACCATGATCATCATTAGAGATAGTAGTGATATAGTGTTATAATAAAAGTCATGATATTCATATTTTGTTTTTGTGATGTAGTGAAAGCCTCATGCTGCAGATTTTGGTCTCAGTTTCCTTTTTGTAAAACTTTTTATGCGTAATATAAAAAACTATTTTTCAAATTTATATACGTTTTGTGATGGAATGTATATACATAGAACTCACCAAAAAATTCTCAAGAATGTGCAATATACCAATTCAATAAATAATTAGTTAACGAATCAACGATCGTATTCATATATCTTGGAACATGTTGATATTAAATGAACTGAAATGTCCTTTCAATTAAGCGTACTCTATGATAGAGACAGAGAAGTACCGAGTTACTAAAGGAATACACATGATTTAACTAAGTTCATACACTTGATCTAGGTAAACAAATAAGTGATTGAAACTACCAAAGGTAGCATAAGTTAATAGTCCAATCACTGCATGATATTCTGCAATATTATTAGTTGCAGGACTTAAAAAAACTCCCTCTGAACCAACTAGTTCATCAACAGGAGAATAAAGTATCCAGGTCGCTGAAGTGAGATTTAGGGTACTTTGAATAGCTCCATCCAAAAAACCAGAATATAAATTCATCTATATATTCAAACATGATGTGATATAAGAAGTTATGCCTAGGATGATATTCTAAGCCCAACAAGGAAAAATAACATGTTATCACTAGAGTCTGCACCTAGACTACTAAGGTACAAAGTCTAGATAATCTTAAAGTTTCCTAATGGATGACTAGGTTTTATGGCTTACAAATATCATATATCTAAGTGAAATGGAGATAAGGAAAATAGAACTAAAATGAAAAAAAATAGATGTAACTAAATCATAATTAGATGTAAAAAGAATGTGAGTATGAAGTAATATAAAGAGTGAGAGAGTTCAGTTTCAAGTATATGACAAACATTTCAACTCATTCATAAGAATTCCAGGATAGCTGACCTTTACCAAAGAAAATAATTATGAATTAATTGGTTTAAACTAAACAAAAATATTTATCATGATAAAAACAAACACAGGCTCATCTCGAATATAGTCATTCCATAACAATCTTTATATAAACTGAAAATGGCATAAATTCCTGATGGATAATAGAGGTATGATCTCCAAAACCATTCCTAATACCTCCTATTCTTCACCATTACACACACACACACACACACACACACACACACACACACACACACACACACACACACACACAAAAGTTTAAAACTAAAACAATTTGAGATCCAAATTTTATGGATCTCAATGACCAAAAATAGAAAGGATAACTCGTACCTGATTTAGATCGAATGACTCATAAGATAAACTTGAAACCTAATACTAAAAAATGTTCAATAATAATGACATAGGAGATCTGTCATCAAAGATATCAGGAGGGTATGAGATGGATCTTAAGCGTGCACAAAATTTTAGTTGAATCTGTCCATGATCAGTTACAACTTCCTAGTTGCTTCATCTAGTATCGTCAAACCATCCAATGCTTGTGACCTTTTTTGTAACCGATAATGTTTTTCTTCCATGGATCAAATTTGGTCTTCAATTTATTTGTCTTTACCCATGAGTTCCTCATTTTGTTGATGTGTAGCCCTTTT
This sequence comes from Pseudotsuga menziesii, assembly GCA_001517045.1. Classification (NCBI taxonomy): domain Eukaryota; kingdom Viridiplantae; phylum Streptophyta; class Pinopsida; order Pinales; family Pinaceae; genus Pseudotsuga; species Pseudotsuga menziesii. The sequence continues at coordinate 139,352 of LPNX011131350.1, read as the reverse complement.
TCTCTGTAGTATTCTTTATATACTTTTATGAGCTCTTGATAGTTGTCATCAATCTCTTCCAAATGTTCCCTTAACCTATTGTTAGATATCTTTAAATTCTCACTTGAATCATTTAGATGTCTATTTTTCTCTTTAAACTATTGCAAATATTTCTTCAATACCTCAACTTATGATATTGATTTCATCACCTCTTGATGTGCAGGATCTTCTTCAATATTTGAGGGTCTCAAACATGTACCAACTTCAAATTCAACCACTTTCTGTTTATATTTGCAAGTTTCTTTGATCAAATCGGGTGTATGCATTAAATATTCTTGAATTTATCCAAGGTTTTGATATGTTGTATGATAGTTTTCATTTGTAGCCTATAGATCCTCATCAATGGAAGAATACTCTATGATAGCGAGAACATTATTTTGAAATTTGGGGTTTAGAATGGCCTTCATGTTCATCCTTAACTTGTTCTTCGATCTAGTTTTTGATCTCCAATTGTTTTCAAAACTATATGCAAGAGTGGTTTCATCATTTTTTGAATTACATGAAAACTCTTGGACCATATCATTTACCCCAGAATTCCTAGCGGTATCAGGAGAAGTGACATCTTCTTTTTGAAACTCAATATTCATCTTTCTCTATAACTCTATTCTAGAAACCTATGACATAGACATGTTTACAACGCCAAATACCTTTATAGCTTGTTCATTTCCACCTTCACCCACCTTTCTCTTCTGTCTTGTATAATTTTTTCCTATTTCTTTATCATCATCATGCATCTGTGCTTCAGGCTCAAAACTGGACCAAAATAGAAAATGCTGCCAAGATCTATCATTTTTTTCCAACTCTGTGGTTATCAGAAGTTTAATTAGGACACGATGAAACACATAGTGACTAGTGTGGTTAGGGTCATTCCTTACCCATTTAACCATGTTCTCTATACTTTCAAATAGGTAATAAGGTAAATTTAATCTGGATTCACCATTCAAATGCAGTAAAAACCTTAAATGATACATGAACACAGGTGCGAACCGACCTTTGAAGGTTATATAACACTGGATGATGTTGAGAATATCTCTCCATTCATGCTTAACGTTGTTTAAATGAATTAGATGAAAACTCTTGAACCATATCATTTCCCCCAGAATCCCTAGTGGTATCAGGAGCGATGACATCTTCTTTTTGAAACTCAATAATCATCTTTCTCTGTAACTCTATTCTAGAAACCTCTAACATAGACATGTTTACAATTCCAAATACATTTATAGCTTGTTCATTTCCACCTTCACCCACCTTTCTCTTCTGTCTTTTATAATTTTTTCCTATTTCTTTATCATCATCATGCATCTGTGCTTCAGGCTCAAAACTGGACCAAAATAGAAAATGCTGCCAAGATCTATCAATTTTTTCCAACTCTGTGGTTATCAGAAGTTTAATTAGGACATGATGAAACACATAGTGACTGGTGTGGTTAGGGTTATTACTTACCCATTTAACCATGTTCTCTATACTTTTAAATACGTAATAAGGTAAATTTAATCTAGATTAGTAAAAATCTTAAATGATACATGAACATAGTTGCGAACTGACCTTCGAAGGTTATATAACACTGGATGATGTTGAGAATATCTCTCCATTCATGCTTAGCATTGTTTAAATGAATACCCTTACCCCAATATAGCTTCTCAAAACCGGGAAATAAAAACATGCTTAGGTCAACCTCGAATATATGCATCTTAAACCAACTTTCTCCTTCAAGATCTATGCCCGTTTCTTCTACAACTATGGCTTCATCTACCTTAAAATTTAGGGTTTGCAAATTAACCACATAATCTTTGTAATTATTTACGAAGGAATTTGTTACCTATAGGTTATGACCTCTAAGTTTTTCACAAAAAGAAAACCATCCTACATTTCTCATCATCTTTGCACACCTAGGAAATTCTTCAACCCATTTAACATTCTCGGGTTCTAACATGCAAATTATCCCACAGAGCTTCTTCATCACAGCCATCGTGATCCTTCTAGGTCATGTCTTCGAAACTAATGGGTATATTTCTTGTTCAAATCCATTTATGCCAATAATTCATGCATGAAACAATCAGGGTACGAATATTTGGCTCATGTATTTGACAATATCAAGAAATTTCCTGTACTGAGCAGTGCCATAATAAACAGTAAATCCTCCATCCAGCATGCGTCCAATATTTTGTCAATACCATAATCAAGAGAAACTCCTCCATCAAGCATGCGTCCAAAATATGACATATGTCTTTAAACCATTCCAAGTGTAAACCATCCGGCAATGCCAACCTGTCAGTTAGTTATGAATGCGCTGCTGGAATACTATGATGATTAATAAAATATAATCATCAAATTATATCTTATGCGTAGATATTGGATGCCTAAAGCTTTCATAGGTTAGATCTTATTAATATATGAATCATTCAAATAAATATTAGACCTTGGAAAAGATTAATGAAAACGAGCCATATTTGTTCTAGTTATCATTAAAAATAATTAAAAATGGTAAACAAAGACATAAAGAATCTAACAAGTGACCTAAGGAACCTAATGGAATTCAAGAAGAAAATCATTTCTAGGAAAGATTCTAGGGTGGAAATAGGAAAAAAATATAGAGATAACAGAACACACCATACCAAAAAAACTTATTATACAAAAACTATACAAGTCATAAATGCAAAATTACTTGAGCATAATACCTTTTAAGGTAAATCCCATTTTAAGGATTTCCAAAGGGCATACCATCATAATAGACTAACTCATAGGCCCATTTTTCTAATACTCGACTAGTGATATACAGACCATACCACATAGATTCGAACTTTCCTTTTCCAAATTTGTCACATTTCTAATCATATGTCAGAGCTAGGTCACCTTCATTGAAAACTCAAGTTTGAATGGATATATCATATTGAACCTTGATGCATTTTTTATGTGTCTCATTAGAAAGAAAGGCATCTCAACGGGTTTCATCAATTTTAGTCAAATAAAGAAAATTTTCTTCTTCAAAAGTGGTGTTGGGTAAAAGTTCGATGACTAGTTTTAGTGATGGGATTTCCCATTAAATAAGAAAAACAGTGTCTAGTGGATAGACAAATTGGAAGGCTGTGAAACTAGTTGTTGTTTTTATAGTGTTTCTATAAGCCCATATTTCCAAAAAGAGTGTTAGATGCCAATTGGATTTGTGTGTTCCTACCATCGATTGGAGCATAGTTTTTAAAAATTTGTTAATTGCTTCAACTTGCTCATTGGATGAGGATAGTAGGGAGTTGAATTTTCATGAAAAAAACCTAGTTTGGCACTTAATTCACTCATCATTTTATTATGAAAATGAGATCCATGATCAATAACTATGGCTTGAGGAACCCCAAACCTAGAAGTAATGTAATACCTCGTGTGTTAAGCATTGGCCATATGTAACTTGTAATTGTTTATTATTGTGGCCCAAGGTGCTGGAAAAGGATTCTTTAAGGACCTAGAGACATTATTATTATTTTGTAAATAATTAATTAATGAAAGAAACTAACACATCGAAGACCACTAAAAGAAGATGGGAGGCCTAGATCCACAATGAGAGGGGAAATGGAGACATTTCTATCACTTTATAACTTGTTTGGTTGATCTTGGTCCATATTTATGTCTTGGTGGATTTATTAGTTTATGATCACTCAAACATTGTACAACGGACCCAACTTTTTGTTATTTTATCCTATGTTGGTATTATTGAGCCTAATTCATGATTTAGTGGGCCTCCTTGGTGTTTGGGTGGGTGCCACTTGTTGATTGAGCCCATTTTGTGCTTGTGTAACTCCTTTGTGGAGGTTGCACTTGGTTTTGTAACTCCCATTTGCAAAAGTGTTCCCTTATTGGATATTTTTAGCCTTAACACCTTAAAAGTTGTGTAAATATTTATGTAACTCCTTCTGTAAATACTTGTGCAAATCCTTGTGTAACTCTTGTGTAATTCCTTGTGTAAATCCTTGTGTAATCCCCCCTTTTCTATTTTGGGAGGATGCCTTGTCTTATGTGACAACTCACCTCACTAATTTTGATTCCTCTTCATGGATGATGTTTCCACACATGAATTTGAGTGGGGTGGATTGGCAGAGAGGTACTCTCCTTGAAATTCAAATTGCTTGGGTTGTATTAGAGTTAACCTATCATGGTTGAATTAACCCCCTTGGATTGAATCAAGTTGTATTACCTTGGTTTGGTTTGACCCCATTGAGTTAGAATTACCTTATTTGGTCTATAAATCCATGTTTGATATCCTTGGGTCTGGGTTGTTTCTCATGGTTCTTTTGGATGGTTGTTGATTGTGGTTGTTCATACCTTTGAAGGTGAGAGATTGAGAAACCATGAATGCTCTGCTATGTGAATGAACTTTATGCTTAAAGCATTGTGATATTGTATGGTGTTTGCGGTAAGATCGAAAAAATCTGGTGTATAGTTCAGTTTTCCCCACTTGCATCTATCTTGGACCTGCACATAAATCCTGATGATGAATGGAAATATCTCGATGGCCTAGTGAGTCTAGATTACCATTACACATGGTAGTGGGGTGGAGCGTGGTACGAATGATGCTAGATGCATATTGATAAGATAAGTGATTTATCTCATGTTTATTTAATTTTTTGGCTCTGATATAATTTATTTATGGATGCACACGATTTTTTTTTGAAACGTATGAGTTATTTGTGGAATAAATTTCTCACAAAATTCAATTTGTTTATGCAAGTAAATTTTATGAAGGAATTAGAAACTAATTTTTGGGATTTTGTGCACAATTTGTTTGAGGAAATAATTCTTTGGTACCTATTCTACAGAACTAATATTTCTTCACATTTTCATTATATAATGTGTATTTTGATGGTACAGTAACCTTAGAATGGTTTAAGACACTTCTCCTTGATGCTTCTACCTTTCATTTGAAAACTACTTCTTCGATCACACTGTTTGACATAGTTTGGAGACTTGGAAAATGAAGTGATTGTAAAATTTCTGAAGGGTCAATTTTATAATTATTTTTAATAAATAATCTTGAAATTTGTGTAAGAATTTGATGATAAATATTCTTTGTAGTGTTGGAGAAATGTCCACCGAAATTCTAGATCAATTTCCAATTTCTATCTCCTTAAATGGAATTTTGAGTAGATTTGTGACTTTGCATATCGAGTGTTTGAAAAAATGTTTGAATTATATATACCTCTTATATGACTGATAAAACATGTTATTTATATTTGTAATTTCATTTAATGATTCTATAATTTGTGGATTTAATTATTCTAGCGATTCCTAGAATTACTAGTCAATTTGGATGAGTAGAATTAACTAGTTTTGTGAGTTGTTTAATGGAATGTATATGGGTGGAAAGCTACAAACATATGAATTTAATTGAACCTTGATATTATTTTCATGATCTACAATAGTCATATATTTCATTTTTTTTTCATTTGGAAAGTTAAATTGGAAACTAGGTACATTGTGGTGAAATTGGTAACTAGTTTTTGAATTGGAATCTTTGTTTTTGGTAAACGATTATTGTATAGACATATGCTATAATATTGGTACTTTAATTTTGTTTTAGAATGATATTTTCCATATTTTTACCTTTACCTCTGTGTGTATTGAAACTCGGTACGATTGTTTTATTGAATTTCTGACAGTGTTTATTAACTAGTTATTGTAACACCCCAGTTTTGACCCCGTTGCATTAATGTATATGATGTATATATTGTAATTAATCGTGGTGTGAAGATAAAGGAAAAATCCCCACCATCGACTTATTGTTTTATGTTCCAGCAATTAAAATCGTTGCCGAAGGTATATTTCGTGCTAGTCGACACATTATAATTTTTGGCATCATTTAAATATGCTTTTTAATTAAAAACCCCAACCAACTATGTCTACTCAACAAGTAATGTGATGGGGGAATGATTTTCCTAAGGAATATGGAGGGAAAATATTTAAACCTTTGGGCCAATGGGGAAAATCCAAATGTCAAAGGGAGAACCCATAAATCAGTCAACTACCCATTTTGTCTTTTTCCCCAATCATTAAATTCTGCCAGAATGTGGTTGAGTTAGTTATTGCATGGGGATGGGAAGAGTATGGGCAACAATTTCGAATTTGGGGAAAACCAATTTTGAATTTTGGGGCAAGTAATCACCCAAAAATGCATGCCATTTGCTCATACATGGACATTCTTCATTTGCTCATGCAGGGAAGCTTAGGAGTTGTTTTTACCTCCACGATTTTTGCTGGTTGTGTGTTCTTCCTTCACGATTTGGGCTCCTGGGCATTTTTATCATTATCATTCACCCACGTTGGGGCTCCCTCAGGAGGCTGGGCATTTCCTGAGTGTGAAATCCATGATTTTGGATTGCTGTGTATTTCTTCCTCACGTGGACATAGATTCTTCATTTTCCTAGTGGTTGAGAATTTCGTTTTGTGATGTTCTTGCGGTTGGGTTTCTTCCCCAATGTTTTCTGTTGCATTTCCCTAATGGTTGTCAAGATGAAAATCGTTATTGTGTTGCCCAACATTGTAATTATTGTGCATGTTATTCGTTTTTGGCCACGTTAGGGCCAAAACACCCATGGGATACATTTTGTTGTTAGTGGGTTGTTCTTACCCTTAGTGGAAATTAATTCTGTGGCCAAATTGTTTTCCTAAACCCGGGAATGGTGTATATTGTTGTGTGTGCAATTGGTCTTTTGACTGTGTAGGAGTGGGAAGGAGTTTGCTTGACAAAACTAGTGCATTGTAGGAGCCTCATAGACAGAAATAGAGGGTTGTCTCTCTTCTCTACACCCCTTGAATAGCACTGGAAGGGAATTCATGGCCTAAGGGACTGTGCAACAGAGAAGGTAATGATTCCTTGTGTTGGGTATGTGTGGATGTATTAGGAGTCAAGCTAGTTCTGGTGTAGGCATCCTTATCTCTTGAATGAGCCCACTAGCTTAGCAGACAATGCTTCCATCTCCTAATAATATGATAAACCCAAACATGGCTTTGGCTTGATTGAGTTTGACATATCTTTGGCTATGTGTGAATCTGCTTAGTTTCCTTTTCCTTGGGGAAATCATGCCCAGCTCGGGGGTGGCAGTGTTGCTGAGAGATTAAGGAGCACACTGGCCTATGGTTGGGTGGAACGTTGCAGCGGCATAGCTAGTTGCGGGGAGATTCATTCGAAGATAACTATTCTTGCGTGATTACTCATGCAACTGTATCGTTTATGTGAATTATTATGAACATGCTAAAATGTGTTGAATGCTTGAATTAAATGTAATTGCTTCCATTGAATGTTAGTTCTTTAGGAATATGTTTATCTTGGTTCAATGCATTTTATTTTACGTTTTATGGGGCTAAATTCCTAGGTAGATAGCATATATTGGTAGCATCCTCTTCGCCGGTCGGAGGGTCGGGGACATTATAGTTATACTGATTGAAATTGAAATATTATTCATTTATATACTCAGATCAGATCTGGAAAAAGTACTTTATTTTGTTGTACGTTCATGATTAAATATGTGTATAATTTCTATAGCTTAACTTTTTGGTTCATTAGCATGGTTTTGTGTCGAATTTGTGCAAGACTAGTTGTTAGTATAGAACAACTAATTAACTAGTTCTTGTGGAATCATTTTAATAATTACCATGTTTAATTAATTGTAAAATGGTAATTATGAATGATTTACATGTTATTAGGTGTTTATTAGCCATTGGAAATGACAAAAAATGGTTAAGTGATAAACAAATAAATTTATATTAAGTATCGTTAATTCTACGCTAAGTGTTGTTAGGTATCGTAATTGGAACACTAATTACTAGTTAATAATGATTAAGGGTAAATGGAATTTAGAGGTGAAATTTATGACTCATTTGGATCAGAATGGATACTCGATCTTTCTATAACGTGTTAGTAATCCTTCCCATTTCTTGGATCAGTCGTTGGAATAGTTATTGAATTTATTTCAATTTATTGGTAGACTTTGTCGTGACTAAATCTTGAAACTGGAAATTTAATATTTGTTTAACTAATACGTCGTGTTACAATAATTTAATTAGAATTAGAGAGTTAATGATGTCCCTCATACCATTTGATAGTTTTTTGGGACATTACAGGTGGTATTAGAGCTTAGGTTCCAACACCGTGGTTGTTGGGCCTTATATAGACTTATTATATTCTGCATAGGTGCATTTGGAGTCTACAAATGTGATTAGTAAGAAGGAATTAACATCCCTTATGTTAATAGAAGAATAAGAATCCTCACTTCATAGATTAGTTCGTTGTATGCCTTAGAATTAATTAATGTTGCATATTTGTTGTTCAATAGATTGATTGGTAAGTACTATGTGGTTCATATTTAATAATTGAGTGACTTGATTGGTTGATGATTGGTTCATTGAATTATTAATATTGAAATGGCTCTTCTAGTGCGGCTTATTTATTGTTACATTATGATTATTAATTTATTATAGTACATTATGACAAGTAAATAATTGTCATTATAATGGTATGTACTATGTAGCATTTAATATTAATTTAATGCTAAGTTATTAAGATGATATATTTTTATTATTATTAAATATTAATATGATTTATTAACTAGCATTTATAACTTATATGGATTTTTTTTATTTTCTATGAATGGTATGCTTTTATATATTGTCTTATTTATGCCATTTGGATGGTGGTGGTTACAAGGATGAGTAACTCTTTAGGTGTTTTAGGAATGGGACACTTGTCCCTAATGGTTCATATTCTTTTTTATTTTATTTATTTTACTTATGGAGATGTAGCTCCTTGTCTGTTTTTGGAGGAGAATGAGCCACTTGTCTCTAATGGTTCATATTCTCTTTTATTTTATTTATTTTACTTATGGAGATGTAACTCCTAGTCTATTTTTGGGGAAATGAGCCACTTGTCTTTAATGACTCATATTCTCTTAATTTTATTTATTTTATTTTATGTATGTAAGTAGGAGTATAGTAGTGTAAGATAATATATATATGGCATTGATACAAACAAGTATAATATGATATGTGTGATATGTATAGTTGTTAAAAGTATATATAAGAATAAATGCATTATTATATATATGAATGCTTGTATGTTTGTATATACTATATTATTATTATTATTATATGTAATAATTATTAGTATTACATGTATGTAATATTGTGAATATACTATATGTATAGGGGTGTACGTATGTAATGATGTAAGTGTAAATTTTGAAGATGTTTTGAATTGTTTGAGTGTATGGAGGTATTTGAGGGTGTTTGGAAGTGTTTGGAAGTATTTGAAAGTCGTTGGAAGTATTTGGGATTTTAGAAATATTAGAAAGTATAGTATGATCAAGAGCGTTATATTAGTATATGTTATAATATGTATTTAATATGATAGTATTGGGTTATGCAATTATTTCCATAATTGTATTGATATTATGGTATAACATAATAATTATATGAGTATATTAAATATGGAATATATAGGTTATATGACTAATATGTTGTGTATATGATTAATAATAATATTATACACAATTGAAGAATTATAATATGTATGTAAACAAAACGAGAATATGTATATAAACAATACATAGTAATAGTAAGTATAGCATATGGTATGAGTGTATGACAGTGTGTTGTATAGCTAGTAATTATTTTATTGTAGAATATTAGAATATTTTGGTTGTAGGATGTTTGGTTGTTTGAGGCGACTATGTATTTACTTTGATTGATAAGTAGTGCACTATGTGTAAATAATTAGTAATGTAATGTATTATTATATATATCCTTATGTGCTAATAATTCGATGTAATGTTATGATAAATAGTAACTATTCGATATGATTTCTATAGTTGACGTATGTTCTTTGATATTATTGGTTGCTATTGGATGTTATTCATTGAAATGGGTTGATTAATGGTTGATACACGTACCACATTGTCATTGTTGGTCACTATAATTTCTTATTGGTTAATAAATAGAGTGTTCAATTTTTATTGTCAACCTAGGGAAGTCTGGTTATTTCAAAGGTAATCAAGCAAAATCTATGCATAAACATTCAATAACTGGTAAATCAACTAAAAGTTAACTAATATTCATTGCTCAATCCAACTTCAAATACTAATTCAACTATGGAAATATTAGAGAGTTCTCAATCCTTCTCCTATATCAATTTTGGAAATGACTACTTTAGAAAATAAAGAGTCGAATTGATTTTGCAAGAAGTTAAATCCTGAACCATAACCATAAGAAAGACCCAATATATGATTGCAATATACTATCATAAAGGAAATCAACTTCCTGTTCTATAAATTCACATTGTATCTACCAGTTCAACAACTCTGAAAATAAATAATTAATGAGAAAATGCAGTAGTAGAGCACATATTTAGCAGCAATAATCAATCAAACACTTGCAGAAAGAAACTATGCAATATCCAATCAATTTTTTCAACAAACTGAGAAAGGCTATAATCAAATAATCCCACACTTAAATCTCACACTGTTTTAGCAACTCAAAAGGAAATATAATTCCAATTCCATACAAAATAAAATAAAGGAAGAAAGAAACTATAATTAACTTGACAACTCTGAGAAAAGGTGGGCCCTTTCCTTCTAACAAATATTCCACTAGACACGATCAGAAATCAATACAAAGTATATTAAGTGAAGACCTCCACTTTCATTAGTAAAATGAGTGTTCAATTACATAATTATTCCACACGTGTTACAAACTTTCCTTCGAAAATAAGCCTAACCTTGTAAACCATCCCGTCTTCCTATAAATATTGGATAAGACATTTTAGGTCCTATTAATTCAGACAAGCATGCATATCTTCGATTTTCAGGCTATCAAATCGTCACTTCCATAAATAGAAACAATTTCCTTCATGCTTTAATTTAAGATGAAATCTATTTCATAAACATTAATTCTCTCGATGATCTGAACTGAACTATCACCACATGAGTTTTAGTTGGCCGTGTGGAAAATAACTTGTGTTGCTTATGAAAATATCTAAACTAGAGCCCTGGAAGTTGTAATGACTTGCCATAAATTTATTTATCTATGTGTATCAACAATTTTATACACTTGAATTCCCAATGGTATCAGTTTCTTCCATAAATTCATCACATGTGAGCTTAATTAGGCAACAAAATTCATAATCATAGGCATACTTTAGGCATTAAAAAAACAAAGCAAAAATAAATTATACCTTCTTGAGAACATGATTTTTCTTAGGGAAGATAACAACTTGGTTACATAATCAAGGTAAAATAGGGAGAAAGAATCAAGAAAGATGTGAGCAAAGAGGGAAATTTCTGGAACCCAACAATCATCACTATATGTATGACTATTATTGGTTGTCCTTGCTTGCTATGGTTGTTGCATGTATGATTGATGCATCTTGGTTGATGTATTCTGGATGATGTATTTTGTTTGATGTATTATAATCATTGCCTTTTTTTTGATGAATATTGGTTGATGTATTTTGATTGTGTATTCTAATTGATGTATTTCAATTAATGTATTCCAATTGATGTATGTTAGTTGATGTATTCCGATTGATGTATTATGGCTGATGTGTTTTGATTGATGTACTATCATTGATGCTTGTATGGTTAGTTTATGCATGTATGTTTGTCCTTGGTTGTTATTACATTTTCGATATATGATTGATATAAGTTGAGATATTATGAATCGACAATCGATGTCTATATGGATGATGTATGCATGAGGGTTGTTGTATGATTGATATTAGTTAATGAATAATGGATTTTTGAATGACCTCTAAAGAAGAATTATGGTCTGTGTTGAGATGAAAAGTAATATGTTGTTATGGAATTTTTTGGTTCTTAGTTAGATTAAAACTGTTGCATATAAGTTCGCTTAGCTTGTTACATTAAATGCAAAATTCTTTAGATGATATTTGAAACTATTCATCCTTGTGATATTCATTAGAAAAGTATTTTGTGTCATTATTGAAAGGTATCATGGTAATAACTTGGTGGTAGTTCATATATCTCTGTTTAAAAGTAGGTACTAACTGTGTAACTAACTGTGTAATTGATTAAGTATGATACATGCACCTTTATTGTAGATGAACTTCTTGTATCCTTATATATTCAACTAATTGTGTAGAATGTGGCACTAGTATCTTTGTTAGGAAACTATCCAGGGATCTTGTTGAAAGAAAATATATCCTTGTGATTTTGCTGAAAGTATCTTTCTTGGGTATCCTTGTAGTATATCAAATACCTTTTTTGAAATGCATATTTGTAAAATATCATAGTGATAGTTCATGCATTTTGTCAGAAAAATATATTGGTGTCACTTCGTGCACTCTTGGAGGAAAAGTATTTGAGTGGTAAATCATGTAAAAACATCTTGGTAATGCAGCTCATGTGATTGATTGATATGAACATATTTCATGTATATTAGATGCATTTCATATGTTTGAAATTGATTAGAATAACATTCAGGTAGATGAATTTCAAGTATTTTTTTGAAGAAGTATCTATATCTCATGTACCTTGCATATACTGAAGTATTTCATGTAATTAATTAGAAATTTATCTTCTTGAAAGATTCTTTTTATAAATCTTGTTGAACAAAATATTTGTTTACTGCTAACCATGTGTCTATTGGGAATGTGAAAAATCATCCTTGTTGAAGAAGCATATCTATTTCAAGTATCTTTCTTGAAAACATGGTTTAGTTGTTGGGATTGAGTTCCTGAATTCCCTCAGAGAGAAGTCTAGTATCCATTTCTAGAGAGGTACTATGGTGGAGTGTCACTCATTTGCTTCCATCATATCACTCTACTAGTTGAGGTTCCCGCACGAGAAGCTAGGAAAGGGGATGGTCACCCCATAGGTAGTGCAGACAGACATGAAAGTAGTAGTGGGAAGCATTGAGGTTCTCATAAGAGGTAGTTCTAAGATTTGCTAAGCTGATTGTGCTCTTCTTATGAGAGGAACATTGTCCCATTGAATCTATTTTCCCAAATTTGAGATAATTATTCTCTCATGTGCTATTCAGGTTGTTGTATTCTGTAAATGTGCCATAGCAACTGATTTATGCTATCTCTATGTTCATGGTTTAGTTGCTAAAGAATACTCTTATATCATGTATAGTATATTTTTATACATGATCTTAATCATATGGTTGATTGAAATATGATTTTCAGGTGAATGTATCTTTGTTGATATTTGAAGACATTCTAATGGGAATTGAAGATTGACCCTTGCTGCTAGGCTTGGTTCTTGCATATGAATCCAGGAAATGGGATGGTCATATATTGAGGAACACGTTAATTTAAGGGAGTCACATCCCATAGGAAGTGGATACAGACATGAAAGTAGTAATGTGAAGTATTGTAGTTTATCGGAAGAGGAGTTCCGAGAAAGACTGATCGAAAAACTGAAGGTAGTGATCCATTTGAAAGCTGTAAAAGTATCTATGTATTATGCATCGAGGACAATGCATGGTTAAGGGGGAGGGGATGTAATACCACATATGTTAATCCCCAGACATATGTAATTTGTAATTGTTTATTATTCTGGCACATAGTGCCGAAGAAAGGGTCTTTAAGGACCTAGAGACATTATTATTTTTTTGTACATAATTAATTAAGGGAAACAACTGGCACATCGGGAACCACTAAAAGAGTATGGGAGTACTAGATACACAATTTGAGGGGGAATGGGGAAATTCCTATCACTTTAGAACTTTTTTGGTTGATCTTGATCCGTATTTATGTCTTGGTGTCTTTATTAGTTGATGATCACCCAAACATTGTACAATGAACCAATAATTTGATTATTTTAACCTATGTTGGTATTATTGAGCCTAATTCATGATTTAATGGGCCTCCTTGGTGTTTGGGTGGGTGCCATTTATTTATTGATCCCCTTTGGTAGTTTTGTAACTCCTTTATGAAGGTTACACTTGGTTTTGTAACTCCTATTTGCACAAGTGTTCCCTCACTAGCTATTTTTATCCTTAACAACTCAAAATTTGTGTAAATAATTATGTATCTCTTGATGTAAATACTTGTGTAAATCCTTGTGTAAATCTTGTGTAATTCCTTATGTAACCCCCCTATTCTATTTTCGAAAGATTCCATGGCTTGTGTGACATGTCAACTAACTATTTTTGGTTCCTCTTCATGGATGATGTGCTCGCACATGAATTTGAGTGGGGTGGAGTGGCTTGAAGTCACTCTCCTTGAAATTTAAATTTCTTGGGTTGGATTAGATATAACCTGTTGTGGTTGAATTACCCCCCTTGTATTGACTCAAGCTGGATTATCTTGGTTTGGTTTAACCCCGTTGAGTTAGAATAACCTTATTTGTTCTATAAATCGATATTCGATATCCTTGCTTTGGGGCTGTTTTTCATGGTTCTTTTGGATGGTTGTTAATTATGGTTGTTCATACCTTTGATGGTGAGAGTTTGGGAAACCATGAATTCTCTGCTATATGAATGAAATTTGTGCTTGAAGCACTGTGATATTGTATGGTGTTTGTGGTAATACCAAAAAACTTTGGCATAGTTCCTTTCTTTCTCCTACTTTGATCTATCATAGACCTACACATAAATCCTAATGTTGAATGGCGATATCTCGATGGCCTAGGGGGTCTGGATTACCATTGCACCTAGTAGTGGGGTGGAATAGAAAGTATGTCGTGAGGAATAGAGTTTTGGGATATAAAACTGATACTTGAGATATTCTCTAGTGCACTTCTATTGTGAATCTGTGGCCCTATCTCAAGGGTGTCTTTTTAAGGTGAGATATGGCTTGGCAGTGCCAAAGGCTGCGTGGAGCATGGTTAAGATGATGCCAGTTGCGCATCGATAAGCTAAGTGATTTATCTCATGTTTATTTAATTTAATTGGCCATGATATAATTTATTTATAGATGCACATGAAATTTTTGATGAAATGTATGAGTTATTTGTGGAATAAATTTCTAACAGAATTCAATATATATATGCAAGTAAATATTACAAAGGAATTGGAAACCAGTTTATGGGATTTTGTGCACAATTTGTTTGAGAAAATAATTATTTGGTACCTCTTCTATATAAATGATATTTATTCCCCTATTCATTATATAATGTGTATTTTTATGGTACAGTAACCTCAGAATGGTTTAATACACTTCTCCTTGATGCTTCTACCTTTTGTTGGAAAACTAGTTCTTCAATCAGATCGTTTAGCATAGTTTGGATACTTGGAAAATGAAGGGTTTGTAAAATTGATTGAGTGTTCATTTTATAATTATGTATGATAAATAATATTTAAATGTGGCTGAGAATGGGATGATAAATCTTCTTGGTAGTGCTGGGGAAATGTCTACCAAAATTTTAGATCAATTTCTAATTTCTAGCTTCTTCAATGGAATTGTTTTGTAGAGATTTGTGAATTTGCATATGAAGTGTTTGAAAAAATGCTTGAATGATATATACATATTTTTTAAATGATAAAACATGTTATTTATAGTTCTAATTTCATTTTCATTTTCTATAAGTTGTGGATTTAATTATTCTAGTGATTCCTAGAATTACTAGTCAATTCAGATGAGTAGAATTAACTAGTTTTGTGAGTTGTTTAATGGAATCTATATTGGTGGAAAGCTACAAAAATATGACTGTAAGTGAATCCTGATATGATTTCCATGATATAAAATAGTAATATATTTTCCCTTTTTTCCATTTGGAAAGTTAAATTGGAAACTAAGTATATTGCGGTGAAATTAGTAACTAGTTTTTGGATGATGGAAATTCAAGAAAGGATTATCTCTACTTGTGTCAGCCAAATTTACAAGCATCAACAATTGGCTTTGGAAGGTAGTCAACACAGATGGTAGGTTACCTATTCAAACTTGAGAAATAGAGATCCCTACTATTACAGGAATTTTAAACATGCACTTTCTAGGGTTGAGGGATATGTTGGATGCATGAAGAAATGTGGAGTTAATTGGCTAGGACTCAAATTCAAATTCCCTCTCATCTGGTGGCCAGAAAAACCATACAGGGAAGACTTCTCATTCACAAAGGTAGAAGAGAAGATGTGTGGGAGATATTGGGTTGTCCATAAGGGATTCTTGGAAAAATAGGGAACGCTTGAATTCCCATATAACGTTTCTTCTCTCCCATGAATGAAGTGCAATGCTAGATTTGGATTCAGACTAATGGAGGTTATTGCATGGGGAAATGCAACATGACAGTTGGGGGGAGATGTTGGGCCTAGAAATGACCCCTTTTTGACCACCTTTACCTACCTATTTTTTCCTCATCCTACTCAATTATGTACACTAAACATATGTTTTTCCTTCACTTGGTGTCTTAATTCATATAGGTATGGTTAATCATTGTCTTATTTTATTAATGCTTAGGATTATTGTAATCAGGGCTCTATATCTTGAATTATGCTAACATATGGTGGTTTTATAAAGATAAATTGAGATGTAAAGGATACAGGTGTAGCAGGATGAACATGCCAAGAGAGGGATGAACATTCATTGCTAAGATAATCACCATCCATTCCATAATTTCCCAAAGAATGGGGTCAAAGGATACTATTCCACACAAGTTATACAAAGGTAGCTGCAACAGGCTGCAACAGATTCGGATGCAATAGTGTGGCACTGCTCAAGAATAACTACAATCCATAGAGTATCTTCTCGATTGATCACGATTGTCATTTCTGGCTCGAATAAAAATCTTCCTATATTTTATGCTTCCATCTTTCCATAGCTGTAACATCTGATCATAATTGGGGCAGCCTAAAGATCAAAGATCTTCATGGCTGCCCAATATTAGTGGGAGGAATTTATGATTGTAATTGTATAAATAATGGCAACTATTTCGAGCCATGGGTTGCAAATTAATCGAATATATTGTGTAAGCTGTGATAGGGGTTGTGTGTTCATCTTTCCATTTTAATACAAGGATTTGGGTTCTTCAGATCTCAGTGTTCTAATGTGTGCTGCTTCCAGCATCTCTGTACGAAGGATGGGCCCACCTTCCCACAGGGATTGCTGAGTTAATTAGGTATTTTATTTATTTTGTTGTGTGGTTCGAATTTTATGATAAATTCATTTATTTACAGTAAGCTTCAACAGTCATCGATTTGTCATGTGTTCCTTTGAATGATTAGTAATTGCATCCCCTATGAACTGCAGTGGTGTGGTGTGATAGTCGACTGTGTAGGTTAACTTTCTCTTATGCAACTGTGTGATAGCTATGACAGCCTTGTTCATCCCTAGTTCTTTCAATTGTTGTTTTCTTTATATCTTTGCAGTTCATCCCTTTACATTTATAATTGTAGAACTTAATTCCTGCACTTTGAATTCCTAGATTAAGTTGAGTTAAGATAGTTGAGATGGATCTTCAGATGGCTTAGTAATTGAGGATTTAACTTTCTGCAAAAGTAATCTAGATGTCTATTTCCTGAATCTTTTAATTCTAGATTAAGGATTGTAAGAAGGTATTTGTGATTGCATTTTTAAGAAGGTAAGCTATATTAAGTAGATTATGGGATGAGTTGGGCTGAACAGGAAATTAGGGTAATTCATTTACAGCATCAACTACTTAGTTTTTAAAGCATATACAATGTGCATTATCCTTGAAATAAAAGGCTTCCTTGGGTTGACAATTTATATTGAACACTCTGTATGTTGGCTTTAATTAACTTGCATATAGGGCATTAACCCAAAAAATCCATCACTTAGCTCTACATGGCCTACACCACCCAAGGACACCCATTCACGACCCTCCATTAGACCCCCACACCCTCAAAAAGGGCTTAAAAACCCCAAAAGGAGCCTAAATAACTCTCTTAGGGGCTAAAGCCTCCAAAAAGGGGCTAAAACCCCTCAAAGGACCCTAAAACCATAAAAGGAGCTAAAGTTAGGGTGGAAGGGGCTAAAATCCCAAAAAAAGGGGCTAAATCCCAGACCAAGGGCTTAAAACCCTAAAACCCCAAAAAAGCTATAAAAGGAGGGTGGGGGGTCACTCTCAAAAAAGACCTATCTTGCATACTGTTATGCTTCCCATGGACACCTTGAGACCTATTTGCCTCTCAAGCCACCCACATCCCCCTCTCTTCCACTCACATTCCCCATTGATCCATAGCTCCTCCTCCATTGCTAAGTGAGATAGAGAGGTGCTTCCTTCCAGCCAGGGCATGGTGGCCTATTTCACCAGAGGAGAGGTATAATATTGTTTTGTTTATGAATTTTTCTTTAGTAACTTAGTTGATTTCTTACCCATGTTTGTTTGCAGGTTTATTTCTATTCATTAGTTGTTTGCAAGTAGCCAGGGCGAAGCCCTAACCTTGTTTGCAGAGGGGCTCATGGACATCGTTTCTTGTTCTTTGCTTTTTGTTAGTTCTAATTTCTTTACTACATTTTACACATGCAGGAACCTACCCTTCTGTCCTATAGACAGAAGGGATCCATTCTTGCCCCTGTAGCAAGGAGAAATCGCTGCTACATAGGGTGCCCAACATTTTGGCGTCGTTGCTGGGGAGGATAATTATTAGACACCATAGGAGTTGTATCCAGTAATTATATTTATTCATTTTTATTCAGTTTTTAAGTTTGAATCTTTTGGGTTGCATGAATACGAGAAGGGTACATCGTGACATTCCTATAAATACCAGAACCTACAGAACACTAACATTGTAGGTGGTCGAGGCCGTGGATGAAATCCAGCATTGGGAAGAAGGACATTCATTGATGATCTGGTTGATAGGACCAATTCTTCTACTTGGGCTCTCCATCAGGAAACACCTATTAGAAGAAGCCTAGTTACCCCTGGAGTGGAAGCATCAGTTTCCACAGTGGAGAACAGAGGAGGAGCTGCAACACCCTCGGATATCCCTGCAGAGGAAGAGAGAGTTAGTATTGCAGGATTAATTGACCAATATTTGATATATCACATTAATGGGAAGATTGTGACAGAAGAGGAGTGGACACAGTTCCATAAAACATTTAACAATCAGTGGAAGCATGAAGAGGATAAAGCAGAAGAATACATGAGCAACAGACGGGATCCCAAAGATCACGAAGAAACAATGGGTGAAAATCAACATCACAAGGGTAAATCCCCACCTGAAGAGATGGTTTCTACACTCTAGTTCCCAATTCAACAGCCAGAGGGGATAGCCCCATGAAAAATATATCACCATCGGTGTTGCCTCATTTTTATGGAAAAGCGGCAGAGGATCCGGATGAATTTATTTTTGAATTTGACATCCTCTGTCGCAGCTATGACTACACCACCAATGCACAGAAGCTGAAAATTTTTCCTACCACTCTGAAGGACAATGCATTATGTTGGTTCATGAGCCTGGGTGGGGGAACCTTTTTTTAGCTGGAATATTTCACCTTCTGCGGACAACAAGGTGTTCCACTGGTCCGAATGGTTCAGATCCAAAACAAATAGAGGACAAAGGTTGAAGACTCTCCCTAGACGCCATAGATACCTGGAATGTAATGCTTCGATCATTACCCTATGTACCTGTAGTAATATTCAACATGCAAACATATCAAAACCATCGGAATATAATCTACTAATCTATGTTAGTGACTAAGGAATCTAACAACATATATGTGAAATCATATAACAACAATATATGTGAGACAGAAATCAACTTGCATTAAAGAAATATGAAGAAGTTTACAACCAAGCCTTAGTGTTGACATGCATCTCCATGAAACCAAGCATTCTCATCCCGAAAAGCTCCGACTATAGCTCTCTATACTCTCCCAAATGATCTTGGGCCAAGTGATCAATCCAACAGCATAACAATCCCTTAAGAGTTCTCTCCCTCAACCATAGCCATAAGCTTGTATTTATAAGGCTTAATGGATAGGGTAGGTTAAGAGATTAGTGGGTTAGGTGGCCTCTAAGATCCTAGGATGAGGGATCTCGAGCTCAACTAACCCACAACAGTAGGGATAAGGAAGGACACGAGGCTTATCATCTAGAAGCCTCGAGAAACTTCTCTTTTTCCCTTTTTACTCAGGGTACTGCGTTTCTCCTTCAATGATAGAGTGATTCTGGTAATAACCGCTTATGGACCAAGGGCCATAAGCGGTGGCACCGCTTGTGGGAAACAGGGGATGGGCGGTGCAAACAACGGTACCGCTTCTGGATAAAGGGGCAAGCGCGGTGCTGGGAATTTTCATAGAAGATTGATGATAACCATGATTTTCCACTCCAAGAGCTGGGATTCAGGGCAAGTAGGCATGTCAAAGTTCTTATCACATGATGGTGACAGGATTTTGGTATAACAGGATTCCCCCCAAAGCATGAGTCTTAGAGGGATATGATAAAAGAGAGCTTTGAGAGAACACGTCGTTGCCATGAGATGAAAATGTTGGCTCGATCCGAGCATGTCGTTAAGTAGGAATCTGTAGTACATCAGTATGTTGAATCATAGACACAAGTAACCAAAATCATGGTTGCAGACCAATACAAGGCAGATCCATGAGAGGAATAAACAAGCATGGCTACTATAATACAACGTAGATCCATGTGATAGAGGACTCAAACTTGGAAATAGCTACCAGACATATAATGTATATCTATGTCATACAGACACAAATTTGAGCATAGCCACGACCATACAAATTTGGATCCATACTATATATACAAAACTCCATCGTAACCTGGGGAAAAGCAATGAGGACTTTAAACTAACACCCAAGGTCTTCGTCTCATCTTCTACAAAGTACGATTCTATCCATATGATTATAATGATCTGAATTCGAACATGGTAGAAACCACTTGATTACCGGCCAATGATGTGAACCGTTAACAAGCACGAGGGAGAACACCATTAATGTCAATGATTCCCAAGGTACTCTAGTACAAACTACTAAGTGTGAATAGATATCCCGATGTCGAACACCCAGTCGACTCTATCGATCAAAGGTCAATGATGTGAACCTATGTCAAGAGCGAGAGAATTTGTCATTAAGGCATACAGATCTCAAGGTACTAAATATTGTTTCTAAGACTATTTGCCAGATGATAAGCTGAGGTCAATGAGAAAAGTCTCGTAGAAGGAGGGCGATGATGAGTCCCACATCAACGACATGAAACTCAGAACATAGTTCTGGAATTATGTGAATAAAGTAACCATATGACTGACTCAAAGATACTGACACAAAGACTGTGTAGACTGCAAAGGTAAAACTTTTTCAAATCCCCTTTAAACATCGGGCGGCATGACAAAAAGACTTGGTAGCATGACTGAACGGGACAAACACACAATGCGACAGTGGACAATGCATTCTTTTAAAAGACTCAAAGGATTGACATGACTCATGAAAGTGGATCGTTGTGGAGATCAGCTGAATACCCAATTGACTGACATGATTATGCAGACAAGTGCCATGTTCAAAGGTAACGACAAACAACTGCCATTATTTGCAAAATGATTCCCTTCCCATTTCCCCCATCATGATTGATGAGTGCCTTTTTTCGGTTTTATGAGTTCAAAGAGGGTAATAAACACTCGATATAGCTTGTTAGAAGACAATTCCAGACTCATATATTTTACGAACCTGAGAGAGGAGGGGTTCGTTCCCAAAACGGGTCTCTCAATGTTTGATTTAACGAGTCCACTGAAAGAAAACCCAGTATCGTTCATGTTTAGAGAGTTTGAATGAATACGGAAGGAGACTCCGAAGGGGTCCTTTTTCATATGATTTAGTCCCTAAGGCCCGAAAAAGTGTAAAATCATACCTTAGAGAACTCTTCCAGTCATGATTGGCTAGAGTGTTCCTTTTTCGTCAATAGTCCTATCTGAACCGAAAAGAGAAAACCTACCATCAGACGAACGACTCTTCAAATACTTTAACGAGTGTGAAGAAGACAATATTGTTCGACTATATTTTCACATTTTAAGAGTCCGAAAAGAGTTTTAAAGAAGACTGTATTAGAATTTTTCATATTTGAATCTGGAGCATGAAAAAGTAATAAACTAAGCTCAGACCAAATTTCATGTTTTAACCAGAGCGTGAAAAATGAAAAGTAAGCTCAACACCATCTTACTGTTTTTAACGATCTCGAAGATTACTTGAAAGAATGCTCAAGGATTGGTTTCATTTTTATGCAAGCTTGAAACCAATGGGTAAACTATGCTTGAAAAATCCCATTAACATGATATATAGAGGTTGGAATATTGCCCCCATCATGATTTCTAATGAAGCTTACCCCTAACATGGTTGCTAGCGGCTCAACATGCCCCCAAGATTCGTTTCGTCTGACGATTCTTCGTCCATACCCAACCTAAAAAACCTAGTTACAAATGTGAAAATGTTCACCAGGTGGGTAGGAAGAATGAGAATCAGGCAGGTGAAAAGAAGATTCAAGTTCTAACACTAAAGGGAAGACTAGACTCAAGGGAAGGGGATATGTTTCATTTTTACATAAGCTTGAAACAAAAGGTAACTTTGCTTGGAACATGATTTCATTTTTATGCAATCTTGAAACCAAAAGGTAAACTATGCTTAAAACATGGTTTCATTTTTATGCAAGCTTGAAACGAAAAGGTAAACTATGCTTAAGGAAACCTACTTCATTTTTTAACAAGCTTGAAATAGAAAATGAACTATGCTCAGGAATGATTTCATTTTTATGCAATCTTGAAACCAAAAGGTAAACTATGTTTGAGAAGATCTATTTCATTTTTTAATGAGCTTGACATAGAATGGGAACTTTGCTCACGACATGGTTTCATTTTTATGCAAGCTTGAAACCAAAAGGGTAAACTATGCTTCGGAAAGTGGTTTTATTTTTTAACGATCTTGAAACCAAAAATAAACTACACTTTACAACCCACTCCTACCGAACAATATATCCAGAGGTTGGTAGGCTGCCCCCATTTCATAAAAGCTAGCAACTCAGCTCTATTATGATGTCCATAGATTAGAGCCATGCCCCCCATTTTACCTATGATGGGAAAAAGCTAAATAGAAGAAGGAGAAGGAACCACAAGAACATGCAGCACATTTAGGGCAGTCTAATTACTAGGAGTAATGCGATGGTCAGGTGTAACAAAAGAAAGCTGATCAATGGTCACAATCTTCCCATCATGGGAAAATTGCATAACTCTAAAGAGTGTGGACGCAATAGCCTTCATGGCATAAACATAATCACGTCCAATGAGTAGATTGAAATCTAAAGGACCTTGGACAACCATCACATCAATACAGACAGTTTTTCCCCCTAATGTAATAGGAAAGTAAGGAACGGTCCCTCAAGTTGCAGTAGGTCTTCGATTAAAAGCTAGTATCTGATTGGTGGATGGCGCAATTTGAGATGAACCTAAAGCTTGCCAAGCAGTTGAGAATAGAATACTAACAGAATCCCCTTCATCAATAATAGTGAGAAGTATCTGCCTAGCAGTAACATTCACAACTATTTGGAAAGGAACACTCAAATGAAGACGAGACTCTATTAGGTTACTCCAGTCAAAGGAAATAACCTCAATACTTGGAGAGGGTTCTATCGAAACAGACAAAATTTCCTCTTGTCGAGAATAATTAGAACGAAGCATAAAAACTTCAGCAGGATTTAGTTCATTCTCTACTGGAAGAGAAGAACACGATGAATATTTGTTCAAAGAGAGTACTTCAGTCTTAACGCTCTCTAATGAAAGAGCAGGATCATGTGGAAATGACATCGACTCGAACACTTTAACTTCACTCTCAAAAGGGAGAGTGGGATCAACCACAGATAAATATGAATCGACCACTTGGTCAACCAGTGGGGAATCGAGGGATAACTTACTATCACTTGTTGGAATCACCTGTTGATGATCACTAATATTTTCCAACCAACGTGAAGCTTCATCCATGCTTGGACAAATAAAAGTACGAAGGATAGCCTTGCATATCAAACAAGGATACAATACTTTACCCTTACGACCTTTTATCAATGGGTCACTGGTTGAGGGAGTATCATGAACATGATGATCAGAGGTTGATGAGATAGATAGTTTGAATCTTTTAGACCACTCTTCTTGTACACGGGAGAGACCAGGACACTCCTTAAGAAGGTGGCCCCCCTTACAAATCTTACAAGAAAACTTAGGTTTTCTAAGTGTTCTCTTAGAATGGGCACCATCAAGAGCAGATGGTTGCTATTTTTTCTCTTTCTTATCCTTCTTCTTTTTACCCTTCCCTTTCTTCTTCTTCTTATCCACATGACTACTAAACATAGAGCTTTGGTCAATAAAAGAAGAAGAAAGGGGTGAAACAACAACTGACGAAGAAGGACCAGGATTAGGTTGAGGTCAATCCTCTCCCGGAGGAGAGGTGACATTTGAGACATAAGGTGTAATAGGAATTACTGGATTAAACAGCTAGACCGGTAATCCTATAGTTAACCAAGGAAGATTTAGAGTGACAATAAAGGGAGGATGAATACCTTCACTTGGAAGGAATACAAAAGGAACACCTTGGAAAGGGACCTCTTGAGTGGTAGTCCTAGATGAGGATGCCATCCCTAAACTCTCTAATAAGCCCCTAACTACCATGCATAAGAAAGTACTACTCAAAGTAAAAGCAACAAGAAAACATGTGAAAGGAGTGGATGAGAGTTAGGAACCTCATAGGATAGGCCAAAATGATAACTCAGATGGCTTGAGGATTTCTAAAAGCGTCTCCCGATATACACAAGGTACGTGGGAGCTCAAATTGGTAGTAGTGCTGTCTAATGCATAACCGTTCACAAGGGGCCTTTCGATATACAATCAAGTACGTGAAGTACCTTTCTATATACCTCAAGGGTACATGAATGACCGTTCGATATACCGATGGTACATGGAAGAACCACACAAGTCCCAGTATGTAATGCTGACAAATAACGTCAGTGCCTATGCTTAACGATGCCTGAACACGTCTCTAACTTTTCACTCAAATTGCTAAAAGTTTTAACCTAGTACTACCATTAATTTTATCTTATGCATTTAGGTGGAACCATGGAGTGAAAACTTGAATTTAAAGAAGATGCATACTGATCTATATGATAGTGCAAGTTTTCCTCTTTAATGAAATTCTACCTAAGAGAGGGAGAGAGATTTACTTTTCTTCCCAAAAATGCACACCCAAATGCAAATGCAATTCTATCTTTTCAAACAAAAAGTGAAATATCAATGCACCCCAAACAATATTCAAACTTAAATAAAAAAAAGATCTAGAGAACATCACACATAAATAAAAATGTTTCCTATCTTTTCATGCTTGAAAAAGACGCATAAAAACTCAATGGAAAGATGATTTCACTAACGTTTCCAAACAAAACTAACTCTAATGAATGCAAAGCTGAAAACATATATTTCTTCTTAATGAAAGTAATATCTATAATTTCAAACAATCATGCACAAAAAAAGAAGAAAATCGTTCAACAAACTTGCGAATAAAGCAAAAGAGAGAGAAAACTAAGACTTCTCTTTGAAATAGACAAGGAAATGAAGAACCAATATTTCCTACGAAGCACTGAAAAAATTAGCATGCAAAAGGAAACAAAAATCACCCCAAGAAAAGAAAGACTCAAAATAACATGGATCACTCATGCATTCCAAGTCCGAAACAAACCAAGGCTTACACATGAAAATGAAATGTATATTTCCCATTCCAATGAATAATATCTATAGAAAAGAGCAAGGGGTTTCAAGCAAAGAAAATAATGTAAAATCTAATGAAAGAAACACTAACTCTCTTTGAATGTAGAAAGAATACAACAATCAAAGCGACTACAGAATATACAATTCATTGCCCCTCCCGTCCGTGAGGGATCTTTTTTTTTTCAAAAGTACACTTCATTTTCATCAAAAAGTAAGCCAAAAAACACACAAAAATCAAAATACAAAGTCTGGAAGAGGGCCTACCTGGCACCGCATAGATGAAGCTGCTGACAAGCGGTTTTGAGGTAGAACCGCTCCTTGCTCACTAGATTCAGGCGGTGGCACCGCATATTGCTAGCTTGACTCAGGCAGTGGAACCGCTCCTTGCCAACAGAACATGTGTGTTTACCTGTGTAAATCCAAAACATAAAGAGAATGATAGATCAAGTCTGTAAAAAACCAGATTAGGGTAAAGGTTGATAGATAGAGTATAGAAATAGAGCATAAAAGGTTGAAATGATTCAGATCTGGAAGTTTCAAATCAAAATGGACTAAGTCAGAAAGCAGATCTGATTAAAGAGAGTTGGAGAAGGAGCTTGGATTCAGACAAAAGTTGAGAACTGAGGAATATCAGAACAACTGATACATATATCTATTCCCCAGTGGAGTCACCCGATTTGTTAGCTGGAATATTTCACCTTCTACAGATAGCAAGGTGTTCCACTAGTCCAAATGGTTTAGATCCAGAACAAATAGAGGGCAGAGGTTGAAGACTCTCCCTAGACGCCGTATATACCTGGAATGTAATGCTTCGATTGTTACCCTATGTACATGTAGTAAGCTTCAACAAGCAAACATATCGAAACCACCATAATATAATCTACTAATCTATGTTAGTGACTAAGGAATCTAACAACATACATGTGAAATCATATAACAACAATATATGTGAGACAGAAATCAACTTGCATTAAAGAAATATGAAGAAGTTTACAACCAAGCCTTAGTGTTGACATGCATCTCCATGAAACCAAGCATTCTCATCCCCAAAAGCTCTGAATCTAGCTCTCTATACTCTCCCAAATGATCTTGGGCCAAGTGATCAATCCAACAGCATAACAATCCCTTAAGAGTTCTCTCCCTCAACCATGGCCATAAGCTTGTATTTGTAAGGCTTAATGGATAGGTTAGGTTGAGAGATTAGTGGGTGAGGTGGCCTCTAAGATCCTAGGATGAGGGATCTCAAGCTCAACTAACCCACAACAGTAGGGATAAGGGACGAGATGAAGCTTATCATTTAGAAGCCTTGAGAAACTTATCTTTTTCCCTTTTTACCCAGGGTACCGTGTTTCTCCTTCAATGACAGAGCGGTTTTGGTAATAACCACTTATGGACCAAGGGCCATAAGCGGTGGCACCGCTTATGGGCAATAGGGGATGGGTGGTGCGAACAAGGGTACCGCTTCTGGATAAAGGGTCAAGCACGGTGCTGGGAATTTTCATAGAAGATTGATGATAACCATGAGTTTCCACTCCAAGAGATGGGATTCAGGGAAAGTAGGCATGTCAAAGTTCTTATCACATAATGGTGACAGGATTTTGGTAAAACACTTTCACTACCTGGGACCGGATGAAATAGGTGTTCCTGGAAAAATATCAGGAGTATTGCAATACCAAGGATAAGAGAGAAGAACTATTTAAAATGGTACAAAGGGATGATGAAAGTCTGGAAACTTTTGTTGAAAGGATTTTATATAATGTGCAGAGAGCTGGACAGACTAATATGGGGATAGATGTGCTCAAAATAATCCTACTTTGTGGGATTAGGGATGACTTCCTAGACATGTTGAACCTATTAGGAAAGGGGGATATCTCAAAGGTTTCCTTTGAAAATATCATTGAACTATGCAAAAGGTATTTCAGGGGATCTTCTAGGAACAACAAACAGGACAAACAAGACAAATTAGAACGTGATGTCTTCGACATAACACAAAAGTCATCTAATGGAGGAGCCACTTGGGTAGAAATAGGAAATCTCCTAAAAACTTTTGAGACATAAATGATGAGCTCCATATCCTCGAAAATAGATGTCCTGAGGAAAAAACAGAAACAAGTAGTAGAGGATCTCACACTTGGTATATACTGCCCTAAATGTAGGAAGAACCACCCTCTGAAGGAGTGCCTGCTCGACAAGGTAGAAGTGTGTCAGCTGAACCATGACAAAAAAGAATTCCCTTCACTACCTCAAGTGAAGGCAGTTCTGTAAGAATCAACTCCAGATGTGGAACCAACCTACTTTGTTGCACAGAAAAAGCCCTGGCAGCCTCGAAATGAAGGTGTGGCTCTAGACTTGTTTTCATTTCTGAATAACATGAATAATTGGAATAATATGCATCACATGAATACACAATTACCTTCATCTTATTCTAATCATCAATGGTATCCCTCTCAACCTCCGATGCAAAATTTTAACTCCTGGAACCCTTGGACATAGCCACCAAACAAACAAAATTCTTGGTCTCCTGGATGGAGGAACTTCCATCCAGGGAACCAGTTTCCTCATAACCAACCTCCTCAATAGCTTCCACATCAAATTTTTTATCATCAGTCGTACCCTCCTCAACAATACCCTCAGCCTTATCAGCAGTCGCAGCTGCAACTCTAGAATAATGTTGTCCCCAATATGCCAATACGACCATAACTTCCTGCTCAACCTAACCCCAACCCAAATAATAAAGCAGTCCATCAGTTTGAGACTGCCAACATGCCTGCTTACTCTATTGCTTCAGTTCCCTGCAACAACATCCACTTACGATCAGGGAGGGTAGTGGAGCCTTTGGTCATTGAGGATGTTCCATCCTCTGTACCTAAAGAAAGGATGAACCAACAATATTTATCCAATACAATGACCCCCATTATTGAGGAGACTGAACATCCTACCAATATGCCAGCTGAAACACACGAAGACACATTTATCGACACCCAACCTACATAATTGATTAGGGATCCACCATACCCTGAAAGATTAATACTACCAAAGGAAGTGGGATAACCTCAATTTAAACTCTTAGGAGAGTTAAAAAATATCTATGTCAAAATTCCACTCCTTCAGGCCCTTCATGATGTACCTATCTATGCCAGAACCATTCAGGATCTGTGTACAAGGAAACCAGGAAGAAAACCCAAGGATCCTCCCACTATTCATGTCATAGGGAAATTATCTAAATTAATAATGGGAAAAACACTCTTGGCCAAATACGATGATCCTGGGAATCCCACTGTCACTGTGCAAATTGGGAGCATGCAGATACCCAATGTACTGGTAGATTTAGGCGCAGCAATTAACGTCATGGCAATTGAAAATTTAAGGAAACTTGGGCTCACTAATCTCAGGCCAACTCCTATAGTTTTAGAACTGACAGATAGATCCACTATTAAACCTGAAGGAATCTTGGATGACCTCATTATCTCAGTTGATTCATGGGAATATCCTACTGAATTCTTGGTTTTACAACCTAATTCACAGCTAGGAGGACACCCATTGATCCTGGGAAGGCCCTGGTTAGCTACAGTTGGTGCTTGCATCAGCTGTCAGTCTGGTTCTATGACCATATCAGATGGAACTGAGATAAAGAACCTCACTCTCTATCCTCCATCTCAGTCGAGCCTAGAAGCTGAAACTCCGTTATGGATGGAGCCAGAGGAAGAAGAGGGCATTCAACCATTATTAATGATAGGGAATTCCTTGACTTTTAAATATGAAACAGAAGATGATGCCATTAATAATTTCATCAGTGAACCCACTTCTGTCAACAAGAAAATCTATCAGATCCCGAATGCTACTCTAGGTGAAGAAGAACAAGAAAATATCACAAAGGAGACATTAGTCAGTGATACTCACATAGTTTCAGTGTTGAAAATTTTGAAAAGTGTTCCTATTGAGGTAGAGTCTGGAAAAACCCTGAATATCAATCCCATTCTTTTTCCAGACGAACAGGAACACCTAATCACTCTCTTAAAAAAACATAAAGGGGCATTTTCCCGGGAGTACACAGACATGAAGGGCATCCCTTCTAATCTGTGCAGCCACCACATTTATATCAAAAGTGACTCCTGACCTATGTGCCATCCTCAACAAATAATGAATCCCAATATTAGGGACATAGTGAAGGAAGAAATTCAGAAACTCTTGGAAGCAGGATTTATACATCCCATTTTAGACAGCGAGTGGGTGTCTCCATTCATGATTGTACCCAAGAAGAATGGTAAATGGAAAGTCTGTGTGGACTATAGAGAGATGAACAAGGCAACATAGAAATATCACTTCTCCTTGCCTTTGATTGATCAAGTACTTGACACCTTATTCAAGAAGAATTTTTTCTTCTTCCTGGATGGGTTTAGCGGGTACAATCAAATCCAGATTGCTCCTGAAGACCATGATAAAACTACCTTCACCTGTCCTTGGGGAAATTTTGCATACAGAGTACTTCTCTTTGGCTTATGCAATGCACCAGCCACATTTCAAAGAGATGTAATTGGCATCTTTTCAGAATTGGTTAATGAGAGTATTTAATTTTTCATGGATTATTTTACTCATGGCAAATACTTTGAAGAAACATTGAAAAATTTGGAAAAGGTTTTAACATGCTGCGAGCAGACCCAACTATCTTTGAGCACTGAAAAGTGCCATATGATGATGAGTGAAGGGGTAGTGTTGGGGAATTTTATCTTTGCTGATGGCATCGAGGTATACCCCTCTAAAATCAGGGTAATAAAAAATATACCTACTCCTGGAACTCAGGAAGAAGTGCATAGTTTCTTAGGGCATGCTGGTTATTACAGAAGATTTATAGAAAACTTTTCCAAAATTGCCTCTCCTTTGTTTTCATTGTTAATGAAGGATGTGAAATTTACTTGGAATGAGGCATTCTAGACAACATTTGTTAAACTTAAGGAGAAGCTATCCAAAACTCCCATCCTAAGGGGGCCCAATTGGGCCCTTCCCTTCCACATTTATTTAGATGCCTCTGATACCACCATTGGAGCAGTTTTAGGACATCAGTATGGTCAAGCACCTTATGTAATTTATTATATTAGCAAAAACTTATCCCCTGCTGAACTTAATTATACTGTTACCGAGAAGGATTTTTTAGCCATTGTTTACTCTATTAACAAATTCCAACATTATATCACTGGATATCCTACCTTTGTGCACACTGACCACTCAGCCATCAAGTATCTAATGAATAAACCTGTTACAACTACTCGGGTAACTAGATGGCTGTTATTGTTACAGGAATTTGATATGACCATTATAAACAGACAATGGGCCTTAGATTTTGTTGGCCCTATCAACCCTCATTCTAGGAAGAAAGCCTACATCTTGGTTTGTATAGACTACATGACGAAATGGGTAGAAGCTGCGGCTTTGGTGAAAGCCAATGACCAGGCTGTGATTGATTTCCTGTATGGTGAAATATTAACCCATTTCGGAATACCCAAGGAAGTGGTTATATATGGAGGACCTCAATTTGTGTCGCATCAATTTGAAGCTTTGCTATGGAAGCACCATATTTAGCACTGGATAGCTTCACCATACCATCCCCAAGCCAATGGCTAGGTGGAAAGCACTAACAAATATATTGAAGCCATCCTTACCAAAACAGTCAGGAGCCATCATAGAGACTGGGCTGATAGACTTCTGAAAGCATTGGGGGCATATCGTACTACTTGGCGCAATACTACAGGTTTCTCTCCTTATGACTTGATGTATGGGAAAAGTGTTGTCTTCCCCATTGAATTTGAAATCAAGACTTTGAAGAAAACTATGGAGGTAAATTTAGATTTGACTGAAGGCCAGAAGAGAAGATTGAATCAACTGAATGAACTTGATGAGAAACATTTAGCTGCTATGGATCAGATAGTATTAATCCAACAATAGAGATCCAATTGGCATGACTGATTCATCAAAAGGAAAGTCTTATGTGAAGGAGACTGGGAATTATTATACGATTCGAGATTCAAAAGGGACTTCAAGGGTAAGTTATGCACAAGATGGTTGTGCCCATACTTGGTAGATAGAGTATTTGAAAATGGTATAGTCTGCCTGGTAACCATTGATGAGAATCATGCACCATTATTTGATAATGGTCACAGGCTACGACTGTACCATAAGCCCATTTCGAAGGAGGCATTCACTTCACAGATTGTAATTCATCTGGAATACTAGTTTGAACAAGGGAAAAAATCTTTCTCTGCCCCTGTCAATCTTTAGATAATCGCTGTAAATATTAAATAAATTTTTGTACATAAATAAATTGATATTTTTACTATTATTTTTATCCTTTTCCTTTGCACTTGATCCATTTAAAAAAAAAAAATGTGCAGGGATGTGCATGAGGAGCAATGGTCATGATTGGGCCTAATGACTAGGGTCATCCTTTTGTAACTTCCTGCATCAGAAAAAAACTCCTTGAATAATTAGTTGCAGCTGCAACACCATAAAACTTCGCTTATTTTTCCGTTTTTCTGCAGCTGCAACACTGTAAAATATCGCCTTTACCCTGTTCGTGTAGTTGCAACATTGTAAAAATTTGCCTATTTTTCCATTTTTATGCAGCTACAACACTGTAAAATACCACCCTTTACCCCATTCGTGCAGTTGTAACACCATAAAACTTTGCCTATTTTTCCATTTTTCTGCAGCTGTAACACCGTAAAATACCGCCCTTTATCTTGTTCCGTGTAGCTGCAACATCGTAACTTAATGCTTTTTTCCGTCCCGCGCGGCTATTACTCAATTTAAATTCTACCCATTTTTTTTACCTTTTCCGTTAGCTGTGACACCATTTCACTCTTTTCCATTTTTACCTTTTCTGGCAGTTGCGACACTGTTTCAATCTTGCCCATTTTTAGCTCTTCCATTTTTACCATTTTTACCTTTTCTGGCACCTGTGACTACGCCAAAACTCGCTGATTTTTCTATGATTCATGGCTGTGACTCTGTCAAACTGCTTGATTTCTCTATGGCCTGCAGCTATGACTCCTCCAATATTGGCAGAACTCTTTGCAACCTTGGTTTGCGACTCCTCCAGATCTGGCCCCAATTCCTGATGCCGACAATTCCTATTTACTTCACAGCATTCATTATGTTTTCGACAAGATTGAAAAGATGGATTTGGTCCACTGGGAGAAAAAGTCATTACAACACGCTTGCAATAATGATCAAATTTAAATGGCTACACTTCACATGCTTTACTATTCTCAAAGGTCACCGTTCATTGCATATTTCCGAAGGTATGGTTTTGATTATCTACTTGATTAAGCATTAACGAGATTTGATAGCATTAATCATACCTTCCTTTCTACACCCATTATTACACCTGCATACCATTAATTGTCCACTCGTATGACTTAATGGCCATGTAAGCTTATCTAATAACCACCACCTTTCCTAATTTGGGATAAATTTCCAAACATTTCCATGCTCTTAACTTTTTGAATTTACCCAACTCCACTCTCAGCTATTCGCTCAAACTCTGTGCTTTAAACTCCATTGTTGGGACCTCTAATCTGTCGATCTGATAAATAATTCTGAATTCAAACAAACATGGGTATTCCAGCTCAGTATGAACCTCCAAATACGTGAGAAATGAGAAGAAATGCTGAAGTTTTGCTATTTTTGAAGGTGCAGGCTGGATTGAATTCTTCCAACGCATGAATGGGTTTCATTGAGAGATAGCTCTACAATTTTCCTCAAATATTATAGAAACTCACTTAGAGGTTAGGGGGTTACGTATAGAATTCTCTGAAGCAATAGTGGCTGAAGTCACCATCCTTCCTCAGGTGGGAAGAGCCTGGTTTGGTTGAAGAACCCCCAATGCTGCTGCAATACAACATTTTCTGATAGAGGGGGAGAAAATTTGTCAGTCAAGGAGAGGGATAGCGTTACAATCACTACATCAGCCATGGGATCAAGTAGCAGTCTTCCTCAAGAAGTATATCACCTGTGAAGGTAGGTATCAAACTATTTATTATTTTGAACTTCCTCTATTATCTCATCTACGTCATAGGGCCTTACTGAACATTCCATTTTATCTATTTAATGACCTACTCCATATGGAGGGGTATGTTAGAACAACCAAGCATCCAAAATCCTCCCTTACCCACCATGGCATAATCAAATTAATAATATTAAGGGCCTTAAATCAAAGGAACCAAACTTGGGAGCAATTCACAAGTCAAAATCAGATAAACCAAGAACCTACCCTTTTGCCTAGCATTCCAATAGAGGCAGAAGTAGAAGTACCTGTACT